>JANAVB010009200.1:28661196-28970141 GCA_029216955.1 Iris pallida
GAGTATAGACCCTTTTTATAGTCGTTTCTGTGCTGGAATGATGTTATGCGCTACATAAGAAAACACACTAGTTTTATGTGGGCGCATGGTCCTGTATTAGGCGCATAGGGTGTATGCCCATGCAGACTGCGTAATCGTGGGTTGATCATGGTGTTGATGTGGCCGCATGCTTCGGTACACAATGCTCGTGGAGACTGACGTGGCCGTATGATTCGTTGCACGATTGATCGTGGGTTTGACCGAGTCAGGGGCTGTTCTGACTTGGGCACATAGCCTAAAACAGGGCTTTGCGCCCCCCTCTGGAGCAGCCTAAAGTGGTCGCATAGCTCGCTCTGGAGACTTGGGCATACATGACTTCACTAGTGACTTGGCGCATATGACTTCTCTCGTGACTTAGGCGCATATGAATTTTCTGGCTTAGGCGCATATGACTGCTTGGGTGCATGGTTGTCAAGTCTGCTTAAATTTTTATGCTTCTACAGGACCCCCTTCAAAGTTTTGGATACGTGAACGAGTTCGAAATACTTTGAAAGAAGCATGGACCGTCTTCTCATGATGTAGTGGGCGCATAGCATAGCTCTCCCTTTGGGCTCATAGAGTTTGGCCAGACTGTCAGAGAGATCGCTGTTGAGATCTTCCTCGAAAATCTGAAGTGACATATTCATTGGGGTAGAATTTGAATAGGTCCATTTCATACATTGTCCATCTCGGCAAGTGGCAGTCACATAATATGCAAGAGACTGGGTCTTCATGTGGGCGCATAAGCCGTAACGAGCGTATAGTATGTAGTGGGCACATAGGGGTAGTGGGTGCATAGTATATGGCCCATGCCTATAAATAGGCTTTTGAAAAGAGAGAAAATTCATTACTCTTTCCTTCATAACTTTCAAAAGACTTTTCATCTCTTCTCTGCACGAACCATATCCCAAGGCCGCCAAAAGATATACGAAAGGCAAGGGGGCTGCACCGAGTGGCTCTCTCCTACGACAGCGTCCTCGGCAATCCAAGACCCAATCCTGGGTGAGGTACGCCTCAAAACAAAGTCTTGAGCGCTAATTTGTGACGTTCAGACTTTTTCTCTACCTGGGCGCATGCGCCCATGGCAATATGTTTCCGTGAGCATTTCATATACGCCCACAGAAGCATACGCCCACACTGTGGTGTGTTGTGCGCCACATGCTGCTGTATGTATACGCCCAATGCTGCTACATGTTATGCGCACATGCTACTGTATTATGCGCCCACATGCTGCTGTATGTTATACGCCCACATGTTCTAGGCGCATAACCCTTTGGGCGTATAGCCCTTTGGATGCATAAGATTCCTCCAGCACTTAGTTTTTTTTTTGCAGATTCGAGTCTGACTTTCTCTTATGTCCTTGTAGTTAACATGTTTGTCCCGAAACTTGGTGGAATCCCTTTCTGCTCTGCTTACTAAGTCATCGGCACAAGCCTCATAACCAACATGGTCAACAAGGTTCAGGCCAAGATCATTCATGACCAACCTACGGAACGGACGATCCCATACCTGAACAGGACAAAACCTTCTTGAAGTAGATGATTAACGATGAGAAGCTCTTGATCGGAAGGGCCCGTCGTTTCAAGAAGCCGTACTTCCTATTCGGTGACAGTGTAGGATTTGAGAATAACGAGGCGATATGTCTAGAAGACCCTCTGGTAGTTAATAACTAAAGAATATGGTTGCCATCGATGAAGCGCCAATACCCACTGTCAGTATTACTAATTTGGATGTGCAGAGGCAGATGAAATAGGACCTGACCCCTGAACTGCATGGGGTTGTTTCTGGCAAGATCCAATTCAACTCTGATGGCCGGAAGAAGGACACGTTAAGTGTGTCAAGGGTTCCACATCCTACTTTATGAGGGGGCTGTATCCTGGTGTCATCATGACCGATGTCCCGACTGATCTTCACCCCTACGCTGCTGAGACTCTCTCCAACTTAATGCTGTCAAATAAGGAGTCATATCTAGAGGGAAGCTGCGGATGGAATATTGGAGATATTCTGTCCCATTATGGAGTAACGTTACTGGATGGGTGCTCTCGACTTACGAGGCCATCCTAAAAGCGCCGGTCTTTTTTATTCCGTTACATCCACCCAATATGGCATTAAGGTTAACTGACCAATGTTTGTCTCCTTGGCGGAGTTATACAACCATCACACGTGCCCCTTCTTCACTCCGGATGGGGAGATGGTTTGGCACTTTACGAGATGCAGGCAATATCCAAACTTCCCTGGGGGTGGAGCCATACGCAGAATACATCCCCTGTGATACGGAGCTCCAGGATTTGGAGAAGAACTCGAGATGTTAGAGTTGTACAGAGACTTACTGTCACTTTTTTATTTGTCACCAGATCACGAAGAAGGATAAGACTGCGGGGTCCCTTCCCCATATGAGGTCCTGGACCAACTATATCTTCACCAGAGAAGAAGGGGACGGCTCAGTCTCTTTCTCGTCTCGTAAGCCCTTGACGAGCACTAAGATAGAGCAGTTGATGGCAGATCACAGAGCTGTAGATGCCGAAGATAGTGATGATCTTGAGTAGAACTTTGCTTTATCATTTCTTCAGGGAGGCCGAGTTCAAGCTATCAGAAAATGCGGTGTTAGCCGCTTTCCTGATGATATGGCTTCGTGATTGTGTAGTCCCTGATGGTTCAGGGTCTATTAAAAGAATAAGCCGGGGTATGATACTTTTGGCTGTAAAGCTGGCCTTTGGACTCCAACTTGCTCTGCTTCCAGCGTTGGTCTGTGTCATCCAACTGGGTTTATGACACATTGTTGTGAACGCGATAACACCCGATGGTAGAAAAGATTTTGCTAGGACTGAGTTTTCCTTTCATTATCTGATAGGATGGCTGGTGCATCATCCCAGACTGATGAATGTCGGGCTGATGGCAGATTCTTTGGCGGGGGTTGCCTCACTACAAGAAAGTTGGCCTATCCCAACGTTTTATAAGCGTTGTAAAAACTGAATAAAACGTTGGTATATGTTTAGCCAACGTTTGTCCAACGATTTATGCAAACGTTGTCGTTGCCCTAGTTGGGAATTTACAACGTTTGCAATAAATGTTGGTATAGGGATTAGACGACGTTTGCAGTAACGTTATAAACGTCAATAATAGTACAAAAATGGTTAACAATTTCAACATTTTTATAATAGAAACGTTGGCATACGTAACTTATTTCCAATATTTTATAAAACGTTGGAATTATTTTTACCAACCTTTGTCGAAGAAAACGTTGTGTTGTGATTTTCCAACGTTTCCCAAAAAATGGTTGGATTTGTGTTTCCAACCTTTTCTAAAAAAAGTTAGTTTTTTCCAACGTGTTTCCACAAACATTGAAAATATAATTTTGGATGGTACTTCCCAACAATTTACTAAACACGTCGTAAATTTAACCTATTTCCCAACAATTTTCCAAAATGTTGGAAGTTGTATTAATGGGTGATAATTTTCAAATAATTGGACAAACATATCGAGAATTTAACTATTTTTCCAACGTTTTACCTAACCACTGAATTTGTTACAAAAATTGGTTAAAAATATCTGCCACAATCGCACAAAATATAAATGGCTTGTACATATAAAAATTTCAGATCCCATCACAAACATGTAAATGCATCCACCACCAAACAATCGAACAAAATATTAATATAAAATTATTGCAAATCAAAATATTGTCTGTATAAAAAGTCTTTATATCTTTATTCATTCACCAAAATACAAGTTCATTCAAAGTAAAAATTAGACAATCTTCATGAATCCATATAAGTAACTTGACCATGCATGTCAACCTAAAAGAAAAAAAAATTAAAATTAGGACATACGTGTAAATAATGAATATTTTTAAGATTTACTGTGCAAGTTGACCTTCTCCACTAATCAGTTCTTTTTCGCCCTCTTCGTAGCCATGAGATCCTGAATTAATGAACACAAGAAAAGAAGAGTAAAATTTAAGGATATTTAATATAAATGTCAAAGTTCAATGCTTTAATTTAAAGAGAACTGTTATATATAGGTGTACTGTGCCATTTTTTTTAATTCATAAAGTGATCAGGAACTACCTCTAAGTTATCCAAGACTAAGGAGTTTTATAGCCTAGAGAAGAAACTGATTTGCTAACCCAAATGAATCAAGCTATCCTAATAATTTTTATTCAGTGAACATTGAAAAAAATTGTAGAAAGTAAAATATAACAAGGAGAATCCTAATAATTTTTAGGAATTTGCAGACTGCCAACAAAGAGAAGCCATGCTACTAGTAGATGAGAAATAAAAAAAAATCTTAATAACTCATCACCATAATATAGGAGAAATAAAAAATTCTAACCTCACAATAGCTTCAAAGTTGAGATCGTGGTACAGTGTGCGTTTGCGCTTGCTTTGGTCGTTGCATTTGTGCTTGCTTTGGTGGTTGCAGTTGTATTCGCTTTGATGGTTGTGTTTGTCTTCTTGATTGAACCTCTGATTGTATATGTGCCGACTGATGCAATATTGGAGGTGATGTGCGCTCAAAATTGTTTTCAAAAAACTAACATTATAAATACAAGAAAATATTACATGCAATCCATCAAATAAATTTAGCTCATATACATCTAATAGTTGATAAATTCTAACCTGTTCTGTGCCAGAAGATACATCGCGTGGAGATTGTGAGAAAGCACCCATACTTGCGGATGACTCTCAAGTAAATTTTGTATTTGTGCTTCCATTCGATCATTCATCCGAGATTCCACAATAGTAACTTTTCTTGCATCTGGAGTTCCATCTGCTCTTTCATTTCAGTTTTGTTTCTCTCATTTTCAGCCATCATCTCACGACGAACCCTTTATTTTCAGCCTCCATTTCACGTCGCAGGTTCTCCAACTCTTGTTGATGTTGTGTTTCAATCTCCCTCCTTCATTGGGACAGTTTATACGATGGTCCGAATACCATCAGGGTAGCACCGAGCCCATATGTCCCCACACGATCGTGCCTATCACGTCCCATAACTGTCCGTATATATCATCTCGTGCAACACGGTCTCTGGATTTTTTGCTTCTATTTCAACCATCTCTTGCTGTAAAATCAACTCATGTTCATATAAACATAACTACAATTTAGATAAACTTATGAAAAGTGTAAATAATAAAATAAAATAAAATTAGAAGTAAGATCATACAATTGCCTTAGCTGCTATTTCATTTACTGGCCCTTTCCCTTTATTACATATGTCTCCTTATATACCATCCTACGAGTTGGCTCGTATCCAATGGATTTAGCCAACTATAAGTATAAAGAATCAACGCGTCTGATTATTAGTAATAAACCTGCTTTCTGGCACATTAAAAAATGTATGAACTAATAAATTAAATTAAATTTGTTCTACCTATTTCTAACTTCAGCATGGGGAGTTCTACCAGATGTGTGTGGTGTTGTCCAATTTTTACGAATGGCTTTATTCTTTTCACTTTTGGCCTGGTACAAAGAAAAATACAAATATACAATAAAATATTATGATAAACCGAAAACCACTGCTTCCATAAATAAAAATACCTTTCCCTTATCAGAATCCCAATAGTAGATGAGTCTTGGCCACTGACTTTCCTCGACCCTTGGGGCAATGCTTCAACCGTTCCTCATTAGTCTTATACTTAGTATAACCCTGACACTTTACTTCGGCCTTCCACTCCTTCCATTTTCTTCGACAGACGCCATCATAAATTTTCTCATCTGGTCCGTGGCATTCGTATTTTCCTATTTAAATGAAATGTAAAGAAAAAAAATCATGTAATTATTCACATATGTAAATTGCGACACAAAGTAATTTAATATTGCTAGGTGGTTATTCATCTACTTTACCTTAATATGAGTCCAAATTGCGTCCTTCCCAATGTCTGGTACATGCCTCCAATTAAGGTAAGTTAAAGGTGCTAGGTGGCCATTTCGTGCTAGAACCCCTAAATTTGAAGCAAGTCTGGAACATGTTTCCTCAATTGGTTGGCCAAGATTGTTGACATGAATCTCTAGAATGCCACCATCTTCTGCCCATCCCCTATGCATTAAAGTAGGACCACAGACTCGTCTATGCTCCTCCTGGCTGGAATTGGGTCTAAGTATAAAATAGGCCAACATAAAAATAATTAATGCACAATAATATTAAAACCCTGAAGTTTACTTCAATAATATTAATATCACAAATATGTGTGATGTTAAGATTATTATTACCTGTCACTTGATCTTCTAGTTGTTCGTTGTTGCCGAACAATACTCCTGTTTGCTCTCCTCTTCAGAAATAGTAGGAGGTGGCCAATTCAAAGGAGGTTCGACCATGACAGTGTTGGCACCTACTTGCTCTTGTTCCTCAATAACGATAGGCATAGCTCCCCTATTCAATTGGTTGCGTCTACTTGTCGCCATGGGATTTTAGCTTGACTACAATCAAAAAATGTATAAGAGAAATAACAGAGGTTCTTGTCATATCCAAATAATGCGATGATAATGTTTCACCAATTTGCAAAAAAAATATGGTTGACAAGAAATCAAGACTAGCGTATAACCCGAATTGAAGGGTCTGGTGATCCTTGCCATATTGTCTTATATCTTGATATCCAGAATATATGTATAAAGCTACTAGTAAAATATGGGCATTTCAAGATTAAAAAGAGGGAATAAAGCTAAATCTCGAGTTAATGTAGACCTTAGGCAAAAAAATCTCCAGAAACAAATCTCATTATGCACCAAATCAATGTCAATCAGTAATACTTCTTCAGACATTACAAATAAGCACAAATTTATCATAAAACGAACTGAACCCTGTTGGTATAAAATGAAGCCAAAGAGAAATTTTGTATGAAAATAAAGAATGTAGAGCAACATTAATTAGGTGTCAACATAGGTTCTGAAGTCAGATTGACAAGCTAGAAAGATGAATGCAAATAAGCACAGATCAAAACAACGTACCAAGGAGAATTAACTTCATGCACGTCTACTATATTGTTCACAGTTTATATGTTGCAGAACGAAACTTCACCTTCAGTACTATAAATAGGAAAATCTAGTGTGACATAGATAACATACACAGTAATGAAGCGAAACATGCCAGGTACATTATCGAAGTTTCAAGCATATGGATAAATATTTATAACACAAACTGAGAACCCGAAAGTCCCACCTTGACATAGGCAACAATCAACTCTAATGTTGAATGATTCTAGGTCATAAATTAGAATACACAGGACCCTCCAAAGCAATCCCCATCACTGTCATGTAGGAAATCGGATACAGAAAAGAAAGAAATAACGTTGAATAACTAAAAGTAGCTATCATTGTAAATCAAGCAGCAGTAAATCTGACATTGAGATTTAGAAACAAAGGAAGATATACTCTGGAAACAAGGATATATCTAATTTGTGATACCAAGATGGAATGTTGGTCATAACCAAAACATTTGCATATGTTCATACCCATCAGTTCCACAGTTCCAAAACAGTCCATCATTTAAGTCCAAAAATAGGACAGTACCCCATTCATACAGTCCAATTGGTGAAATTATGTGCCATTCCTCAACCCAACTTGCAGGACAACCCATTCAATCAAGCCCATATCAACACATGAACTGATATCCTCAATTTTTAGTTTATAGATGGGACTGAATCTCAGTTCAGTCCACAGAACTTATTTTGTAAACAATTTACTGGATTACTCTACTTAGGAGGCTACCTGGGTATATTCTTCAGTCCAACCAACTATCACTTATCCATGTAAACCCAAGTTCTCAAGGATTTACATTCAATCACAGCCCTTCCTTAGCAATCAGTCATTCTACCAACTTAACCTATATGCCATTATCAGTTGGAAATTCCAGAACAACTCAAACAGTCTTAATCATGATTACAAACCTATTTACATACTGGTATGCCCACCATATTCAGTTAAAGGAAATTACACTGCCATCTATAGAATTTAGCTCTAAAAAAGGACTGTTATAATTCAGTCCTCAGATCACTGAAATTATAAATCTGCAGGTTATGGACAATACCTGTCTTGGTCACTTGAACATTTGATCAACCCTAGATAGGACTGATACAACAGTCCAATACCCAGGCAGATGCATATCAATCCCATATGTTGCTAATACACCTCAGTCCCATAACAGGATTGAGACTAATTCAGTACTTGGACTGATGCAACAGTCTAGTGCTCCAGGTTGACACCAGTCCAATTTCCATTTCAAAAAATATGGGCGTATAACCAGAATTAACTTCAATGCACGTTACTATATTTATGACAACAAATTGTCCTGAGAGATGAGGGTTATTAAATTTATTACTCAACAGGTTTATGTGCATCATACTTTTATAACCCCTATTTGAGAAGTAATAATCTTAGAACTTACCTGAGTCCGGGGAGAAATTTGGTGAACTCTCTACCAGGTAACTAGGTGATGCAAATATAGTGACATAAGTAATGACCGTATATGATCATGCTGGAGGGCCGAAGCAACTAGATATCATATGATTCACATCACATGAGCTACTATATAAATCATGATTCTAGGGCTAAACATTTTATGAAGCTTACTTAGATTTTGGCATGTTCATAGTAAACATGGGAATGTATTTACATTGGGCATGTGTCTTAATAACAATTAGCATTTGTCATGAGGAACTTAACATGTGATGAGGTTTTGGGACTACATAAATGGCATTTTGAGGCTTGTTTAATTTTTCGTAAGAACTAGTAGGATTAATTGTAGTATAAAGTTTTCAAGTATTGTAATCTTGACGTGTCTATACTCTAGTCAGGCCTATGTAGTTACTGATTGGCAAGTAATCCGATTTCAATAACGCTGAAACATCACATATGTTGAAATGATATCATTCAGTTATGGTTTCTCTTATACTTAATCATACATATATGACATAAAAACAGAATTAATCCTTGAGAGTCGATGTCTTTGCTTCAAAAGGCTTGACATTGTTGAATTTTACAGTATATCAAACTGATGAACAAGCATATACTGTCTTCAGTATGATGCATGACCAATTCCCACATTCTAGCCGAATATTTGCATCTATATTTTGCCTCAAATTCTGTCATACTGCAGCAAATCAGACTGCAAAAAATTTGATATAGGACAGGCTGCAAAAAAGCCTGAATAAAGAGTGATGGTAGGAGGCCTTATAATTCCTTATTTTGTTTCTTCACTAAGAGAAAAATCCATTGAAACTGGAATTAATATACAAAAGACAATAATGTGTCTACCTCATCTGATATGTCAACATGTAGTCATGTGTGCTGCATTGTAGGTTATCAACATGGAATGGGGAAATTTCGCTCATCTCATCTGTCTCTGACAGAATATGATCAAGCGTTGGATGATGATAGTTTGAACCCTGGTGAACAAGTATGCTTTTATACCGTATCTAGTGTGACATAGATAACATACACAGTAATGTAAGCGAAACATGCCAGGTACATTATCGGAAGTTTCAAGCATATGGATAAATATTTACAACACAAACTGAGAACCCGAAAGTCCCAACTTGACATAGGCAACAATCAACTCTAATGTTGAATGATTCTAGGTCATAAATTAGAATACACAGGACCCTCCAAAGCAATCCCCATCACTGTCATGTAGGAATCGGATACAGAACAAGAAAGAAATAACGTTGAATAACTAAAAGTAGCTATCATTGTAAATCATGTAGCAGTAAATCTGACATTGAGATTAGAAACAAAGGAAGATATACTCTGGAAACAAGGATATATCTAATTTGAGATTTGCTAAAGAATCACAGGAACTTTTTCCCCCTTCGCTAAGAGAACCATAGAACTTTGTTGTGAAGTGATCGTTGAAGTAGTGTATAAATATTGACAAGTTATTCTCGATGATGATGAAGAAAACTAGAATCTACATGTTGCCAATCAACTATTCTGTACAACTAACATTACGAGAAAACTGGTGGGAGCTTCATGGTGCAGAAAGAAATGGAATCCCATGATAGTTAAAAAAATTATGCTTCTGTTGCCTGCTGGATGAAAGGTGGACTAAGACCAATTACAGCCTAATCAATTTTACTTTCATACGTTTCCAGATGCTTAAAGCAACACTGCATTGGATTCATATGATGTTAGTATTTGGATTTTCTATCTAATGGTCCCTTGTGATTCCATTGATACCAGGTAGGGGAAGATGTGGTTGGTGAATTGACTAAAGCCATGGAAAGACAAGGTCTTGATATGCGAGTAACAGCACTGGTGAGTGTGTTTAATCCTTTTTGGTTATTAACAGTGAGCAAGCTGCAGAGCAACATTTTGGCATGAAATATTGTGCTGCTGCTCTAGCATGCACCTGCTACTGTTGCTGCAAAGCCTTGCAGGCCACCCCAACACAAGGTGAAGGCTTCTAAGTTCTAGGCCAAAGGCCACAAGTATGCCAATACACTGCCCAAACCACTGAACTAACATCTTCTGCCTAAAGTCCAAGCTAACTCAAGGCAAGGCAATCAAAACTAAGGTAAAGCCCAGGCAGTGAACAGCTACCCAAACTCCCTGCCTCTACTGCTCCTTTTCTTATTCCCAGTCACCTACCAGATATCATTACTTCCTTTTTTTACTTATTTTTACTAATACATGAGATACTCACTTCACATCCTCTCCCTTTATAGACACTCACAAAAAACTCACTAATACATGACAAAATTCCCAAGGATACATGGCTGATGCTCATTATTGATTGATATAATAAATGACACCCCTCTCTAACCTATATCCTTAACTAATACATATGTATATATATCCTAATCTACTCTCTCACAAATCTGAAAGCCTCTAATACTTCACTCCCCCTTAGCTGCTAATGCTTCTACTGATATTCTCTCTACAGGAACTCTTGATACCCCTCTGATACTCTGAGATACCTCACCGCTACATGATTAACTCATACTCTAACTTCTCACCTCTGGACACTCTCAAGTCACACACACATATAGCATTGGCCTAAAACCAACTCATCTTCTAAACTTGACATTACCTAATGGCCTATGACCAATCTATACTTCAAACCTTATTTGGCAATTCATCAAAACACCCTATGGGATACCCCACCCCTCTTACTGTAGATGACCTACTGCTAAAAAATTTATGCACAAGCACACAGATGCATAACTGGAATGAGATACCCTGTAGTGGGCTTCCTACACTCGAGTTTAAATATTCACTTGTTCTCCGATACTCTCTGATACCCACATTCAACTTACTAGAACTGAGACATACATGATCCCTCACTAGCCAACCACTGCACTTAACCTCCTAACTCTTAACTCCCCATGTCAAAATGTACTAAAACCTGGGACTGATTCATCATACAATGGAATGAACCTATGTGATGAACCAACAAGCACCCTATAAATCCAAGGGTCGTGGTCTGCAGAGTTCTCTCCTCTCCTCTCATGTAGAGGAGAGAACCATAAACCTTTATTGATTGATTTATTTAGTTATTTTGGAGAACCACACTCAGGTGGAGGCTTTTAGCCCAATGAAATGGAAGGAAGAATAATTTATCTACGGGAGTAATATAGATACTCGAAAACAAGAAAACTAAAATTTTTTCTTTGTGATTCATTTTGAGTTTCTTCAAACCTAAGCAGGGGCAATCCAAAATTCATGCCGAGATCACTCAAAAACACTAGGACACACCAAAATAGGTGCCGAGTCCATGTCGAATCTGTGTCATACAACATAGCTTGAAACACTAGAGAAAGGACCTGATACACTGATACTCCATTTGATTAGCTAATGCATGGTGTGCCTTATTACAGTTCATACTTATAGAGGTTGAAAATATATGGCAAAAATTCTTTACAAAGTAACAATAGCAAAAATCAGTTTAGATGTTTCAGTAAATAATATGCAATGTTTACCTTACAAAAAAGAAAGTTTTCCTTGACGCAGGCAAGACCAAGATTAAAAGTTCATATCGAGAAGAGTAAAGAAAGAAAGAGTATGATACCAAGGCTTAACTACATAAAGTGTAAGAGAAAAACAAATTGATATAGGCCAGGCTGCAAAAAAGCCTAAATAAAGAGTGTGACTTGATACATAACCAAAAAATTATGGAATTCAGATTGCAAAAACATATACTCCAACTGAAACTCCAAACTTCAAAGAATCAAAAACAGAAAATGAAATATGGATTTTCCTAATCATCTTTGTCATCCCGCCCACTTGGTTCCTCGTCGACTTCAACTCCATCGACACCTTGTTGAACCCAACTAATATCATCATCACGTGTGAATGGTGTCTCATCAAATGTTGCTCGTCCCATAACTCTGTTTCATCTGCCATATATCTATGAGTTGTAAATTGCTCCCCATACACATCAAAAAAATCTTGGGGCTTTGTCTTAACAACTACATGCCAGTCATTCTCGACGGGGTCTTGTACATAAAATACTTGTTTTGCCTGAGATGCTGTATAAAAGGTTCATCTGTTATTTGTTGCCGAGTATACAACAAACGACGAAAGTTTACTAGCATAAATCCAAAATCATCTCGCTCGATGAGACCTCTACTATTGTCAACCCAGTCACACTTAAACAAAACAAACCTATACTCTTTAGAATAATAGAGCTCAATGATGTCTGTCAATATCCCACAGAAATTAACGTCTCCAGATATAGGATTTCTATCTCTTGCACTTGCATAACTTTCAGTCGTTGCCTTTAACATGACTCCACTATTTTGTGTGGTTCTTTTTTGCTCACGGGCCTTTGTATGATACCGAACACCATTTATAATATATCCTGTGAATCTTTTTGCTTTCTTAAGGGGGCCCAAAGCTAACATCCGGATTTCTTGTGATATCTCTACATTAGCTTCGATCAACTTCGTCACCTATTTCAAAGGAGAAAAATATTATGCAATTCACTTAGGAGGTTACCTATTTAACAGTAAAAGTTTTTAAATATCAATTTTTTGCTTACATGATCCTTAAACCATAAATGAAATGTTTCATTATGAATACGGTCAACATCATGTGGTCTGAGACGAGAATTACTCCTAATTGACATACGGTGAGCCCTGTAATAGAAAAAACCATATCAAATGTTATGTCTTAAATGGCTACAAAATAGAAGACTTAATAATGTAGCATACTTACTCTAGAAATGGTGAAATTGTATCGGTATTGACTAGCACATATCGATGAGCTTGTGCATATGTTATGTCATCAAGTACAAATCCCACTGATCCCTAATTTACGGCCCACTTCTAAATCAATAGAATTAGATACACTGTCATCATTCCTTACCGGTCGACTGGACTTGGTCTCAATATCATTTAGGTACCTTGAGCAAAATGTTAGACACTCTTCTACCCAATATCCTTGTGCAATTGAACCCTCTGGATGCTGCGGGTCCTCACATAATTCTTCAATGTGGACAAGTATCTACGATGGGGATTTGGTTAGTTATAAATAATGTTTTTCATAAGAAACAAAAAAATATATAAATACAAAAAATAATAAATGATATCAACCTCTCAATAGCATATATCATTCGGTAGTGTGGTGGACCTCCTATGATCGCTTCTTCTGCTAAATGAATGACTAAATGCTCCATGACATCAAAAAATACAGGCGGAAATATCCTTCAAGATGGCAGAGTGTGAGCACAATGCGGGTTTGAGCATGTTCCAAATCCTTTACATTCATCATTTTTGAGTACATAGTCCTAAAATAGTTACTCAATTCAATCAACGGTCCATGCACATTCTTCGGCAAAACATTTCTCAAAGAAATAGGAAGAAGCTCTTGCATCAAGATATGGTTGTCATGACTCTTAAGTCCTGATATAATACGTTGTTTAAGGTTAACACGACGTGATATGTTCGAAGAATAACCATCCGGGACTTTTACCACCTTTAACATTTTACACACTATATTTGCGTTTATTGTCCAATGTGAAACAAGCAGGCGGCAAATAATATTTGTTGTTTGTCCTTTTGAGGATGCAATGGCTTGCGAATACCGAATTCTTTTAGATCTTTACGAGCATTTAAATTATCCTTTCCCTTTCCATCAACATTTAATATAGTCCAAAGCACATTGTCACACACATTCTTTTCAATATGTATGTCAAGATTGTGGCGAAGCAAATTATCCTTCCAATAATCTAACTCAAAAAAACTACTTCGTTTCTTTCAATTATATGTTAGGGCTCCATCTCTTTAACCGTCCTTCTCCTCTTTCGTTCCGACTCTGGATCTTTTCCAAACTTATTATCGAAGTCTTTTATTTCAGCGTACACTTCGTCTCCTGACAGTCGAGTGGGCTTTGTATCCATCTCTATTGTACCATCAAAAGAGACTTTATCCATGCGAAATTTATGTCCTTCCGTGGCCACCGATGATGGCCTATATAGCATTGCTTACCTCCGTTAGACAACCATCGAGAATGAGTATATTTATGACAACAAGGGCATGCCAATTTACCTTTTGTGCTCCACCCAGACAAAATTGCATAGGCAGGAAAATCACTTATTGTCCATAGCAATGATGCACGCATTTTAAACATCTGATTACTAATTGCATCATAAGTGTCTACTCCAACCCACAATTGCTTTAACTCATCCATTAGAGGACGCAAATAAACATCGATGTTATTTCTGGCCTATGAGGACCATCAATTAGTATCGATAATATCATAGAAGGTTGTTTCATACATAACCATGGTGGCAAATTATATGGTATTAAAGTACTGGCCACAATACTCATGCTTCTAAACTGATTAAACCCGTCACTAGATAAGCCGAGCTTGACATTTCGTGGCTTCGGCAAAATCCGGATATTTCTCATCAAATGTTTTCCATGCAAGAGAATCTGCAGGATGTCTTAAATTCCCATCATTAATGTGTTCCTCGGTATGCCATCTCATCTGTGATGCTGTCTTTGACGACATAAATAGTCTCTGAAGTCTTGGTATCAATGGGAAGTACCTTACCACCTTCGCAGGTATTTTTCGATCTATATTAAAACTGCTATCTGACTCAACCTTTAATTGTTTATACCTTGGGGTATGGCACTTATTGCATTCAAGCTCTTGTTCTGTCTCATTCAAGTACAACATACAATCATTAGGACATGCATGTATCTTCTTATACTCAAGTCCTAAGTTCGCAATCAATTTTCGCGCTTCGTAAAAGGACTTCGGCAATGTTACATCCTCAGGGAATGCATCTTTTAATAACTCAAGCAACATTGTAAAGGATTTGTCGCTCCATCCACTAAGTCACTTGATATGCAATAATCGGACAAGAAACGAGAGTGTTGAATACTTCTTGCAGCCTGGATATAACTCTCGCTCAGCTTCTTTTATCAAATTAAAAAATTTCTTAGTTTCTACATCAGGACCTTCCATATGTGGATGATACTCAACATCGTCCACAAAGTTTATTTGGTCAGTCGGAGGAATTCCAAATGCATCATGTAACATCTCTCGCATTTCATCACCGACAACAGAATCACAAGAAGGATTTGAAGATGATGGAGACCCTCCGTGAAAAGTCCAACACGTATAGCTCTCTAAAAAATGATTTAGTAGTATATGTTCGACCACATCATCTTTCTTCACATATATCATATTGCGACATTTCTTACACGGGCATATATTCTTTCGGCATTCGATCTATTAGTAGAAGCAAACTCCACGAAATCCTCTGCTCCTTTCTCATACAAAGGATCGTATTTGTTTCGTATATTAATCCAGCTCTTGTCCATAAGAACGTTCAACCTAATGGTATTGTCTCACAACTATAAAGAAAAATTCAAGAATTTTAGTGAAAAAGGAACAAATACCCTAATTAAAATCAGTATACAAGTTATAAGAAAGAAAGAAAGAAAGAATATTGAACTTGATGTATAATAATTATATATTGACAATAACAAGTTCCAAAACGAAATAATTTATCAAAAAGAAAAATTTTATATGCCAACATTTTAAAGGAGCCTAAAACAGAGAACTTGTTTGTAAAAGTAAGAATGTCGGTATATGCTAACATCTAATCAAAAAAGAATGGAGTTCCATGATACATAAGTTTAAATAATATGCTTATCAAATAAACAGATGAACAGCCTCACGTATGAGCTTCATTGTGTGACATACCAATAAGCAAGAGAGAAGAAAGCTTTTTGACCATTTCTCAGCACCTCACCCCATAAGATGTATAATGCAAAGTTTATAACAGAGAGCTGGTGCCAGGAATTTTATAGAGATGTTGTACTGTACAACACCAATTTTATCCCACAAATGAAAGGAGAGGCATCCTCAAATGGGGAGGTAGTAGGATTCCTTGGTATTTATTGGTTTAACTTTTTTGAGTATCCTGCAAGCACCAATACAATATCCAATACAACAGAGGGAAGGAGAGGCATCCTCAAATGTGATGGTGGTAGGCTTCTTTGGTACCAGACTCCATACGACCAAATAAGAGTCTCTTTCTGCTTAAAAGATTGTCATCGATCTCGTTAATATAAATTTTTAGTTGTTTTCTTGGTGGCTTGGCTTCGAGCGCCAATATAGGCTAAATACTTGATTCCTCATCCAGTCCGATTTGAAATGCTATACAATCACATTTGTAGAAATGTATGCTAGAAGATTGACTTCAATTTTGCTTTCATACCTTTCCAGATGCTTAAAGCAACACTGTATTGGATTCATATGATGTTAGTATTTGGATTTTCTATCTAATGGTCCCTTGTGATTCTATTGATACCAGGTAGGGGAAGATGTAGTTGGTGAATTGACTAAAGCCATAGAAAGACAAGGTCTTGATATGCGAGTAACAGCACTGGTGAGTGTGTTTAATCCTTTTTGGTTATTAACAGTGAGCAAGCTGTAGAGCAACATTTTGGCATGAAATATTGTGCTGCTGCTAGCATGCACCTGCTGCTGTTGCTGCAAAGCCTTGCAGGCCACCCCAACACAAGGTGAAGGCTTCTAAGATCTAGGCCAAAGGCCACAAGCATTGCCAATACACTACCCAAACCACTGAACTAACATCTTCTGCCTAAAGTCCAAGCTAACTCAAGGCAAGGCAATCAAAACTAAGGTAAAGCCCAGACAGTGAACTGCTACCCAAACTCCCTGCCTCTACTGCTCCTTTTCTTATTCCCAGTCACCTACCAGATATCATTTCTTCCTTTTTTTACTTATTTTTACTAATACATGAGATACTCACTTCACATCTTCTCCCTTTATAGACACTCACAAAACACTCACTAATACATGACAGAAATTCCAAGGATACATGGCTGATACTCATTATTGATTGATATAATAAATGACACCCCTCTCTAACCTATATCCTTAACTAATACATATGTATATTATATATCCTAATCCACTCTCTCACAAATCTGAAAGCCTCTAATACTTACCCCCTTAGCTGCTAATGCTTCTACTGATATTCTCTCTACAGGAACTCTTGATACCCCTCTGATACTCTGAGATACCTCACCGCTACATGACTAACTCACACTCTAACTTCTCACCTCTGGACACTCTCAAGTCACACACACACATATAGCATTGGCCTAAAACCAACTCATCTTCTAAACTTGACATTACCTAATGGCCTATGACCAATCTATACTTCAAACCTCATTTGGCAATTCATCAAAACACCCTATGGGATACCCCACCCCTCTTACTGTAGATGACCTGCTGCTAAAAAATTTATGCACAAGCACACAGATGCATAACTGGAATGAGATGCCCTGTAGTGGGCTTCCTACACTCGAGTTCCTAAATATTCACTTGTTCTCCGATACTCTCTGATACCACATTCAACTTACTAGAACTGAGACATACATGATCCCTCACTAGCCAACCACTGCACTTAACCTCCTAACTTAACTCCCCATGTCAAAATGTACTCAAAACCTGGGACTGATTGATCATACAATGGAATGAACCTATGTGATCTGAACTATGAAGGAAAATGGACTGACACTACTTAACTGCACTCACACAAATATAAATTCAAAACTCACTAACACATGCTCACCTAAATCCTAACTTAACTTCACAACTGGTCCTAATGGCTCTGTTCAGCCAACATGGCCTGCGCCACACTGACACCGTCCATGTGATAGCTCACATATACATCCCCACATGCAGTAACTCTAACATTAACTCTATCCCGAACTTCTGATACTAACTAAATTCTTGATCTCTCCTAAACACCCATATACATTTCTCACGTAGGCTAGATAGCCAAGTGGTTATGGCCTAATGGCCAAGTTGCCAACTGCTGTCTGTAAATGGGGGTTGAACCCCTCTGCCTAACCTCCATCTGCAAGACCCATGTTTCTTACTTAAACTGATACCTTCATCCTTTCCTCATCAATCCTCTAACTGATACAATAGGGACTAATGGTATTGAAATATTGTGCTCAGTGCATTTAGTAACACTGGACTAATGGTATTGATGTAGGTCAATGACACAATAGGGACATTGGCTGGGGGAAGGTATTATGATAATGACGTGGTTATTGCTGTAATATTGGGTACCGGCACGAATGCAGCATACGTAGAGAGAGCTCAGGCTGTTCCTAAGTGGCATGGCCTCCTACCAAAATCCGGAGAGATGGTAGGAGGCCTTATAATTCCTTATTTTGTTTCTTCACTAAGAGAAAAATCCATTAAAACTGGAATTAATATATAAAAGACAATAATGTGTCTACCTCGTCTGATATGTCAACATGTTAGTCATGTGTGCTGCATTGTAGGTTATCAACATGGAATGGGGAAATTTCTGCTCATCTCATCTGTCTCTGACAGAATATGATCAAGCGTTGGTTGATGATAGTTTGAACCCTGGTGAACAAGTATCTTTTATACCGTATGAGCAGTTTGATGAAAGCTGATTGTGTTGGTTAATAACATGTTAAGATTACTTTGGATGCTTCGTGCTCAAAATTTCTTTTTGACACCAGATCTTTGAGAAGCAAAAGGAAGGAGAGGCATCCTCAAATGGGGAGGTAGTAGGATTCCTTGGTATAATGCAAAGTTTATAACAGGAGAGCTGGTGCAGGAATTTTATAGAGATATTGTACTGTACAACACCAATTTTATCCCAAATGAAACTTCAATTGAAATCCAGGTTATAATATCTTGGATATCATAAGAAGAATGGGATTAATTGGCATTAGTAGTATATGTATGGGTCATGTGTCTATATATTATATGTATATGTATATGTATGTGTTATGTGTCCTTAAGGGACTGATATTTCATACATGAATCTTTAAACATACAAATTGGGCAGGAGTTGGGTCAGAGGGGAATACAAAACACTATAAAAATGTCTTTTTTGGAGGGTTGAGGACTTTGGTTGTCGGGTTTATGTTATGTAGAGAAACTTCACTTAATCTTATGGCTCCTCTAATATTTTATGTTCAGCTATAACCCAAAATTGGTCTATAGAATTGCCAAATTGGATGCCCTCTAATATTCACCGCTTTATGCTCCTGGACAATCTTTCATGATGGAGTATTTATTTACTAATGTCGTCTATTTTGTTGTATGAATTTTGCCGTACAGTCTCTCAAACTATTGCTTTGTCTCGCACTATTGTTTTATTGCTTTGTCTTGCAAACTATTCCTCTCATTGAATCCATCTTGTATTGAATTAGTAGGCTACTCCATTACATGCCACCTCATCATCAAAGCGGAATCATCATAAATAGGATCTGTATTTACTCACCAAACTCTCCACATAGTTATATCTAATCATGGTAACAACTCTTGGTTAGATGTGCCGTCGTGACATTGACTCAGCAAAGCAAACTATCGCCTTGACACTCGAAAGTTTTGTCCAAACATGCATCGCTAAATTTCATGAACAATGAACAAAGAAAAGACAAGGATGAAAAACACATAACTTTAGTTTTCAAATTGTATGACTTAGTTATTGCAGAGTGCAGACAATCCTAACCTGTTAATAATACACATCCCAAAATCAAGTAAATCATCTGCCTCATGATTAATTCACAGTTATAAATGATGGAAAAACTTTGAGTGCCACCTATTATGTGGTATTCGATAACTTGTAGTGTGGTATTCGACAACTTTGAGTGCCACCTTCTGATAAGTCATACGATAACGTTTTGGCCTCAAAATTTAGAAAAATGCACACAAAAAGGATAACATAACCTATAGTGTGGTATTCGACAACTTGTAGCTTTTGTGTGGTATGTGATATTTCTAATAGTGTTAGCAAGGCAAGAATAGCTCCTAATCGTATTAATCTTCTTTAAAATCTTGAAGAGAATGCTTTAGGTCCGGTTCCTATATTTTTCTAATATGAAAAATATCAATACAAATAATCTTATTTATACTTTTATAATCAGAAATTGCATAGAAATATAAACATATACATTAAGGCCTTTCGAATGAAGCTTTTGCCATGTTCTTACTACCAGAGCATAAAGGCTCTCTAAACAACATATCAATTTTTCACATGGAAAACGGTTTAGCATTTTGCAACTTTCACTTGGGAGGTAAAAAATATTATACAATTCACTTAGGAGGTAATCTAACGGTATAATCATTCATGACATGACACAAATCAAATTAACAAGCATACACATATCGCCAATATAACATCAAAATAATACATAATACAACTCAAAAGGAATGTATTCTCAAGCATGGTTCATTTAATATTTTGAATTTTTTTGAGAAATACCGAGAAAATACAGCTAAGAAGATTGGTAAATATGGCCAAAGTAATCCAATTTTTTTCCATACATCTAGACAAGTCAGTTACAAACATATGTTGTGTAGTAGACGTGACTCTAATGGATTATAAGATGAATCTTCGGATCTCCGGGTAGAGAGTTCATGGTTTCTTCCAATTATCATATCTGACACTCGTAGAAGTGCAGTATAACATGACCTTAAGTTTTTCAATGTTTTTTGAGTTTTCATAATATGACCTAAAATTTTCAATGTTGCTATTATAATATGACCTAAATTTGCGCACTATAATAGTACTCATGCTCCTAAAGAACATGTATTATTGTCGATACGATAGGTATCAAACTGTCAAAATATTCAGCCAGGGCAAAAATAACACTCGTAGTCATCTTAATCTTTGTTAAAACTATAAGAGAGTGCTTTGGGCCTAATCTGAAAAGTATCGATCAATAAAAATCTGAAAAATATAGATAAATACAAATAATCTCCGATTTCTATTTTTATAATCAAAAATTGCATAGAAATATAAGCATATATATTCATTAGTATTTGTGAATAAATATTAGTTATAACTTATCAATTGGACGTCAATTAGAACGCTTATTGTCATGCTTCATTCTTTAATAATTTTTTACAGGTATAAGACATATATATAAACCTATAGATGAAAATAAAGAAATAATGTAACAATATACCTAACCGAAAGAGAGACTAGCTGGCCAGGATCGACTTCTAATAGCCGATAGAGAGGAGGACCTGGCGGGAGCGACTACTAGCGCGTGGGCGAAAGAGAGGAGGACGGCCGGCCGTGTCTTTGATTTCGATTGCAGTGGCCGAAATAGAGGTAGGATGCCTTCTATTCGATAAGGAGGCTAGGTCTGGATAGGAGAGCACATGTAAATCTGGTGAAGGGTTTGTTTTAGGAGGAAAAAATTTTGGAGGAGGATTAGGAGGGAAATTAAAGAGGGAAAGAAAATATTGGAACCAATTTTTCTCTTTGCACCCGCCAGAGCGTGTATATATAGATGGAGCGTTACCATATATACATATAAACGCATCTCTAATTTGGTTTTATATTGAATTGTTGACTGACATTACCATATTTGTATATGCCAAATTTAATTTTAATTTGGGGTTTAATTTGGACTATGTAGGCATTTTCCAACGTTTAGTTCAAAACGTCGGATCAATTTGGCTACGCCGACTTAACTGTAAATGCCTGGAAAATAATATCAAAAAAATTCAAAATATTCGATATTTTTTTACCAAACGTTGGATATTACTCGACGTTTAAACACAAATGCATACTAACCCCAACATTATCTCATAACGTCAGTAGTTGCTAGAGAAAAACGTGCAATATTTAATATAGCCAACATTTTCGACCAAACGTCGGTAACCGTTGCAACATTCAACTTAAATGTAGGTAATTCTCAAAATATTCGACATTTTTTACCAAACGTTGGATATTACTCGACGTTTAAACACAAATGCATACTAATCCCAACATTAATCTCAGAACGTCAGCAGTTGCTAGAGAAAAACGTCGCAATATTTCCAATATAGCCAACATTTTCGACCAAACGTCAGTAACCGTTGCAACATTCAACTTAAATGTAGGTAATTCTCAACATTTCGCTCAAAACGTCGGTATATAATGACGGAACCGACGTTTCGACAAGCGTCGGGCAAAAAAACGTTGGCAAAGCCTTATTTTCTTGTAGTGCCTTTCCTTGGAGATTTAGAGATACGGATTAGACCGTTACAGGGGTGCCTTTTTGCAGAAAGGCTTTGAGTTTTCTGCAGAACTATAAATTCTTCAGAGTGTCGCCTCGTCTGGTAGTGGCCGTACATGAGACACCCTAGTAGAAGAGGGAGCACTCTCTACTAGCCTTACTATTGGGGCGTTTCGCTGGCTTCAGTCCATCAGGCCTTTCATCTGGTGTTCAGCAATAGGAACCACACTTTCTGGAACCTTATTTGCCGAGTCGCTTTGCATGGCAATTCGGTACAGCCAGCTTCTATTAGGCAATCCCAGCCCTCATCTACAGTCGATAGGGAGTCTGATCGATGGAGCATGTGCATGGGGCTACTATAACACTGGATATACGAGAGCTTTTACCCTACCCGAAGATAAGCCTGACACCAACATGCTCTTTGCTGCTGCCAAGTTCTATATTCAAGTCAATACCCTTCATTATCGGTATGACCGTGACAGAGCTTAATATCGGGACTAGCTTACCCCTACTCTTGTTGACATAGGGCGAGTACATGCAATAGGGAGTTACAGAAAGGAGGGTGCCGCACCCACAGGTGAGCCGGCTGCAGCGCCACAGCAGAGAGTTATTCTTGAGGAGTCTATTGTTGTAGTGCCTCCGAGAGAGGATACTGAAGAACCTCTTCTGACATTCCTCATAAGAGAATAGCTTCCACCGAGTTGGTTCCACGGCAAAAAGGAAGAAGGTTGTTGTTTCCAGAGGGAGAAAGAAGGTCGCGGGCGTGAGTGCCGGCTCGCCTCCTCCCAGAAGATCTTCTCAGCATACGGCATCGCGTACCGTTACCATTCGGGAGGTAGATCCCCTCCTAGACTCCGTAGCCATTTTGGTCAAACCATTAGGAGTTTTCTCACCATTGCGTTTGTTCTTTGCAGGACGTTGAAGTCACTACTGCGGCAGGTGCTTCTTCGTCTGAAGAGGTGGACATAACAACTGTATTCCCTGCTCGTTTCGACCGATGGATGAGGTGGGTCTTCTTTCGTTGTTAGGCTTGAACGACGGGATGATCAGGGCGAAGGCCCAGACCATGACGGCAATCAAAAGATCAGTACCTCCTATGGTGTTTTTGGGGATATGTCTGCGATAGGAGCTATGATGAAGGACTTGGATGAAAATCAAGTCCAATCAGCTCGTCCTCCCGTAGGTATGTTATCTTTGCGTCTCTCTTCGGATGAGATTTTTTGCCTTCGATTTTGCGTGTTCCTCGTGAGGCTAACCATGATTGTATATTACCTTGTAGACAAGGAGAAGGAACACACTCGTAGAGGTAGCCCAAGGCATTGGGGAGAAAGAGAGGTTGTTCCCGGCTCTTCTAAATTTGCTGGTATGGTGGGATCCGTTAGTGAGCCGGTATCGATTGCAGAAGGAGAGGTTGAACAGCCTACTGAGGGGACTGTTGCTAAATCTGATCCCGTCCAGCTGGGACTGTGGAAGATACCCTGCCTGATGCTGCTCGAGGCCTTGATATTGTCCTTCTTGAATAGCCTGGGCATGCTCTCGGTTTTCCAGAAGCCAAGACTGATGACTTAGCACAAGTTGGCACTGAGCATGCCGATGGTACGAAGTTACAACTTTTGTACTCCCCTTTTTTGGTTACTGATGCATATATTATTTTCTTGCCAGGTTCGGCTTCTTGTCAGGCATCTCTTCCAAGAGCGGAAGAGCCTCATCAAGCATCCTCCCGACGACCTCCACTGAAGACAACGAGATGGTCTAGGAAGTCGTCAAAGCTTTCTATTCTGTGCTGAAAGTAAAGCTTCCCGAAGTTCTGAATCGGAATGCCGCCTTTGTCCTTGTAAAGGTTGTTGCTGAATGCCAAGTGGCGGCCCTTGAGAGCATCGCCGTCTATGAAGAACGGGCTAATGCTCTAAGAAGGTTCTGAATGATCTGGAGGGTCAGGTGGCCAGATTCCGATATACGAAACAACGGAGCCCGATGTCGCTGTTCCGTGCAGAAGACGAGGCTCTGATCGCGACTTTTACGAGGAGGAGGCTACTTTCCAAGCAAGGAAGGATGTCCTTGTTCAAGAGATCAGTGAATTGGCTGATCAGTATGGGTAATTCAACGCTGAGAGTGGGGTACGTACCGCATTGAAGAATAAGCTGGTTGTGCAGATTACTGAGAAATATAATCACATTGCGCAGATCCAAAGTGAGATTGCTCAACTAGAGGCCAACTTGAGGACAACGACGCCTGAGCAGAGGACTATTTGGCTCAGGCTGCCATGACTGCCACAACTTCTGACCACTTAAAAGAACAACTGGTAAAGTTGGAAGGAGAGCACATAAACCTGATCCCCTTCCAGGATGAAGCTGTTCGTCAAGAAGAGGCACGCCGCCGAGCTACCGCGAAGTCCGAAGCCAAAATCGCGGGTCTAAGGGATAATATCAATCGACTGTGTATCCCTTAGATTTTTGTTTGTAACTGTTTTATTTTTAGCCGTTAAGGCTCTTGTATCTTTTTCTCCGTCTTTTAATATACGTTTTAAATAAAGAATCTGTTGGCTTTCAAAATTCATGAATGCAGTTTTGTGAAATATCAAAACTAGAGGTAATGTGGACGTAGTAAGGATATTTCTGGTGGGCATTCTGCTGGAGAATTTGATGTGAACTTATTATCTATTTTGTATTCAGGGTTCTTGAATATAGATAATAAGATGAAAGAATCTGCTAAAAGAGGTAATATGGACCTAATAGCAGAGGATGTTCTATATCTGACCATAGGTAATATGGACGTGGAAGGATATAACATTATGTAGGAGTGATAATTAAAAGGTAATATAGACGTGATTATCCTTGATGAATGCTTTGCTCAGAGGTTATATGGAAGTGGCAAAACGTTTCTTAATCATTCCACTGGAAAATAATTATCGAAAAACAATTCAGAGGTAATAGGAACGTGACTTATTTTCGTCAAACCGAGTTGGGCAGAGTCAAAAACGGAAATGATTCCACTGGGGAAATATTTTTAGAGGACCCATTATACATGGCATATTCAAGACTCTTAAAATACGGATAACAATTAGATAATTTTTCGAATCACAAACATTGTACTGTATATTTACTTGACTAAAACTATGGTATATGTGAACGCTGTTACAAAAAATATTTCTTCAGGACCTTGCCGTTGATAGGCATTATGAGCAAGTCACCATCAGGCTTGGTCAGTCCATACGTACCGTTAGAATACACTGATTCTATAACGAGGACCTTCCCATTTAGGCTAGAATTTTCCTTTTCTCTTGTGCGTCATGACCATTGGTCTTCTCACTGCTAAGATTAGATCACCAACTTGGAAGATTCTTTCCTTCACCATTTTATTGAAGGCTCTGGAAAGGCGTGCTTGGTATAGCTCAATGCGCTGCTGAGCTAACAAGCATTTTTCGTCTAGCGCTTGGAGCTTCTGTAGTCGCAGACGGTAGCTTTCTTCGGCAGTCAACTCATTGGCTATAGCTACTCGAAGAGAAGGAATCTGGATTTCTATGGAAGAACTGCTTCACTCTCATAAACCAGCAAGAATGGCGTACTGCCTGTTGGAGACCATTGTACGATAGGCCCAGAGACATTCGACGAGCTTTTATTCCAATCGTACTTGTTTGAGGACACGAACTTCTTGAGAAGTTTAATGAGTTTTATTGAAGGCTTCTGCTAACCCATTAGCCGCTGTATTGTAGTAGTAGAGGCTATATTTGGATTCATTCTTATCGGAGAACCGATAGAATGCATGGCTCACAAATTGTGGACCATTTTCATGGATGATCCTGCGAGGCAGACCGAAGCGATAGATAACATGATGTTTGATGAAACTGATCACTTTCGATGTCTTCACTTTGGTGAGCGGTATAGCTTCGCCCATTTAGAGAAGTAATCGGTTATAGCTAGGATGAACCGATGTCCTCTGGAAGATAGCGGACTGATTGGGCCTATGATATCATATCCCAGGCTTCAAAAGGCCAAGATGCTACCGTTGGGTGTAGAAACTCCAAAGGTTAATGAATGCAGTCGGTGTGGAACTGACAAGCCTATACTTCTTTGTATATTTAACAGCATCTGCGATCATCGTGGGCAAATAATAACCCATTCGTCTGAGGCGATCTTGTAATTTGGGGCCTGGTTGATGTGCACCACAAACTCCGTCGTGAGCCTCCAGGAGTGCATGTTTGGTTCTATGTCTAATAAACATCATAATAGTAGCCCATCGTAAGAGCGTCGGTACAGCATTTTGGTAGCTATATCATAGTAAAATCTGAGGATCGCCTTTGGACAGACACTGGTTCTTTTGGGTCCTCAGGGAGGATTCTATAGACAGCGTAGTCTATGAAATGAAATTTCCAGTCTTTAACGTCGATTTGTTTCCGTTTTGTAACTGTGATGAGTATGCAAGGCAGCTTTCACATAGAATAGTTCTCGACCAGATACTGTGATCGATTACTGAGTATTGGTAGAAACTGTCAGGAAGTTACGAAACCGACTAAAGTTTCTGCTTCTATATTCTGTAGTCGAGGCACGTGCTCGATGAAGAATCCAACAAAAGTAGAAGCCAATTCGATTATCGCTTTGTGATATGGATGAGATCTTCGTGACGAACTTCATAATCCCCTCGGACCTGACTAACTATTAGCTTAGAATCGCCGTAAGCTTCTAGATAGTCAACTCCCAGTTGTTTTGCCAGTTGAAGGCTGATCAATAGGGTATTATATTCGGCCACGTTGTTGGTGCAGGATTCCACGAAATAATATACACAATGTATAACCAGATGCTCGGGTGACACAAGTACGATGCTACTCCGGCCACGATATTTCTTTTAGGTCCTGTTCTTGATACACCGTCAAAGAACATTCACCAAATGGGATTTCCTCAGTTGCGGTGTTAGACTCCACTACTTCATTGGGAATTCAGTATAGATTTTGGAAGATTCTAGCACTGGATGAGCTGCTAGGAAATCAGCTAACGCTTGGCCTTTTACAGCTTTAAGGAACAAACAACATATCGCATGGAGTCAACAGCATTACCCATGTAGCTAAACGTGAATTAAGAGAACCCGTTTAGTCATGAGTATTCTGAGAGGATTGACTTTAGATATGATGTGGATAGTCTACCCAAACATATAGTGGCGTGTCTTCTAGATAGCAAATACCATACAAGACATTCCTTTTCCACATGTGTGTATCTGTGCTCGGCACCCACCATTGTGGCTGAGGTAGTAGATTGCCTGTTCATGGCCGCTTATTCTTTTGAGCTAATAGAGCGCCAAGGAATGGTCCATAGCATGGACATATAGTAAGAAGGGGTTTCCCATTATTGGAGCCACCAATATTGATGGCTTGTGAGATACTTCTTGATGTCGTCAAATACGCTTGACATTGTTCAGTCTAGATGAAAGATACGCCTTTCTTCAGGAGCTGAGTAAACGGTTGACACCTTCCAGAAAGGTTTGAAATAAACCGTCTGATGTAGGCTAGCCTTCCATGAAGTCCGTATAGCTTTTAGGTTTCTTGGGGGATGCATATCGAGGATAGCTTTCACCTTCCTGGTCAAGATGTATACCCTTGGATGTGATAACAAAACCAAGGAACTTGCGCTGGAGACTCCCAGAAAAGACTTGGTTGGATTCATCTTGAGTTGGTGTGCACGCATTAGTTCGAACACCGTTTGCAAGTCTTGGAGGTGGTTTCCTTGAGACGAATTTTAACTGCGATATCGTCTACGTAGCATTCTACTATTTTGTGCAAATGATCTGAAAAATTATATTCATAGCTCGCTGGTATGTCGCCCCTGTATTTTTCAATCGAAGGGCATCACCAAATAACAGTATACCCCAACGTTGTTCGAAAAGATGTATGCTTCTCATCGTCGGGGAATATCTTGATCTGGTTGTAGCCTGAGAACCCATCTATGAAGGATATCCGCTCGAAGTCGCAAGTATTGTCGATCATTACGTCGGTGATCGGTAGAGGAAACTCATCTTTTGGGCATGCAGAGTTAAATCACGATAATCAATACAGACTCAAACTTTGCCCTTTTTTTATGACTAGAACAATGTTAGTGACCCAGTAGGGTATTGTTCAACACGAATGAATCCACTTGCAATAAGCTTCTTGACTTCACTCTCGATGGCCTCCATGATATCTGGTCGAATCGTCGTTGCTGCGCTGCTTCACTAGCTTAGCTTTAGACAAAAATTTAGGCTACATAGCGACTTTAGGGTCCAAGCCTGGCATGTCTTCATAGCTCCATGTAAAGACGTCAATGTATTCTCTTATAAGCTGTATAAGAGATTGTCGTTCATCGCCAGACGACTTTTGCTGATGAATATTGGTTTAAGAGATGATTCATCTCTCCTAAATTGACTTGGACAACTTCTCTTCAGTAGTGTGTTCACGTTGTTCAAAACGTAATTCCACCTAGTATCCAATTTTGAGCCTATTATTCAAGCTCAATTGATTGGACATCGTCTGCAATTTGGTCAACTAACACCATGTTGACAGACAAAGTTGCTTTGAACATGTCTCCATTGCTGGAGTATGAATCCCAAGGCAGGAATTAGAAGAATGAGAACAATGATCTTTTTCGATGTCTGATCTTTCAGGAGTTGTTGGAGGAGTGACATAACCTAAACCAATACGTTTTATTGATAATAGTTTTCGGGTTTGCCGGAAGGAGCAAAGTGACGTATTGGCAACCGTCGTTCCCCGGCCGTAGTTTAGCGCCTGGTCTTTTTATATTATATCCCATGTTCTGGAACTTTTGGATCGCTACATTAGTGTAGTGCATACTTCTGAGTCCTTTGGTGGTATCTCATGACCCTCTTTATAGCTTTCCAGTACTCTATTCCTGGATTGTTCCTGAACCGACTTAGCATCCCTACGACAAAAGCTATGTCAGGCCTCGTGGAAGTTGTCACATACAACAAACTCCGATGATGCTTGAATACTCCAACTGTCTGACGCTTTTCTTTGGATTTGGCTTCAGCTTCTTGTTACACCTATAAGACGTATCGATCCCTGGAAGATCCTGATACCCATAGCGTGTGAGCATCTTCTCAATGTAATAAGACTGTGACAATGCCACTCTAATTTTCGTCTAGATGACCTCTATCCCCTGGATAACATCAGCTTCCCCTAAGTCCTTCATGCTGAACTTAGATGAGAGGAACTTCTTGTCTCAGTGACACTTACTAGATCCGTACCCAAGATTATCATGTCATCTACGTAGAGACAAACACAACTCCTCTCCATCAGCGAACTTTGTCTATACACACTTGTCCATCTCGCTGACCCTGTAGCTGTTGATCTTATGACTTTATTAAACTTCTCATGCACATCTTGGGAGCTTGCTTCTGACCATACAAAGATTTCACCAACTTATAAACTTTGTCTTCGAGGCCCTTGACGATGAATCCTTCTGGCTGTTGCATGTAAATCTCTTCAATTAATTCACCATTCAGGAAACTGGTCTCAACATCTCTGATGATTACCAGCTTGTGAATTGTGCTCAGAGCAATCAACATCATGATGGTCGTCATCCGCTACTGGAGCATATGTGTCAAAATAATAGATCCCCTGCTTCTGAGAAACCCCTTGGCAACTAACCTTGCCTTAAACTTGTCAATTTCCATCGGCCTTTATCTTCTTCTTGAAGATTCACTTACATCCGATTGGTTTTGCTCCTTCAGGCAGATCGACCAACACCCACATGTTGTTGGAGGTTATCGTCGTACTCATCATTAATAGCCTCATTCTAGAAGATAGCATCTCTGGTCTTTATGCCTCATCATAGGTAAGTGGATCTCCTTCAATATGATAGGTGACAAAATCCTTCCGAAGTCCTTTTATCTCCTCTTCCTTAGATACATGTTTTGCGAGTTCTGATTCAATAGTTGTTCTTGCAGCAACAACATCTTCTTGAACGACCACTTTGTAAGGAACTTGAGCCTCCTGCGCACTCATATTGTTCTCCGAAATATCTATGAGAACAATGTTCTTGTGCCTTACAAACTTATCTTCAAAGAATTATGTGTCAAGAGATTCAGTGAAATGGTTTGACTCAATATCAAGAAACCTTCGAGCATCACTCTTATCAGCATAATCTAGGAATATAGTATTCGTAGTACTTGTTCCCAGCTTCTGAATCTTTAAATCCAGAAGCTTCACGTACCAGACACCCACACTCGAATGACATTCATGTTAGGTCTGACAAAGAACCAGAGTTCATAAGGAGTGACTTCCAAAGTTGCATGCGGCACTCTGTTCAATATGAACGTAGCCGTAAGCACTGCTTCACCCCAGAACTAATGTGGATGACCCTAGTCAACAACATTGAGTTCATCATATATGTTAACATTCTGTTCTTTCTTTCTGCAACACCATTTGATTGAGAGAGTATGGAGCAGTTGTCTCATTGATAATTCATGTTCTCTGCAGAACGATGTTAATTCATGAGACCTATACTTGCCGCCTCGATCACTTCTGAGTCGCTTGAGTTGTTGTTCGTTTGACGCTCGACTTTAGCCTTGAAGTCCTTAAACTTCTCAAATACTTTATCTTTAGACTTAAACAGATAAACAAATACGTACTTTGAGAATCATTGATGAAAGTAATGAAATACTTTATTCTGGCCTTTGTGGAGAATAGTTTGAAGTCACAGATATCTGAGTGTACCAACTCCAGAAGATATGTACTTCGGTTTACCCACTTGAACGGTTTTCTGATGATCTTTGTCTGTGCACAGACCTCACACTTCTCCAACTCCTTACCCTCACATTTGGAGATAAGCCCTAGACTAGACATTTTATTTATTCTTTTACAATCGAACATGTCCTAGTCTATTATGCCACAACCCAAGAGAATAACCAAAAGAAGAGACTGTATTCACTATCTCTATAGGTTATAAGTTGAAGTTTGAACATCCCTTCGGTATAAAATGCCTACCCAAAGTATGTTCTATTATAGGACATAACGATTGACGAGCGTTAATATCTATCCTCAAGCCTGCGTAGAGCAGACTTTTCGAGACCAGGTTCTTGGCTATGGCCGGTACATGCTTCACATTCTGAAGGGTCAGCACTTCCCCGAAGTCAGTTGCGATACCACCGTCTCGATTCGTATACTTCCGCTTGTGTCTGGTTCGCCATCATAACCTTCTTAGAAACAGGTTTGTACATGGTGAACCACTTCTTCTTTGAGCAAACATGACATGAGGCCATAGTGTCTATCCACTAGTCTGTCAATCCCGGCTAAGTCAACCTGCGCAATCATAGCAAAAAATTTAGCCTCATATTTCTTCTTTGTTTTGGTTTTTCTTTATAGTCCCTCTTCCAGTAGCCTTTCTTGCCACAGTCAAAACAAGTCCCAAGTTCTTTGGACTTGGACTTGAATTGAGCCGACTTCACCTTAAGATGGTGAATGTCTTTCTTCTTTTGGTAAGAGCCTTTTGCTTCCCTTTGGAATTTTCTCCTTGTACCATGTTTGCCTTAGCTATCTACTTTGACAAGGGGTCCACTTTAAGTTCAGCCCTCAACTCATCTTTAACATGTATCCAGTACAAGAGGCGTTCCAGATCCACTTTTATCTTCTTGCGGTGCATGTCCGCGATGAAGTTGCTCCACCCAGGTGGGCTTGGCGACAATACCCTGACAACAAAAGCATCGACTAAGGGCATGCTGTTATCCGCCAGCTTCTAACGTAACTTGAGGAACTCCTTAACTTGACGCAATATGGGTTTGTCATCCGCAAATCGCATCCTCCAGACCTTTTCGGTTACGCAGATCTTGTTCTTGTTCTTATCTGCCTTGTAGAGATTCTCTACAGACTCCTAGACGTCCTTTGCATTGACCGTCTAGTTGTATGACTCCGCTAGAGAGTCCTCCATGGAATTCTGGATCAACAACTTGCAGAGGTTGTTATCCTACCTCCATTTCGACTGCAAAGCCGTGTTTTCAGCAACCCTTCGAGCATTTTTACCCTTTGGAATCAAAGGCTCATGATCAGTCAATACATAGTCGACGCTCATAAGTTAAAGATTAAGGCTGACCTTTCTCTTCTATACGTTAAATGCTCTCCGTCAAACTTCTTAAGTTTAAAACTTGTATCAAAAAGTTGTGCACGGTTGTTCTCCATCAGATCTGAATCTTGCTTTGAGATTGTTATTCCCGAAACAGATCTTTTGATAAAAATTGATATCTCGAACTCTTATTTCCAGAGAGATAAAAAATTCTTTCTCCTAAGAGAAAGATGAATACTCGTTCTCAACCGAAGTTGATGCAACTCGATGATCGATCGCTCAACCGAAGTTGATGCAACGATATAAATAATTGCTCTTAACTGGAGTTGATGCAACGACTTTGCTAGGGTGATAAAGGTCACCGTTGCTCAAAACAAGATTCACCCAATTAAGATCTTCTCCTAGGAACCAGCAAGTTCGAAAGAACTTTTGGAACGTTCATTGACACCTTCTTTGCAAACTCGAAGAACTCCTTAGGACTTTAATGGCAGCAGCAACACTTCTCTCTTTGTCTTTTAATTTTAGCATAAGTCCTTAATGAAGGTACGAGAGAGTATTTATAGAGAAGGGTCGAAACCCTAATCCTATTCCTGGGCGTAACTGATTGTGAAAAGATATGAGCGAATAATGGAAAGATTGAATGAATTAAATTTAAATTCCATAAAAATGGATCTGATCAATTAATTCAATCTTTCTATAACCGCTCAAATCTTCAATCAGCCACATCATACGCCACTTGTGCCTATAGCCACTCAGCCATCAACCTGCACGCGTAGCTGCGAAGCTTGAAGCAGCCTGCGGCACCTGCGTGCCCAGCCGCCAGTGTCGCAGCCCCGCAGCACCGAGACACCTGCGTGCCTGCTGTGCCTGTAAATTGCAAAATATGCCAACAAAATGGCACTTTACGCCCTTGAGCCCGAGTCCGAGTCCGAGTTGCTAAGCCCCTTCAGGGCTTAGCTCCAGAAGAGAATTATCCCACGAGCTGAAAAAATCATTAATGCTTCTTTGTTCATTTAGCCTTTTTCTACTAGAAAAATTCCCCCACATGGCACCCATGTGCCTCTCCACACTGCATGTGATCTCTCAACACATGCAAAGCTTTATATAGAGATACCATTCATTTAGTTTTTCCAATGTGGGACTATCTTTCTAGTTTCTAAAGCAAAACACCAACAAGCAAAACCACCAACAGTTAAGGTCTTCAGTGCGGATTTGGCCTGGAAAAATTGGTTCGACCATGTCGAGGTGACGGAGGGAGATGAGGCCGATGAGGACCCTATAGACGTCGTACCGGTAGAAACCCGGGTGGCAGGTCTAGGGGGAAGCCGAGCTCGGCCATGCAGGCTTGGATGCGATCGTCGTTGCCGTAGAGGGCCGGTAGCGGTGGAGGAAGGAGTGAGCTTCTGCCGTAGAAGGCCTGGTTTGACTTAGAGAGAGGGAGGAAGAAGAAGAAGAAGCAGCAGTAGCAGCTGAAGAAGAAAATAGTTTAGGAAAAAGGGTGATATTAAAAGGGAATTGGAGATTGGGGCTCTCTAGAATGAAAACATAAATAGGAAAAAAAAGGTTAGAGGGAAATAAAAATTTGAATTAAATATAAAGAGGGAAATGAAAATAAGAGGAAAATAAAAACTTGATTGAAAACATAAATGAACCTTCAATTACAACGTGCGAAAATACATGTCGTAAATGAGTCTCAACTACAATGCGCAAAACGCATTCCTATATGATTTTTTAAAAAATAAATTTTGCTGGTTTTTTCTCAGTTTTTTTCTTTTATTTTTTATCATTTTTCCTTAAGAATATATTTTCCAAACATTCCTATTTATTTTTATTGTTTTTGTTTTTTTTGGCTTTTTTCTTTTATGAAGAAATATATCAATATTTCTTATTTTTGGAATGATTTTTTTTCGTTTCTTTGAAAAAAAAATTTCTCAGTTTTTATTCTTTTTAAATTTTTAATCAATTTTCCCTTAAGAATAAAATTTTTTTAAACATTTTTTGCATAAATTATTATTTATTTATTTATTTCTTGGTTTTTAGTTTTTTCTGAAAATTAATTCAATAGTTTTTTTATATTTTTTAAGAATGATTTTTTAATTTTTAATTTTGTTTTTTTTCAAGAAGTGTTTTGTGGTTTTTCGCAGTTTTAATTCTTTTTATTTTTTTACCATTTTTCTCCTTAAGAATATATTTTTTTATACATTTTTTTCAAAAATTCTTACTTAGTTATTTATTAATTTTTGTTTCCCTTTTTTTCACTTTTTTATTTTTTTGAAAAAAATTCAATAGTTTTTTTTTTTTATTTTTAATAAGTTTTATTATTATTTATTTAGAAAGATTTTTGTTGTTGTTTTGTCTGTTATAATTCAATTTATTTTTAAATATTTTTTGCTAAAATTTGTGTATTCAATTACAATGCACAAAATATATATATCATAAATGTGTCTTCAATTACAACACACAAAAATGCATGCCTTAAATGAATCTTCATTACAACACAAAAAATGTATGTCGTAAATGAGCCTTCAACTATAAGGCCCAAAAATGCATACCATAAGTGAGTCTTCATTTACAACATGCACAAATGCATGTCGTAAATGAGCCTGCAATTACAACACGCAAAATACATGCCGTAAATAATTCTTCAATTGCAACGCACAAAAATACATGCCGAAAAAAGTCTTCAATTACAACAAGAAAAAATGCATGTCGTAAATGAGTCTTCAATTACCGCGTACATGTCAAACACGCTGTAAAAAGACAAATATAAAACTCTTTTACGGCCACATATCTGCATGTTGTAAAAGTGTGTCATTTACAACGCACAGCAACTACGTGCCATAAATTGCTTGCTGTAAATGCTACATTTTTTTGTAGTGTGTAAGAGGCTACATGCTCTCAATTAACTTATGACATAGTGGGTTAACATCGAGCAAGTGTACTCAAGACTGGACAAGTCCTCTCAGATGGATACCAGTATATATCGTCGTGTCGTTGAATTTGATCTTCTTGATACTTACTTTACCGCAATTTATTTTCTGTCATTTACGAGCCATAGTATAAGTTCTCAATATTTTTTAATTGGTGATATTTTCTGTTGCACATGCACACACTCTATTCACCCCCTCTAGAGGTGCTCAACGGTTCTACTATTTTGTTACAAGATTTCTTTGAAGTCCTAGTAGACGAGATGCCGTATGGGTGATAGTGGACATGCACACGAAGTCGGCTATTTTGTCCCCTTCAGAGTGGGTCAGTTATAAACCCTTGGACAAAAATTATGTTCCTTAGTGTAAATTTCATTTCTTTATATAGATTAACAAGTAAATATTATATTGGTGCACGTGAGGGAAGAAGTGTTATGCAAAAATAGGTTTTCTACGACGTTTAAGAGCAAATATTTAAATTCAAATTTGAATTGGCCGACTACCCCAATCTTGCTCTGTATTTAAACTTGTTCGAAAAGTTCAAATATGATATTTCTCCTAATCCTTTTGATGCATGCGGCCAAGTGGTCCGAGTTTGAGGCCAAGTGGAAGCGAGTTCGCCATAATTAGCTATTGCTTCAATATATATATATATATATATATATATATATATATATATATATATATATATATATATATATATATATATGGAGAGGCAGCCGATCTTTTCCCATTTACTCTCCATCTAAAACCTAAATTCTTCATCTCATTTCCATCCAAGCAAAGCCGTTGACTATCTGGGGTAAAGCATCAAGATATTCTGTTGGTGGTAGCCTCGTCATAATATTCTTCACCAATTATTCAATATCTAACAAGTAGAGTCCTAACTTCTATTATGTTTTGGTAAGATCACTTATCTTCGATAAGGAAAACAAGAGGTTGTAAGTATCAGGTTAGTATCATAAATCTATTCATATATTAGACTATTGCAAACTAGGAAGTTTTATCAATGTTTAGGGAATGATTTCTATGCATACCTGTGACATGGTTTGGGAAATCGAGTATCATATGCAGTATAGGGGACCCGATAATGTGGTATATCTAGGAATATCAACAGATATCAATTTGGGTATCCTAGGCAATCTTGGTGTACATGGGTAATTGGGGGTCGGGGAGGATAAGAGGTGTATCCGAAAGGAAGAGGACAGGTGGCTGTGTCCCAGTTTAGAATGATAAGTATAAGAACATATTGCGTAATGCTGGGGTCAGTGTTTGGTTAGCAGGTGTAGCATCCACTTTTTCATAGAAGGGTATTTCAGTCATTTTAGCCATTTTGACCTTTATGTGATTTCCTGAATATGTTGACTCTTTTTTGTGCTAGCAACTGGTTTAACTTTAGTGGACTTGTATAGGGGCCTAACCATGCATTAGAATTGTTATTTTCATTTTTAGAATTTATTTTGTGCATTAGATTATTTTTAAGGCTTTTATTTATTTATTTAGCCTTTTTGCATGTAGGCCTTTGAGCTTTTGACTTGGGCCCATTCAAATTGAGTAGGAGATGGCCCAAGTGAAACCCTAAACCCTAGAGACCCCCCTTGGCCGCCTAACACAGCAGCACCCCCTCCTCTTTTCATTATTTGTGAAAATTGTGAGCCTCCACCAAGAAACCCTAAAAGATCCATCTCTCCAAAACACCTATTTTCTTCATCCGAAGTCCGTTTCTTCCGAAACAAACTCCGTTGCGCTCGACGACAAGAGGAGGATCTGCTGGAGAATTTTTGGAGTGGAGACGGAGGGTTTTGCTGGAGGAAAATCGGCCGACACCACAACCGAGGAGCCCCGATCATTGAGTTTTGACACTCAATAGGCAAATCCTAATCTACCATTGCAAATCTGGTTTTTTCTTCATTTTTTCATCCATATAGGTGTCCAAGCCTTGCCCACGAAATTTGGTGGGATTTCGACTCCGTTTGATGGAGGTATCAAACCCGTGTCGGTCCCTTATGGCACGTATTCGACGAAATGCCGCTTAGAAGAGAAAGTTGTTGTTTTTCGTTTCCAACTTCATGGATGTTTAGGTAATATGATTTTGACAAACTTTCATGAAGACAGTTTTGGGTTTGACATCGTTTCAGCGGTGTTTCGGGCAACGGACGTACGTGCACGGATCCCGTGCACGAGGCCGTGCGTGCCCTGCTGACCATGTGTGATTGCGCGAAGCACAGAGCGTATTTTTTCGTGAAAAATTGTGAGCACGTGGGGGCAACCTATGCCCTCATGATTATAAAATTTCACGATTGTTCGTCGATCGAGAGCGGAGATATCGCGCGTGCACCGCTCAGCCACTGTGCATTCAGCCTGTCGTTTTGTCGCGGAGACGGACTTCGTGCGCGCACACGACGCAGCGAATTAATATGATATTCTGATTTTTGAATTAATATGATATTCTGATTTTTTCAGCTTCTTAGCTTCTAAATCTGAGTTTACAGGACTTATATGAGATTTCGGATTCGTGGGCACCAACCTTTGGCTTTGTTTCATATAATTTTTCCATCATTTATGAATATATGTGTTTCTATATAGCTTTATGCATATACTTAACTATATATATATATATATATATATATATATATATTTTTATATATATATATATATATATATATATATATATATATATATATAATTTCGTTGAAACCCATTCCTAATGTATATATATCGCGAATGGGTCGCGGGAGATATATTTCCATATTTTAGACTCTTTATTTATCTCGTATCATTGCGTATCTTCCATTTAAACGTTTGTATATATATATATATATATATATATATATATATATATATATATATATATATATATATAGTTTCTTACTTTGTATATATGTATATAAATAGTATATTATTTGAGTAATTCCATGGTTGCGTTTTACTGCTTTTAATCTCAGATTTTACCCTATTTCAGTAAGCACCAGTACACACACACACACATCATCTTTTGTTAGAAATATGGTTTGGTTGTATTGTAAAATATATATATATATATATATATATATATATATATATATATATATATATATATATATATATATTATATATATATATATATACATATATATATATATATATATATATATATATATATTTATGCTTGTTAATTCTCTTAGATTAGATTGTAATTGTGTATATAACTATAGGAGCCCTAGGACAGATTTGGTTTGTCATTTCGAGCTTAGTTTAGTCGAATTGGCCGACAAGTTGACCAAATTGACAAAAGTCAACTTTGGGTCAAACTTGATCCAATTCAACTCAAAGGAACTCCAAATGACCTAGAATTTTGTGTATGACCTAGAAATTAGTAGACGGACTAGTTGACCCAGGTTTGACCAGGTTTGACCAGGTTTGACCAGAGTTGACTTTGACCAAAATGTACCTAGAAGCATGTTGTCGTGCATTGTAGCTATTTCTCTTGATATTGTAGACTTGGTTGTGACATGTGTGTATTTTAAATAGGTTTACATTGCCCCAGTTTAGTTAGACCTCATCATCAGCAGTTCGATTTGCCAGGCGAGTACATTCTCTGATCTTTCATACTTATTCGGATATGTTTTCTTGTTATAGACTAGTATACTTGATGCTGACACGATGTTCACACGGATTAGTATCCTATGGATCTTTTCATGCAATGTTATCCCCTCGGATATATCGAGTATATCATGTTCATGTACTTTATCATGGCCATCATGTACTCCATGTATTCATATTTATCCATGTGCACTCATATGTTATTCATGTACACTCATGACCATATGAGCTCCATGTATACAGTAGTTGTTATCCATGTGCAATAACATAACATGCATTGATCCTTGTGTATTGATTGGGGGCAGGGAGAATGTAGTTGGTTATGTGATCATTATCCCAGTAGGTATACATGTGCACTCCATAGCTGTATCCATGTGGAACCCAAACCGTTTACATAACAAATTCATGCTCAAAATCACGTAGATGATTACGTTTCTCTATTTATCATATTATATCTCATTTTATAGTCTCTCTCTCTTTTGTTGATTTCCTTTACAGTGATTCATGTATAGTTTTCTATAGCTTGCTTTACATGTCCATTCCTGCTATGAACTGTTGTGAGAGATATGTGCTCGTTCTGTCCTGACTGGGCATGTTAAAATTTTTACAGGTATTGATGATGAGTACTGCCCTACTTATTATGGCATTGGCTTAGATGACACTGGCGACGTGGACCCTCAGGAGGATCCCACAGTCGCTGAGGACTTGCCTATAGTCTAGCTGAGACTTAGTACTTTATATTGTATTTCTATTTGAGACTTTATGAGTTGTACTATTGTACTTGAAATTTATTCTGGTAGTTTACACCTAGACTTTTATCTGTGACTCTCTTGAGATTCCTTCTTCTATTCCATCTTAGTATTGTGATTGAGTTACTTATTATTCTACTCTCTATTCGGAGTTTATTTTAGACTGTGTTAGATACTGTGACTCAGGACAGCGTTCTACCAACGATACTGCGGCGTAGGCTGGGCGTTCGTCACTTCTCGTGCCCTTGCGCTGGGTTGGAGTCGTGACACATTTTTTAGTGGTGGCCCATGCAGGTCACAATCACAACTAGTGTGATTCGTAGTGGTACTCGAACTAGAGTATCATTACAGCTTGCTGCAATAGGATATAGGATAAGTTAAGGTACTCAATCATATTAGGAAAATTCTTATCAATTCTTGCTGTTAATTATCTTCCTTTGAAAACAACTGTCCTTCTTTGATAAATTCGCTTCTTTTTCGGTAATTGATTCCTTGTTTGATCTGTCTTTAGGATGGTGGAGACACGATCGCAGTGCTCTGGTCTCAGGGATACCACTGAGAGGTCAGCTACTTCTCGTCCGACCCAGCAGGCCCCAGGGACCACAGTGCCTCTTGTTCCAGGTCAGGTGGGCCTATCTGCTACTTTTGGGGGTGCTCCTCCACCAGCTCCGAGGACTACCCCAGGAGTTCAGGGGATGCTACCACCACCGCCCCAGGGGACAATTGATGCGGCATAGTGTTTCGCTTTCATTCAGCAGATGATGGAGACGCAGCGACGTTAGTCAGAGGACATAAGGCAGGGCATTGATAATGCCCACCTGTTAGCGATGGTGGCAGTGGAGAGGGTGACTATCCAACCTCAGGGAGGGCAGATTCAGCCATACCAGTCGAGGACTCTAGGTATTCAGGAGTTCCAGAAGATGAGGCCGTGGGACTTCAAGGGTACGGAGGGTCTCCTTTACGCAGACGACTGGATCGAGCACATAGAGGAGATTTTTCGTCTCGCAGAGATACCGACTAGACTCCAGGTAGAAGCAGCAGGCAGTATGATATAGGACCTTTCCCGTACTAGGTACCAGACCGACCCCAGGGTTGGTACTACGGGGCAAACTTGGGAGGCTTTTAAGAAGCTTTTCAAGGAGAAGTTCTTCCCAGATACTACACTTGGCGCGTTGGAGACGCTGTTTGAGAACCTGGTTCAGGGGAACCAGACTGTAGAGGAGTACGCCGGGGAGTTCTGCCGCCTGGGCAGATTTGTGGAGGGCCTTCGGGAGACAGTGAAGGCTAGAAGATTCAGGAAGGGTTTGGTTAAGGAAGTCAAGTCCTTAACCAAGAGCAACATGAATGCTACATTTGAGGAGATTTTGATGGGAGACATTGCAGCAGAGGATGATTTGGAGCTGAAGCAGAAGAGAGGCCGTGATTCCCATGCATCCGGTAGCAATGGAGGACCAGCCAAGAAGCCCCACTTTCAGCAGCAGCATCAGCAGAGGTTTTTCCAACAACAAAGGCCATTCTAGCAGGCACCGAGACAGCAGCAGGCCCCCACTTGTGACTTCTGTAAGAAGCCAGGGCACAGGTGGAGTGAGTGCAGGAAGAGGCTAGGCAAGTGCCTACTCTGTGGTTGATCAGAGCAACAGTTGAGGGACTGTCCTGAGGCTTTCGGGCGTAAAAGGACAGGGAGCAGGGACCAAGGCACCAGTGGAGCAGCAGAGGGGACCTTTACCGACTCAGCAGCAGAAGTTTGTTCAGCACCAGCAGCAGACTAGAGGGGGCCAGCAGGGGCGAGCTTTCGCCATGGCAGCGGAGGATGCCGAGGCAGCAGGCGATCTGATAGCAGGTTCTGTTCTTATCGACTCTTTTCCCGTATTCATATTATTTGATTCGGGTTCTTCCCATAGCTTCGTATCTGTATCTTTTGCCATTAGACACCAGCTTTCTTCTAAACCTTTGCCTAGGACTTGCAAGATCACGGCTGGGGGTGGTATTATCCTCGTCAGTGATGTTTGCAAGGATCGGAGAGTAGTTTTGGGAGGCCGAGAACTAGATGTGAGTCTGCTCGTGATGCCACTACCGAAATACGATATTGTACTCGGTATGGATTGGTTGAGCAGGCACCATGCCAGTATAGATTGCCGTGGGGGTAGAGTTCTTTTCAGCATGCCAGGAGAGCCAGAGTTCGAGTTCACCAGGCGGGAGTCAGAACAGAGCAGCAGAGTTTTTTTGCAGAGTTTCAGCAGAGGAGCAGAGTGTGCCACATCCACTGATAGCTGAGTTTATGGATATGTTTTCGGAGGAGTTGCCAGGGTTGTCTCCTGACAGGGATGTGGAGTTCTCTATAGACTTTGTACCCAGCGCAGAGCCGATATCTCAGCATGTCTATAGATTGAACAACAGTGAGCTAGTGGACCTGAAGAAACAAGTGGATGAGTTGCAGGACAAGGGCTTCATCCGATCGAGTTCTTCACCATGGGGTGCGCCAGTACTCTTTGTACCAAAGAAGGATGGGTCGGTACGGATGTGTATCGACTACAAGGCACTCAATAGCCTCACAATCAAGAACAAGTACCCGTTGTCGAGGATCGATGACTTGTTCGATCAGTTGAGCGGAGCGAAGGTATTTTCCAAGATTGATCTGAGGTCAGGATATCATCAGGTGAAGGTGAAGAAGGAGGATATTCTGATGACAGCTTTCAGGACTCGGTATGGCCAGTTTGAGTTCATGGTGATGCTGTTTGGGTTAACTAACGCCCCGGCGGTGTTCATGAACTTGATGAACAAGGTGTTCCACCAGTACTTGGACAAGTTCATGGTGGTGTTCATCGATGACATTTTGGTGTATTCGAAGACCCCAGAGGAGCATTTGAGAGTGGTTCTGGAGACTCTCACGACGGAGCAGCTGTACGACAAGCTCACGAAATGTGAGTTCTTCATGGATCAAGTTGATTTCTAAGGTCATACGGTTACCGGAGATGGGATCTCAGTCGACCCGAAGAAGATCAGAGCAGTTGAGGCATGGACCGCACCGAGTTTAGTCACAGAGATCAGGAGCTTTCTGGGATTGGCAGGATACTACAGGAGGTTTGTTCAGGATTTCTCCCAGATTGCAGAGCCATTGACTAGGCTGACCAGGAAGGACGGAGAGTTTGTCTGGTCAGAGGAGTGTCAGGTTGCTTTTGATGAACTGAAGAAGCGACTGACGACAGCCCCAATTTTGACGTTGCCATCAGGATCAGGTGGGTTCACTATCTACAGTGACGCCTCAGGGAAGGGTTTAAGTTGTGTCTTGCAGCAGCATGGGTAGGTGATTGCCTATGCATCCAGGAAGTTACGTCCGCATGAGAAGAACTACCCTACCTATGATTTGGAGTTGGCGGCGGTTATCTTTGCTCTGAAGCTGTGGAAGCACTATCTATACGGAGAGCGTGTGGAGATCTTCACAGACCACAAAAGCTTGAAGTATGTGTTTACATAGAAAGAGCGCAACATGAGGCAGCGCAGATGGTTGGAGTTGATGAAGGACTTCGATATTTCATTGCAGTACCATCCAGGGAAGGCCAATGTAGTTGTCGATGCCTTGAGTAGGTATCCGGTAGCTATGTGCTTGATGATGGATCGTCATCTATTAGCAGATTTGGAGAGTTTGGGGATCGAAGTGATCGTGCCAAGAGTTCAGATGCAGATATGGGGCCTGCAGATTCAGTCAGACTTGATGGAGAGGATCAAGTCAGCTCAGTTCGACGATGTTACTCTGCGGTGTATCCGAGAGCAGGTTCGAGCAGGATTGGCAGATGTGGAGTTCATCATTGAGGATAACAACACATTATGGCACGGTTCCAGACTGTGTGTGCCTAGCGGAGAGCTTCGGGAGCATGTTATACAGGAGGCCCATCGCACTCAGTACACTATACATCCAGGTACCAATAAGATGTATAGAGACTTGAAGGAGCATGTATGGTGGTATGGGATGAAGCGGGAAGTAGTACGCTTCGTAGCCAGTGCCTAGTCTGTCAGCAGGTTAAGGCAGAGAGGCAGAGGCCAGGAGGACTGTTGCAGCCATTGCCCATGCCGTATTGGAATTGGAAGCACATCACGATGGATTTTGTTTCGGGATTGCCGCGTTCATCAGGAGGGAAAGACACGATTTGGGTCATCGTGGACAGGTTGACCAAATCGGCCCACTTTTTGCCATTCAAAGTGGGGACGTCTACGGAGAAGCTAGCGGAGTTGTATATGCGGTAGATTGTCAGGATACATGGAGTTCCGGTAAGCATTATCTCGGATCGAGATAGTCGCTTTACTTTCCATTTCTGGCGGAGTTTGCAGACTAGTTTGGCCACTCAGCTCAAATTCAGTACTGCATACCACCCTCAGATGGACGGACAGTCGGAGAGGACTATTCAGACTCTCGAGGATATGCTACGGACTTGTGTTCCAGATTTTGGAGGATCATGGGAGGATCACCTGCACTTGGTAGAGTTTGCATACACAACAGTTACTAGGCCAGCATTGGTATGTCACCATTCGAGGTGTTGTACGGGCGTAGGTGTCATACTTCCTTGTCTTTGGATAATGTTGGAGAGTGAGCTTTACTGGGACCTGAGATGGTTGTGGACGCAGCTGAGAAGGTAAAGCTCATCAGGGATTGACTTTGCGTGGCGCAGGACAGACAGCGGCATTGGGCCGACAGCCACCGGAGACCTTTACAGTTTGAGGTATAGCTTAGACTTAGGATTAGAATCTTGTTTGTTTGTGTCACGACCCGCTACCCAAATTGTTGGGCCGGGCCGAGTCATGTCCAGCCTGCATTTGGGATATAATGCAGTAAGCTGTTCTAGAGATAACAAGATAAGACTAAATGTGCTAACAGTTCTATAAGTGAATAAAAGTCATAAATGCTCCAAACACAAAAGTCGTCTCATATAGTAAAATGTCCAAAGTACAAGTCTGAAATATAAAACTGGATACATGTCCAGTTACAAAATACGTAGTCCAATACATGACTACACTAAGTATCACAAACAGCTATGCAAACTAAACGAGTTTCCCCGCAGGTACATCCTCGTAAAGCAAAGCCGGGTCCTCGGCAATATCTCCATAATATGAGTCGCAGAGTAACTCCTCCTCAGTAAGGACACCTACAATGTTATCCTGTCAGGACGGGAGCAAGTACTGATTCTAGCAAACTAAATATACTAAGCATGAACAAGAATGTAATAAACTGGAATCATGGCATATCATGGTTTAATTGGTTTTTAGAAATGACAACATATAGTTTAAAAGTTTAAAACCATAGCATGTACGTGAATCGGTCAATAGGTGAATAGGATATAGAGCGATACAAATCAAGTTTTTCTGATATGTACATACGTGTACGAACGGCATCGGTGTATATCCATACACAAATGCGGGATCAGAACATACGGCAAGGTCACATGTAGAATGTCACCGAGCGCGATAAATACATACGGAGAAGGGGGTCATGTTCACGTACAATACTAACAGTTTCCCCTTAACCTGTTATTTAAATATGTGAGAGATATGAGATACTGTCTAAACATGGTAGAGACTAAAAGTAATACAACATGTAAAGTTTTAACTTACTACCCCAAGGATCAGCATTTAACATGGTTGGTAAATCGCAGTTTATTGTTATAGCAGTATGTAAAGTTCGTAGAAAGTACTTGCCTCTAGCAAAGCAAAGCAAAGCAAGCTACGATAAAAGTGCTATAGATGTCTGGTAACTCGTCACTGTAGAAATAAATATATAAACTTAGTCTTTACACTAAGCTAAAACACTAAGACACTAATTGGTGCAAACACGACTTGTGACTGGGCACCTAGCCAAAATAATGACTTTAGCATAGGAGACCAATGTGGGGTGACCCACTACTTTAACTAACTTTCTAGGGTCTTTACACTAGTAAGGGGTGAGGTTCAATACGGCTAAAGCACAAAAAGTTGCAAGTCATAATTATTCAATAAATAAATCAGATGAACATTGTGTTCCAACAATTTTTGAGATAGACAAAAGCTTAATTTTACCTAAAATAAAGTACCAAAGTGATCCTTGTTAATTATAGAAATTTATTATAATTTTTCTGGAATTTATTAACCAGTACAAGTATTTTATAAAAATCAGTTTTCCTAAGTATACAGAAAATAAGTTTTGGTTTCATATGCCAAAATAGTGGCTAAACTGTAAATTAAATACTATAAAAATTATACAAAATTAGCCAAATTAACATAGTATCTAAATACTATTTTTCCAGAATTTTAACAGCAATTAAAGTATTTTTAGAAATTCAAAAACAGCATTGCACACAATTTGAAATTAAATAATTAATTATCTGCATATTTTGTCCATGTACATAATTTGAACCAAAGTTCAAATACAGGACCCAAGGCCATGAATCAAGTCCAATATGACTTGTACAGCTCTTGAATGTGTGAAAACATATTTGGGCCCAAAAATCCATGCTAGGCTTAGACACCAAATGGTTGCAGTAATTTAAATATACAAAAATACAAAGACATAAAAATACATGATAAATACTAATATTTTAATAAGGCAAAATTATTTATAATGGATATATACATACATATGTTAAAAATATATATATATATATAAGAAAATACTTAATTATAAAGTATATATATATACAAATATTGTATACATATATATAATAGTATATATATAATATATATATATATATATATATATATATATATATATATATATATATATATATATATATATTTTTACACTTGAAAATATATACATATATACATATATGTACATAAATACAAATATATATATAAAAATTTACTAAATATAAAATATATATATATATATATATTTTATATATATATATATATATATATATATATATATATATATATATATATATATATATATATATATATATATATATATAAATACTGCATATATACAGTATATACATATATATATACAATACATATATATATATATATATATATATATATATATATATATATATATATATATATATATATATATATATATATATATGTGTGTTATATATATATATATATATATATATATATATATATTTTATAAAAAAATATATATATATATTTTTTATATATATATACATATATATTTATATATATATATATATATATATATATATATATTAAAAAAAAATATATATATATATATATATATTTGTATTTATGTAATATATTATAATATATATATATATATATATATATATATATATATATATATATATAAATAATATAAAAAGAAAACAAAAAGAAACAACAACATTGCGCAAAGGGGGGCTCGAACTCGGCCCTATGGGTCGAGTTCTTGAGTCGGGTTGGGCTGGCCAGGGGGTCAGCCCGAAGCCTGTGTTAGGGTAAGGGTTTTGATTTTTATTATTTAGTTTTTAGGTATTTAATACATAAAAAAAATAATAACAATCCTGTGTCCGGACAGTTAGGGACACAGGAGTCTTGTGTCTACACTCAGCACGACATGCACGAATTGATTCGACCGTGTACAAGCTTACCAATAGATTGCCCGTGTCCTGGCGAGTCATCTACATGAATTCGAGACACAAATATGACATAGAGACAGTACTGACACGTACGTGTCCGAAGTTGGATTGCTGTTGGGGTGGCGACTGGTTGGAGGAGACGTCTTGGCGGTAGCGCTCGGGTGGCGCTGGGTGCGGCTCGTCGCGGCGAACACGTCGGTGGCGGTTGGGGGCGGTGAGCATCGACAGAGAGGCTGGATGAGGCTCACCGGAGTTAGGGTTTTGTGTTAGGGTTTGGGGCTGTCAGTGGGGTGGTTGTGGGTGGCTAGGTGGTGTTTTTAGGGTTTGGGTTAGGTCTGGGGAAGAAGGGGGCTTTTATAAGGGGGTTGAGGCGGTCGGGCTGGCCGGAAATGGCGGGGGCAGCCTGTTCGTGGCGGTCGTTGGGCAGTCGGTGGGGGGGGGGGGGGGGGGCAGCTCGGTCGTCGAGGGTGGGTAGAATAGGAATTAGCATTAGGGCCCCTAGACTTTAGGATATTACAGATAGGTCCCTAAAGTCACTAAATGCAAATATAAATTTGTATTCCTCATTTAAAAACAATTCATTTATTACAAACTGATATTGTAACAATTCTAATAATTACAAAACTATATTAAAATAATTCTAATTATTACAAAATGATATTAAAACATTTAGAAAATTACAAATTGATATTTTTGTATTTAAAACTCATTTAAAAATCATTTAAAAATTCTAGAAAAATTCCTAAAAATCGTAATAATTATTTTAAGGCTAAATATGACATTAAAAATTAATTGACACTAATTAAATAAATTTTGAAAAATAGGGGCTCACAAGTCTTCCCTCCTTGAAAAATTTCGTCCTCGAAATTCAAATGACTAAGGCTATGATCGAAACTAACCTCTAAGGTATCAAGTAGCAACGGGTGGTTCCCTCGCAGCGGTTGGATCGAACAAGTAAGGGTATCTCTCCCTCATGTCCGACTCCCTCTCCCAAGTAGATTCACCCGGAGAGTGACGGCTCCAAGCTACTCGTACTAAGGGTATAACCTTATTCCTCAACCTCTTCTCTCTCCTGTCTACTATCTCTACTGGCTGCTCAGAAACTGTAAGGCTCGGTCCGACTTCCAACTCTGAATGATCTAGCACATGGCTGGTGTCTGGAACATATCTCCTCAGCTGAGATACGTGAAAGACATCGTAAACTCCTGCTAGGTTGGGTGGAAGTACAACCCTGTAAGCTACCTCTCCAATCCTGCCAAATATCTCGAACGACCCGATGTATCTGGGGCTCAGCTTCCCTCCTCGTCCGAACCGGATCGTCCCTCTAATAGGTGATATCTTCACTAGCACCATATTACCGTCTGCGAACTCCATCGATCTGCGACTAGCATCAGCCCAGTGTTTCTGCCTGTCCTGGGCTACTCTGAGCCTGTCTCTGATCATTCCGACCTTCTCTGCTACATCCGTGATCATCTCTGGCCCAAGCATAACTTTGTCTCCAACATCATCCCAAAAGAGCGGTGTGCGGCATCGTCGTCCATATAGCGCCTCGAAAGGAGACATACCGATACTGGCTTGGAAGCTGTTGTTGTATGAAAACTCTACCAAGTGCAGATGGCTCTCCCAAGATCCTCCAAAGTCCAGTACGCAGGTCCTCAGCATATCCTCCAGTGTCTGTATCGTCCTCTCGGACTGCCCATCTGTCTGCGGGTGGTACGCCATACTGAACTTGAGCCTACTGCCAAACTCCTCCTGCAAGCTCCTCCAGTAGTGGGATGTGAATCTGCTGTCTCTGTCGGACACGATGCTCACTGGCACTCCGTGTAGGCGAACTATCTGCTGCATATAGCTCTGCCAACTTCTCGGTGGAAAGCCCCACCTTGAAGGGTATGAAGTGCGCACACTTCGTCAGCCTGTCCACGATGACCCAAATGGCATCCATCCCTCCTTGGGAACGAGGAAGCCCTGAGACGAAGTCCATCTTAATATGTTCCTACTTCCACTCGAGAATGGGTAACGGCTGCAACAAACCAGCTGGCCTCTGGCGCTCCGCCTTGACCTGCTGGCAAACTAGGCATCTCGAGATGAAATGTGATACGTTCCTCTTCATCCCGTGCCACCAAAGATATTCCCGCAAGTCATGGTACATCTTGTTAGCACCAGGGTGAATACAATATCTCGATCGGTGCGCCTCCTGCAAGACTGCCTCTACTAGCTCTCCCTTCGACACGCACAATCGGCTGCCATGCCTCAAGGATCCATCCTCTGCTATAGTGAAGTCATCCAGTAATCCAGCTAAAACCTGGGCTCGAAGTTTGCGAAGGCTCTCATCTGTAGACTGTGCCTCCCGGATCTGCTCCATCAAACCTGACTGAATGTCAAGCGCCATCATCTGTATCACTGATCCTGGCCGAACTAGCTCGATACCGAGCTTCTCCAGATCTTTCCGCAAATACCGATCTATCATCAGATACCATGCCATTGGATGCCTGCTCAGCGCATCCGCCACCACATTTGCCTTCCCGGGGTGATACTGTAAATCGATGTCGAAGTCTTTCATCAACTCCAACCATCGTCTTTGCCTCATGTTCAGCTCTTTCTGCGTGAACACATACTTCAAGCTTTTGTGGTCAGGTTCTGGAGGTTTCACCATATACAACTCCAACCATCGTAATATGTTCCACACGCTCTCCGTATAAGTAATGTTTCCATAACTTGAGTGCAAAGATCACCGTAGCTAACTCTAGGTCGTGGATAGGATAATTCCACTCATGAGTCCGTAATTGCCTAGATGCATAAGCAATCACTTTCCCATGCTGCTGTAGGACACATCCCAGCCCCTTCCCAGAAGTATTGCTGTATATGGTGAAACCTCCAGAACCTGAAGGTAATGTCAGAACTGGAGCGGTCGTCAGCCTCCTCTTCAGCTCCTCAAATGCTGTCTGGCAGTCCTCTGACCAGATGTACTCTGCGTCCTTCCGCGTCAGCTTCGCCATGGGTTCCGCTATCCTAGCAAATTCCTGGATGAACTTTCTATAATAGCCTGCTAAACCAAGAAAGCTCCTGATCTCTGAAACTGACGTCATAGCCTTCCATGTCTCAACTGCAGCAATCTTCCTAGGATCCACCGAGATTCTATCTCCAGCAACTACATGGTCGAGAAACTCCACTCGGTCTAAAAAGAACTCGCACTTCGGCAATTTGGCAAACAATCTCTCCTGCCTCAGAATCCCCAAAACTATTCGCAAGTGCTCTGCATGCTCCTCCGGCGTCTTCGAGTATATCAGGATGTCGTCGATAAACACTACGACGAACTTATCCAGATACTGGTGAAATGTCTTATTCATCAAATTCATAAAGACAGCTGGCATATTTGTGAGACCAAATAGCATCACCAGAAACTCGTACTGCCCGTACTTCGTGTTGAACGCCGTCTTCTGGATGTCTGCTGCCCGTTACTTCACCTGGTGGTACCCGGATCTCAAATCTATCCTGGAAAACACCTTCGCCCCGCTCAACTGGTCGAACAAATCATCTATCCTGGGCAGAGGATATTTGTTCTTGATGGTGATGGCATTCAAAGCCCGGTAGTCAATACACAACCGGACTGTACCATCCTTCTTAGGCACAAAGAGCACTGGCGCTCCCCATGGAGAAGCACTAGATCGAATGAAACCCTTTTTCAATAGGTCATCAATCTGTTCTTTCATCTCTACGGCCTCCTTGGGATTTACTCTATAGCAAGCCCGGGATACTGGTGATGAACCCGGCACTAAATCTATAGTGAACTCTACATCTTTGTCAGGCGAAAGCCCTAGAAGATCCTTTGGAATACATCCATAAACTCTCTAATGATAGGGTGTGGCGGTGCTACATCCCCAACTGTCGCACAACAGTTCGGCTCTAGGCTGATCTCCGGCCCTGTCATCCTGACACTGAATGGTGCTGTGCCTGGGGGACTGAACAAAATACTACCCTTATGACAATCTATAGATGCATGGGCATAGCTAAGCCAGTCCATCCCCAATATGATATCATAACCGGGGAGTGGCATCACAAAGAATCGTCCCCTTAACTCTCTTCCGGCTATAAAAATAGAACATCTATAGATAGCTCTAATAGGCACTGGTCCTCCTTCCGTCATCACTCTACTAATCTCCGCAGTAGGTGTAGCTACTAGATGGTGTTTATGCATAAACTCTAATGATAGGAAGCTATAAGATTCACCAGTATCAAACAAGCATAGAGCTAGAAAAGTATGCAAATAAACATGACCTGTGATGATGTCAGCTAAGTAATCTGGCTCCGAAACCTGCTCCGGCTCCGGCTCGAGAGCTAGACTATAAACCTTCCCCTGAGGTCCCTTCTGCTGTTGCAGATGCTGCCCAAACCTCTGCTACTGAGTCGTAAGCGGCCCTCTAGTCTTTGCTACTAGGCAGTTTCGAAGCTGATGGGTGGCAGACCCACAAGCTAAACACAGACCCAACCTCTTCCTACAGACGAAAGAGTCGTGGCCTACCCTCTTACAGAAAGTACACAAGGTTCCATTCTGCTGCTGCCGGGGTCCCGGGGCTCTAACTGGCGGGGTCTGATGATGTGATGTAGGGGGACGGTATGTTTGCTGGTGCGGCGTCGGTTCTCTCTGCTAGAAAGCCTGACGCTTGGAAGGTCCCTCGAGGTGTACAGAAGCCGGCCTCTTGCTAGACAGAAGACGCTCCTCAATGCTCCGGGCCAACTCTAGGCTCTGGTAGTAGTCAGTCGTACCGTTCGCCACTATAAGAATGCCGATGTCTGGAACTAGACCATGGCAAAACCTACGGGTCATCTCCTCTGGATCCGCAACCAGACTAGGAGCGAAACGGCTCAGGCGACTAAACTCTGCCGCATACTCGTCAACATAACGGTTCCCCTGCTGGATGTTCTAAAATCGTAGCCCCATGGCTACTCTAGCAGTGGTCGAGAAGAATTTTTTCTTGAACTGGGTCTTGAACTGATCCCAAGTGGCCCTTCCTCTCGCAAATAACGACTCATTCCAGAACCGGACTCCTGCCAAGTCTATCAGCAGAAATCCCGCTGCCTCAACCTAGAGGTCACCCGACATCCTAACTCCAAGGAGCTTCCTCTCTACCGAGTCTAGCCAGTCATCTGCTACTACTATGTCCTCTGTCCCTGAGAACTCCTTAGGATTCAGACCCATGAAGTCCTTGATCGTCCCCGCTCTCTGCCGTGGCTCTACAGGTGGTGGGACCACGGGACGTTCCTCAGAACGCTCCATGCTCTGGCGGAGTAGGGTAGTCTGCTCCTGATGGGTTGTTTGGAACCCCTGGATCAAAGTGAGCAGCTGGTTCCCGTCGAGTGTGACGGAAGCCTGGGTAGGTATGGTGATAGGGGGTGGTGGAAGTATTGGGTCCTGCTAGTCATGTGATATGGAAGGTGGTGGAAGCATCTGGATTTGTGGATCTGTGGAGTGGGGGAATGTGGTAGGTGGAGGTGGGGGTGTATCAGTCAACTGGTCAACTGACTGGATATGGACTGTGCCATTCTCAAGTGTAACATACTGGGATGAACGAGTAAGCACCATCTAATTACAATAAAAAAGACTTATAAGGACTTGTTTAAAGTAAGCAATCATAGGCAAAAAAAACTAATTATAATAGCAAGCATGTGATGTATTTCCTATGTTGTAATCCTAGCATTCCTTTAGGTGTTCTAAGCGTCATTCCTAATGTTTCTAATTATCTTAAGTTCCTAATCGCAGGCATGCTTGGTACAATAACGTAACCAAACAATTTAGTCAGGACCTGCATGGACCACCACTAAAAACATATCACGATCCGCTACCCAAATTGTTGGGCCAGGCCGAGTCATGTCCAGCCTGCGTTTGGGATAAAATGCAGTAAGCTGTTCTAGAGATAACAAGATAAGACTAAATGTGCTAACAGTTCTATAAGTGAATAAAAGTCATAAATGCTCCAAACACAAAAGTCGTCTCATATAGTAAAATGTCCAAAGTACAAGTCTAAAATGTAAAATTGGATACATGTCCAGTTACAAAATACGTAGTCTAATACATGACTACACTAAGTATCTCAAACAGCTATGCAAACTAGACGAGTTTCCCCGCAGGTACATCCTCGTAAAGCAAAGTCGGGTCCTCAGCAGTATCTCCATAATATGAGTCGCAGAGTACCTCCTCCTTAGTAAGGACACCTACAACGTTATCCTGTTAGGACGGGAGCAAGTACTGATTCTAGCAAACTAAATATACTAAGCATGAACAAGAATGTAATAAACTGGAATCATGGCATATCATGGTTTAATTGGTTTTTAGAAATGACAACATATAGTTTAAAAGTTTAAAACCGTAGCATGTACGTGAATCGGTCAATAGGTGAATAGGATGTGTAGCGGTACATATCAAGTTTTTCTGGCATGCACATACGTGCACGAACGGCATCGATGTATATCCATACACAAACGTGGGATCAGAAAATACGGCAATGTCACATGTAGAATGTCACCGAGCGCGGTAAATACAAACGGAGAAGGGGGTCATGTTCACGTACAATACTAACAGTTTCCCCTTAACCCGTTATTAAAAATGTGAGAGATATGAGATACTGTCTAAACATGGTAGAGACTAAAAGTAATACAACATGTAAAGTTCTAACTTGCTACCCCAAAGATCAGTATTTAACATGGTTGGTAATCACAGTTTATTGTTATAGCAGTATGTAAAGTTCGTAGAAAGTACTTGCCTCTAGCAAAGCAAAGCAAAGCAAGCTGCGATAAAAGTGCTATAGATGTCTGGTAACTCGTCACTGTAGAAATAAATATATAAACTTAGTCTTTACACTAAGCTAAAATACTAAGACACTAATTGGTGCAACACGACTTGTGACTGGGCACCTAGCCAAAATGATGACTTTAGCATAGGAGACCAATATGGGGTGACACACTACTTTAACTAACTTTCTAGGGTCTTTACACTAGTGAGAGGTGAGGTTCAATACGGCTAATGCACAAAAAGTTGCAAGTCGTAATTATTCAATAAATAAATCAAATAAACATTGTGTTCCAATAATTTTTGAGATAGACAAAAAGCTTAATTTTTCCTAAAATAAAGTACCAAAGTGATCCTTGTTAGTTATAGAAATTTATTATAATTTTCTGGAATTTATTAACCAGTACAAGTATTTTATAAAAATCAGTTTTCCTAAGTATACAGAAAATAAGTTTTGGTTTCATATGCCAAAATAGTAGCTAAACTGTAAATTAAATACTATAAAAATTATACGAAATTAGCTAAATTAACATAGTATCTAAATACTATTTTTCCAGAATTTTAACAGCAATTAAAGTATTTTTAGAAATTCAAAAACAGCATTGCACACAATTTGAAATTAAATAATTAATTATCTTGCGTATTTGTCCATGTACATAATTTGAACCAAATGTTCAAATGCAGGACCCAAGGCCATGAATCAATTCCAATATGACTTGTACAGGTCTTGAATGTGTGAAAACACATTTGGGCCCAAAAACCCATGCTAGGCTTGGACACCAATGGTTGCAGTAATTTAAATATACAAAAATACAAAGACATAAAAATACATGATAAATAGTAATATTTTAATAAGGCAAAATTATTCATAATGGATATATACATACATATGTTAAAAATATATATATATATATATATAAGAAAATACTTAATTATAAAGTATATATATATATATATATATATATATATATATATATATATATATATATATATATATATATATATATATATATATATGTATATAAAAAAAAATGTATATAAAAAATAAAAATAAAAAATATATATATTATATATATATATATATATATATATATATATATATATATATATATATATATATATATATATATATTATATATATATATATATATATATATATATATATATATATATATGTATATATATATACAAATATTGTAGACATATATATAATAGTATATATATAATAATATATACACATGAAAATATATACATATATACATATATACATATAATAATACATATATACATATATGTATTATTATATGTATATATGTATAAAAAAATAGATGTATATATGTATACATATAATAATACATATATACATATAATAAAACATATATGTATTATTATATGTATTATATGTATATATATATGTACATATATGTATTATATGTATATGTGTATTATTATATGTATACATATAATAATACATATATACATATATGTACATAAATACAAATATATATATATATATAAAATTTACTAAATATAAATATAAATATCAATATATATATATATATATATATATATATATATAGATTTTTTATATATATATATATATATATATATATATATATATATATATATATATAAATATATATATATATATATATATAAATACTGCATATATACAGTATATACATACATATATATATATATATATATATATATATATATATAATATAAAAAGAAAAAGAAAAAGAAACAACAACACTGCGCAAAGGGGGGCTCGAACTCGGCCCTATGGGTCGGGTTCTTGAGTCTGGTTGGGCTGGCCAGGGGGTCAGCCCGAAGCCTGTGTTAGGGTGAGGGTTTTGATTTGTATTATTTAGGTTTTAGGTATTTAATACATAAAAAAATAATAATAACAATCCTGTGTCCGGACAGTTAGAGACACAGGAGTCTTGTGTCTACACTCAGCACGACACGCACGAATTGATTCGGCTGTGTCCAAGCTTACCAATATATTGCCCGTGTCCTGGCGAGTCATCTACGTGATTCGAGACACAAATATGACACAGAGACAGTACTGACACGTACGTGTCTGAAGTTGGGTTGCTGTCGGGGGTGGCGACTGGGCGGAGGAGACATCGTGGCGGTGGCGCTCGGGTGGCGCTGGGTGCGGTTCGTCACGGCGAACACGTCGGTGGCAGTTGGGGGCGGTGAGCGTCGACGGAGAGGCTGGACGAGGCTCGCCGGAGTTAGGGTTTAGTGTTAGGGTTTGGGGCTGTCGTTGAGGCGGTTGTGGGTGGCTGGGTGGTGTTTTAGGGTTAGGGTTAGGTCTGGGGAAGAAGGGGGGCTTTTATAAGGGGGTTGAGGCGGTCGGGCTGGCCGAAAATGGCGGGGGCAGCCTGGTCGTGGCGATCGTCGGGCAGGCGGGGGGGGGGGGGGGGGGGGGGGGCAGCTCGGTCGTCGGGGATGGGTAGAATAGGAATTAGCATTAGGGCCCCTAGACTTTAGGATATTACAGATAGGTCCCCAAAGTCACTAAATGCAAATATAAATTTACATTCCTCATTTAAAATAATTTATTTATTACAAACTGATATTGTAACAATTCTAATAATTACAAAACTATATTAAAAAATTCTAATTATTACAAAATGTTATTAAAACATTTTAGAAAATTGTAAATTGATATTTTTGTATTTAAAACTCATTTAAAAATCATTTAAAAATTCTAGAAAAATTCCTAAAAATCCTAACAATTATTTTAAGGCTAAATATGACATTAAAAATTAATTGACATTAATTAAATAAATTTTGAAAACAGGGGCTCACAGTTTGTGTTTTGTTGATTGTGTGATTGTTTTAGTTAATTGAGACCACGCTTGTGCTAGGTTGGAGATATGGTATTCTTGAGGATTTCACCGACTCGAGGAACTATTCGATTCGATAGAGGAGGGAAGCTTAGCCCACGCTATGTCGGACCTTTCGTTATCAGCGGAAGGTTCGGTGACGTGTCATACAGACTGGACTTACCTTCTTCCTTAGCGGGAGTCCATAATGTATTTCACGTATCGCAGTTGAGACGGTATCTGGCAGATCCTAGTCATGTACTGGACCATTTTGAGATTGAGGTGGGACCTACTCTTAGTTATCAAGAGCAGCCTGTTGAGATTCTGGACCGACGGGAGAAGGTGTTGCGGAACCAGTCGATACCCTTAGTTCGTGTAGCTTGGAAGCATCACTCTCCAGGAGAGTCCACCTGGGAGAGAGAGGATGAGATGCGCGAACGTTACCCCTATCTTTTCCAGTCTTGAGGTATGATTTTGTTCTTTCTTAATCATGCATTTTTCTTTAATTTTGAGGATGAAATTATTTTAATGGGGGTAGATTTGTAGCATCCACTTTTTCATAGAAGGGTATTTCAGTCATTTTAGCCATTTTAACCTTTATGTGATTTTCTGAATATGTTGACTCTTATTTGTGCTAGCAACTGGTTTAACCTTAGTGTACTTGTATAGGGGCCTAACCATGCATTAGAATTGTTATTTTCATTTTTAGAATTTATTTTGTGTATTAGATTATTTTTAAGGCTTTTATTTATTTATTTAGCCGTTTTGCATGTAGGCCTTTGAGCTTTTGACTTGGGCCCATTCAAATTGAGTAGGAGATGGCCCAAGTGAAATCCTAACCCCTAGACACCCCCTTGGCCGCCCAACATAGCATCACTCCCTCCTCTTTTCATTATTTGTGAAAATTGTGAGCCTCCACCAAGAAACCCTAAAATATCCATCTCTCCCAAATACCTATTTTCTTCATCCGGAGTCCGTTTCTTCCCAAACAAACTCTGTTGCGCTCGTTGAGGAGAGGAGGATCTGCTGGACAATTTTTGGAGTGGAGACGGAGGGTTTTGCTGGAGGAAAATTGGCCGACACGACAACCGAAGAGCCCCGATCATTGAGTTTTGACACTCAATAGGTAAATCCTAATCTACCATTACAAATCTGATTTTTTTCTTCATTTTAGCATCCATATAGGTGCCCTAGCATTGCCCACGAATTTTGGTGGGATTTTGATTCCGTTTGATGGAGGTATCGAGCTCGTGTCGGTCCCTTACGGAACGTGTTCGACGAAATGCCGCTTAGGATAGAAAGTTGTTGTTTTTCATTTCTGACTTCATGGATGTTCAGATAATATGATTTTGATAAACTTTCGTGAAGACAGTTTTGTGTTTGACATCGTTTCAGCGGTATTTCGGGCAACGGACGTACGTGCACAGATCCCGTGCACGAGGCCATGCGTGCCCTGCTGACCGCGTGTGATTGCACGATGCACATAGCGTATTTTTGCGTGAAAATTTGTGAGCACATGGGCAACCTCTTTCCTCATGCTCGTAAAATTTCATGACTGTTCGTTGAGCGAGCGCGGAGATATCGCGCGTGCACCGCTCAGCCACTTTGCATTCAGCCTGTCATTTTATCGCGGAGACGGACTTCGTGCGCGCAGACGACGCAGTGAAGACCCGTTCCAGGACCCAGAACATATTGACCTAGACCTAGACGACCCGTAGGACGAACACCAAGTCGCGTCGTGGCCGGACGAGGGAGCAGCGAGGCCGGCACCACGCGCACGAGGGCGCGTGAGCGCGCGCACGCGCGCATCAGGCCGCGCGGGTACGGGGGCTGCGTGCGCCACTTTGGCGCATCGTGTCATCGTGTCATTGTGTCCTAGACCTACCCCAGGACCCCCCTAGCTATGCGCACAAGCACGTGGCCTTTCGTTGCGTGTGCGGCGCTCAAACGAGCGAGAACGCACGCGTACCACGCGGTATCGGGAAATTCCGATACGCGTTCTGAGGACACGACACAGACACGATTTCGAACCCGAGAGTATACGAACGTATCACATGGGTCGAGGCCAACGTGTATGCCAAGTTTTGCTGGTTCGTTTGGTGTATTTTGGATTTTGGGTCGTTGTGTGAATTGGGTTGTTTTTCCTTAGTTTTTGATTTTTGAATTAATATGATATTCTGATTTTTTTCAGCTTCTAAATCTGAGTTTACAGGACTTATATGAGATTGAGGATTCGTGGGAACCAACCGTTGGCTTTGTTTCATAATTTTTCCATCATTTATGAATATATGTGTTTCTATATAGCTTTATGCATATATATATATATATATATATATATATATATATATATATATATATATATATATGTATATATATATATATATATATATATATATATATTTTATTTTTTTTATTTTATATATATATATAAAATAAAAATAAAAAAAATATATATATATAATTCCGTTGAAACTCATTCGTAATGTATATATATCGCGAATGGGTCGAGGGAGATATATTTCCAGATTTTAGACTCTTTATTTATCTCGCATCACTGCATATCTTCCATTTAAATGTTTGTGTGTGTGTATATATATATGGGAATCAACGGTTGTGGGGTTTTATGGGGAAGTGCATTATTGGGAGTGGGGTTTTATGGGGAAGAGCATTATTGGGAGTGGGGTTTTATGGGGAATCCAAAGATGAGGATTTAATATTTTGATGGTTGGGATTTAATATTTTGATGGGGGCCTCATAATGGTTGTGGATGAGCATTATTGAGAGTGGGATTTTATGGGAAATCCAAAAAAAATTCACATCCAGCAGTGGTTGGGATTTAATATTTTGATGGGGGCCTCAAAATTATTATTGTTCGTTTAAAATTGGGGGTCCAAGATTTTGAGGGGGAATACCTTAAATGAACCATGCCCTATGGGCACGGGTTATGACTAGTATATATATATATATATATATATATATATATATATATATATATATATATATATATATATATATATATATATATATTTTATTTTTTTTATTTTATATATATATATATATATATATATATATATATATATAATAAAAAATAAAAAATATATATATATATAATTCCGTTGAAACTCATTCGTAATGTATATATATCGCGAATGGGTCGAGGGAGATATATTTCCAGATTTTAGACTCTTTATTTATCTCGCATCATTGCGTATCTTCCATTTAAATGTTGTGTGTGTGTATATATATATATATATATATATATATATATATATATATATATATATATATATAAATAGTATATTATTTGAGTAATTCCATGGTTGCGTTTTACTGTTTTTAATCTCAGATTTTACCCTATTTCAGTAAGCACCAGTACACACACACACATCATCTTTTGTTAGAAATAAGGTTTGGTTGTATTGTATGTACACATGTGTGTATATACCTATATGTATATATATATATATATATATATATATATATATATATATATATATATATATATATATATATATATATATATATGTATGTATATATATATATATATATATATATATATATATATATATATATATATTATTTTTTATTATTATTTTTTATTTTATATATATATATATATATATATATATATATATATATATATATATATATATATATATATATATATGCTTGTTAATTATCTTTGATTAGATTGTAATTGTGTATACAACTATAGGAGCCCTAGGATAGATTTGGTTTGTTATTTTGAGCTTAGTTTAGTTGAATTGGCCGACAAGTTGACCAAATTGACAAAAGTCAACTTTGGGTCAAACTTGATCCAATTCAACTCAAACGAACTCCAAATGACCTAGAATTTGTGTATGACCTAGAAATTAGTAGACGGACTAGTTGACCCAGGTTTGACCAGCATTGACCAGAGTTAACTTTGACCAAAATGGACCTAGAAGCATGTAGTCTTGCATTGTAGCTATTTCTCTTGATATTGTAGACTTGGTTGTGACATGTGTGTATTTTAAATAGGTTTACATTGCCCCGATTTAGTTACACCTCATCATCAGCAGTTCGATTTGCCAGACGAGTACATTCTCTGATCTTTTCATACTTCTTTGGATATGTTCTCTTGTTATAGACTAGTATACTTGATGCTGACACGATGTTCACACGGATTAGTACCCTATGGATCTTTTCATGCGATGTTATCCCCACGGATACATCGAGTATATCATGTTCATGTACTTTATCATGGACATCATGTACTCCATGTATTCATATTTATCCATGTGCACTCATATGTTATTCATGTACACTCATGACCATATGAGCTCCATGTATACAGTAGTTGTTATTCATATGCAATAACATAACATGTATTGATCCTTGTGTATTGATTGGGGGCAGGGAGAGTGTAGTTGGTTATGTGATCATTATCCCAGTAGGTATCCATGTGCACTCCATAGCTGTATCAATGTGCAACCCAAACCGTTTACATAACCAATTCATGCTCAAAATCACGTAGATGGTTACGTTTCTCTATTTATCATATTATATCTCATTTTATAGTCTCTCTCGTTTTTGTTGATTTCCTTTACAGCAATTCATGTATAGTTTTCTATAGCTTGCTTTATATGTCCATTCCTACTATGAACTGTTGTGAGAGATATGTGCTTGTTCCGTCCTGACTGGGCATGTTAAAAATTTTACAGGTATTGATGAGGAGTACTGCCCTACTTATTATGGCATTGGCTTAGATGACACTGGCGACGTGGACCCTCAGGAGGATCCCACAGTCGCTGAGGACTTGCCTATAGTCTAGCTGAGACTTAGTACTTTATATTGTATTTCTATTTGAGACTTTATGAGTTGTACTATTGTACTTGAGATTTATTCTGGTGGTTTACACCTAGACTTTTATCTGTGACTCTCTTGAGATTCATTCTTCTATTCCATCTTAGTATTGTGATTGAGTTACTTATTATTCTACTCTTCATTCGAAGTTTATTTTAGACTGTGTTAGATATTGTGACTCAGGACAGCGTTCTACCACCGACACTACGGCATAGGCTGGGCGTTCGTCACTTCTCGTGCCCTTACACTGGGTGTGGGTCGTGACAGCAGGGAAGGTTCTTAGGTGTATGCGAAGGGAAGACACCTATGTGTATGTGCACGGGAATGGAGAATGAGGGAGATTCCTACAACAGCATTAAGCGAGAGAGTTTGACTAATATACAGGAATTGGTGTCCCTGTATACCTATGTATAGGAGAGGGAATAGATAAGTAGGTGTGCCATAGTTGTGTATCATATTTTATCCTATATAAACCATATGTACATGGACGGGATCCTACAAGGTGTTTCCTAGTGTCCAGCAGCAGATGTCTACAAGGGGACTATTTTGGTGGTGTCTCATGTGTATCAGAGAACACATAGCAGATACTCATATGCAATGGAAAAATAGATGTGTGTGCATATGGTTGCAGTAGGGATATTCATATGATGTGCCTATGTACATTTGTTTCTTCAAGTAGTTGAAGCTACAGTACTTGGGAGCACTATAGAATTAGGGTTATACCAGTATGGTCAAAGGGTTTGAGTATGAGAGTGAACTGAGTACAGGACTTCTTGTTACCAATATGTCCAGGAGATGTACCAGCAATAGGGAGATATCTTGGTATTCATAAAAAGGTTATGTTGTGTATCAGGGAGTAGTTACAGTTTCTATAGATACCAGTAGGTATACAGGTAGGAGATATCTCAGTTGGGGTATGGGATCCAGTGTATAGTTAGAATTATAAGGGGTTTGGAAATCAACCTATGCATGTAATAGGGGATAACAACACAAGTTGCAATGGGGAAATAGTTAATGTGGTAATGAATAGTGATACCAACATCTGTTATGTGCACATGCATTTGTGTTAGAATAATAGAAACACCAGCTACAGTAAAACTACATAGACAACAACCTTAGGTAAAGGGATGTGTAGAAAAGATAGTAGTTGTAATGTAGGGTATTGAAAAATAGGGGATAAGTGTGTATCAAATGGGTATGTCCATTTGATAATGTAGGAACCAACAAATTGATGATATGCATGATAGAATTGTCCACAGACTCGGACTTCGTAGGTGTCAAGTAGGGGTATCTACGGGTACTCTAGATGTTATGCTAGATAGAGAAGGTATCCTAGTATCAAGTAGTAATATGGGTATAGGTGATACATAGAGGTAATGGGATAACTTTCTAGGCATATATGAATATATCAATATAGGTGGGGCATAACCAAGGTGTTAATAGGTAAATCTAGTACAACCGAATTAGCATAATCCCAAATTGGTTTAGGAATTAACCTATAGGCCTAAAAACCTAACATATAGGTTATTTTGATTTCAAATCACTTATTAACCTTATAGATTCATAAATGGGTTACGTGGACTCAGATTTGGTGCCATACCCGTACAAGCAGCTTAGGACACCAGGCGAGTACATTTCTTGTTTGTTTTTAATATTATTAATTAATATATTACATTGTCTAGTTGCATTATACCTGACACATGACACGCTCGTTACATGGATAGCACATCATAGATTTTTTCCTTATCATGTTATCCTTTTTGCATGGCATGTCGGGGCGGGGAAGTACCGAGTAGATGTATGATCAGTCCCGTAGACCGTGCTTTACTTTATTTATTTTATGCTATTTTGACCATGGGGATGCAAATCCTATATAGGCCGTACGGTGTAGTGTCCCAACCGATCACATATCGAAAGAAGTAGTTCAACACACTTAGATAGCTATGTTTTCCTGTTTCACTCTGTCACGCCCCAGAACCAGAATACTGGAGAGCGGGGGCAGACATAGCCAGCTACGTATAACGGAATGGAATCCACACCGCTATACGGTCACGGGTGTCTAGATATGTGAGGGTTTCACTACAATCCATCAGTCTCTTAAGGTCGTAAAATAGCCTATTGTCTCAATCTCAGCCAACTAATAATAATCACAAGATATCAGATCTCCAAATATACAATTGTAAGGCGTCCCAAACATTACATATCCAGATGATCATGAAGCTAGTCGTTACAAAATGTGAGGACTAGCAAGAGTTCAGTCATACATGATCAACCCCAGGGGCTTGTCAATCATGTTACAGCCCGTAGGCAGACAGTAAGTAAGTACAATCGAGCTAACACTTGCTCATCGGCTAAACGCCTCAAAAGAATAATTTACAATATTACAGTGGGAGAACAAAAGAAACCCACTCGATGCCCTGGTTACGCCTGGTGACCACCATCGGGCTGGAAAGCAGGAAGATCCTTTGGTGCTGCTCCGGTATCTGGCCATACAAAACCAGCTGGGTCAGACCCCAGAAAGAGCAAGTGCCACAAAGGAGGCTTCACTTAAGAACTAAAACCAACAAATCATTAGCATTCAACATGTAAGAAAATAATAAGTAACACAGATTGAGGTTTGTGCACTACCAATGCACTTATCCCAATCAGAGAAAATAATTAAGTGAGGCATCATTGACATAAAAGAACTGGAGAATCATGCTAAATAAAATATAGCTAGACAATATATGAAGAGAAAACGAAGGTACTATTCCGGAAGCCAGGTTACAATCCTTAAACCAAACAAGGACCGAGATTGTAACCCTTCACCTGAACAGAACTTAGTCTCTGATCATTTATTGCTCAAGGTGCCAATCAATAAGGTAAAAGGAGAGAGTACAATGCTAAAAGTGACAATGAAAAGTGCAATATACTAGAGTGACAATAGAGTACAATCGTTATAATAACAATCTGGAGTGACAATTATTATAGTGACAATCTGGAGTGACAATCATTCTGGTATAATCTTTCAATCAATCACTTCTAGACAATACTATACTGGACTAGACTCCATCCAAGCAATCACGGCCAATCATTGCCTACGGCTTTCTACATTAACTAAATAGGGTTATCACAATCCTAGTTACTAGCAAGATGCAATGAGATGCTCCAAGTAGTCACAGGCCCTGCAGCTATCCAGGTTATCCAGGCAATCATTATAGTGACAATTTAGAGAGTACAATGCATTAGAGTGACAATAGAGTTCAATCATTTAAAGTGACAATCAAGAGTGCCCCACATAAAAGTGGGCTGGAAATGTGCCCTACTCGTCGGCAGGCTACAAGTCCAAACATTTGCGGCCGGGATAACGGGATCGCTTGTAACTGGGGAACATCTCTTCGTGACTAGTGAATTATACTAATTATTAACCTGAGTCCATTTCAGTAGGTACTCCTGACCGTGGTACTCAGGAGTCCCCTCCTAGATATGATGCAAGACAGGACTGGATTATTTGTACAAGCACAATCGCCCACGATATCCAGGTTACTTATACAAGTCATGTCAGGTAGCCGTCGCAACAGCTATTCAAGATAATCATGTCAGGTTATCATGTCAAGTGTACTAGTCAGGAGTACGCTACGACGGGCCACTATCAGGTCATGTCAGGTTTTTTTGTCAAAAGTGCACCACTACGGGTCACTATCGTGTCATGCTCAAGTTTTATTTCCAAACATATTAAACAAATCCATGATTATCAAGTTCATGACAAAAGGCGTAAGGATATAAAATGGACGTAAAATATCTAATAAAATATCAATATTCAGGGCTATAGAAGAGCCATGCGGCTAAGGCCTAGGCGGTCAGGAAAGAGTAGACTCATGCGGCTAGAAGAGAACAGCCCATGCGGCTGAATCAGTGGTTCCATGCGGCCAAGGGTTTGGGTTCAACATGGAGCAGGCGCGCAGCTTCATGCGGCTAGAAGAAAGCCCAAGGCGCATGCGGCTCAGGGTTGCTGGGAATCCATGCGGCCAGAAAGGACTGGGACTCATGCGGCTGGCTAACACTCAGGTATATACGACCGGGCAAGTGGAGTTCCATGCGGCTCGATGTGGTGGGCGCATGTGCGACTGCAAGGGCAAGGGGCGCATACGACTGAAGGAAAACCGAGCCTATGCGGCCAGGAGCATTGGAGTCTATGCGGCTCCGAAGAGAAGAGTGCTCATGCGGCTAGGTCAATACAGGCTCATGCGGCCGGAACTGCACGCTCATGCGGCTCAAGGAGATGGGCACATATGCGGTCGATGGGGAATGAGCCCATGCGGCTCAGAAAATTCAGAACTTATGCGGCTGGGAATTAGGGCGAGTCATGCGGCTAAGTGAGTCCGACTCTCATGCGGCTCAAGAACTTTCAGTCATGCGGCTGGATAGAACACTTGCCGCATGAATATTCATGCGGTCAAGTCAAGCACTGTTCATCTTCTCCAAAATTTCAGAGAAGAAGAACACCATGAGAGCCAAGTCCTCAAGCTCCATAACTCCATCATCCGGAGCCTAAATCCGAACTTCTTTAGGTCAAAACAGGGTAGAACGAAATTCTCTACAACATAGAACCATCAAAACTAGAAAATAACAAGATTAAGTAGATCAAAACCCAAGAAATTCAAAAATAAAGTAAACTTAGATCTAGAAGAATCTAGCCATGGAAAGTGAAAATGCCAAGTTCTAAAGTAAGTTAAAATGCTGTAAGGAAGAGAATGAAGCAATAAAATTTGAGTTCCTCCATGAAGCAAGTTGCACTTGCCTAGACCTCTCTCTCCTCTCTCTGGTAGGTAAGGAAGTAAATGAGAAAGAAGAAGATGATAAATGAAGAGAGAGAATGAAGAGGGCTAATAAATACCAAGGTGGTGGTAGGTAGGGGGTTCACCTTGGGTTCATCATGAACCCAATCAAAACCAAGCCAAGCCGAACCAACCAACCCGAACTAGGAATAAACCAAGCCAAGAAGGAAATCATGCAATACAAGAATGAAATACGTACACGTATTCCAAGAAATATGTAATACGAACCACAGGCATTACACACTCTTTATATGTCGCCATATATTTTCTGTCTATAATTCATTATGTTCCATGTCATATTTGTTTTGAATATCTAATCATGTATTTTATGACTAACCACTGTCTTATAGTCGTTATCATATACATAGAACTACACTAAATAAATTGTACTCATTCTATCCTAACTGGGTAAACATTTTAGGTGACTACAACGAGGACAGATGCCCTACTCATTATGGTCCATATGGAGGAAATATAGCCCAGCTTGACCTTACACTATAGGAGGAGTTTGCAGCACCTATAGATTTAGATTAGAGGCTGAATTTGTCTCTATGTTTAGTGACTATTGCTATTTGACATTTACTGGACATGTAGTTTTCTGGAATTTATCTATTTATGGATTTATGACTTCATATTTCTTTCTCTATGTTCCATCTATCTAGAGCTATTATTGAGTATTGCTTTGGTTATATGTTATTGTCCTCCCAAGTGGAGTTGAATTATTGTGTGGATTGTTCATGATATTATGATTATACAGTATTCTACTGCCGACATTGCAATATAGACGGGGTTCGCCCATGATTCATGCCCAAATTCTTGTGTGTAGGTCGTGATACATTTTTATGCTGGCCCATACATGTCCTGATTCACAACTAGTACGATATCATAGTAGTACTCAGGTCTTGGGTACTATCATGAGCCTGTAGTAGGATATAGATTACTAGGATTATGAGAATACTAAATCACACCTAGGAATTCCCTTCTGCTAAAACTTTACAATTTTTATCTGCCTTCTTGAAAAAAAACCCTTATTTTGTGCCAAATCATTGATTTCCTTTGTTTTCCCAACCTTTCAAAATGGCACCCAGGAATAAAGCTAGCAACGATGTAGGAACTGTAACCACCAAAAATCTTTTGTACCTTAGGAGGTTTAATCACCTATAGCAGAAAGACTTCCTCGGCCTCCAACCAACATACTTCAATGAGGTGTGTCGTCTAATGAAACACCTCTTCATGAGCTCATTAGAGGCATGATAGTGGTATAAAGGGCACATACAAAGGACCAAAGGTAGCAGACAGAGATAATACGGGCAGGCATGGAGCATTCTCAATATGTTGCCTTAACAACGATGGAGAGGGTTGCTTAGCAGCAGCCTACCCAACCAAGAAAGGTGAACATCTAGGACTTTAAAAAGATGAACCCATTGGATTTCAAAGAAACCAAAGGAATCTTGTATGCAGATGAATGTCTCGAAGACATCAAGCGGGTTATAAGGGTTTCTCGGATCCCTGAAGACCTGATGATTGAAGCTGTTAGCTTGAAACTTCATGACATCGTTCGTACCTGGTTCAGGATTGGGCCCCAACTAGCAGATCCAATACTAACGTGTGATCAGCTCAAAGACCTCTTTAAGAGAAATTTCTTTCCAGCAGGGACCAAAGGCATTTTGGAAAAGCAGATCCGAAACATGGAGCAGGGTAGGTTGTTCGTAGATGAGTACACCACGGAGTACGGCCGATTGAGTCGATTCGCAGAGTACTTGGTCAGTGACCCAGAGGATTGAGCACGGAGATTAAGATAGGGATTGGCCAAGGAGATCTGGGTCCATATTTTTTCTAGTACTACGACGTTTGCGGAAATCGTCGTCGAGGCCCAGAGGATAGAGGTGGATCTAGACCTCTGGTCCAAGAGGGACCGTGACATAGCAGGGGGTATCATTAGTGCGAGACCAGCCTAGCGTCCATAGTTTCTGCCGAGGACCTTTCAGTACCACCAAAATCGTGTCCCAGCTAGAGTTCCAATCAAGCAGGTTTAATAATCTTAGAGGAAATTACAGGAGGCGCCGTATTGTACTCAGTACGAAACGATCGGACATGTCTGGGACGACTGTAGAAAGAGACCCGGAGTGTGTTTGTACTATGAATCACCTTCACATCAGTTGAGGGAGTGCCTTCTAGCTCCTATTTGGCTAGGACATGATGCATCACCAGAGGAGAGAGGACCAGTTAGGCCACGCAGCTCTACAATCGCGAGGCCCACCACTCACCACTCAGTAGCAGTGGTTTACCCAACACTAGCAGAGGGAATCACCATAGCAAGGCAGAGCCTGTGCTTTAACCGTCGAGGAGCCTGAGCCCACCAATGATGTGTTAGCATGGTCGATACTCCTTGATTCTTTTTCAGCTAAAGATTTATTCGATTCTGGTGCATCCACAACTTTATTTCTATAGATTTCGCATTTAAACATAGTATAGCATCTGAGCCCTTAGATAGTAAGTACAAAATCATGACGGGCATAGGCATTATCCTAGTCAAAGATATTTGTGTCGGGCATCACATCACCTTGGGGGCAGGTAGTTGTGCGTCGATCTACTCGTAATGACACTTTTGAGTTTCGATATCGTTCAGCTCGTAATGGATTGATTGAGTAAGAATTATGCCAGCATAAACTTTCGTCAAGGATATGTCGTATTTAGTCCTCCGGAAGAATTTGTATATGAATTTGCTTTAGGAGTAGTGGAGCCGCATAGCAAGGCTATTTACGGAGCTATGGTAAAGGAGAAAGAGCTACCTCATCCTGTCATTGCAGAATTTTTTGACATATTTCTCGAAGAATTGCCTGGATTGCCACATGATAAGATATCGAATTTGCTATTGATCTTGTGCCAGGCACAGAACTAGTAGCACAGCATGGTACAAGATGAATAACAAGAAGGTAGGAGAGTTTAAGAAGCAACTTAGTGAATTGCTAGAGAAAGGATTCATCAGATCAAGCTCTTCGCCATGGGGAGCCCCGATTTTATTTTTACTGAAGAAGGATGGGATGGTGTGGATGTGCATCGACTATAGGGCCTTGAACAACCTCATAATTAAGAATAAGTACCTGTTGTCGAGAAATAATGATCTCTTCGATCAGTTGAGCGACACAAGGGTATTTTTGAAAATTGACTTAAGGTCGGGCTACCATTAGTTGAAATTAAAGAAGGAGGATATCCAGAAGGCCGTCTTTCGGAATAAATACAAGCGGTATGAATTATGGTGATGCCATTTGGGTTGACTAATGCCGTAAAAGTCTTCATAATCTTGATAAATAAGGTATTCCATCCATACCTTTAAGTTTTCGGTGGTGTTTATCAATGACATACTTATCGATTAGAAGACAGCGAAAGTGTATGAGGAGCACCTGAGGATCGTGCTGGAGACCCTCAAGGAGGAGAAGCTCTACCGAAATCTCTCAAAATGTGAGTTTTTCTTAGACAAGATGGAATTCCTTGGACACGTGGTGATAGAAGACACTATATTCATGGATCCCAAGAAGATTGCTGTCGTAGAATCTTGAACTACTTTGACTACCGTGGCAGAGATCAGAAGCTTCTAAGGAATGGTGGGGTACTACAAGAAGTTCATACATGACTTCAATCGGATAGCAGAGCCGATGACTAGGCTCACTCAGAAGGTCATAGAGTTTGTATAGACAAAGGAATGCTAGGCTACATTTGATGAGCTGAAGAAGAGGTTGACGACAGCTCCCATATTGACATTGCCATCGGGATCCTGTGATTTTGCCATTTATAATCATGCTTCGGGAAAGGGTCCAGGATGTGTTCTAGAACAAAACAAGAGGGTGATAGCATATGTGTCTAGACAGTTGTGGCCTCATAAGAAGAACTATCCCACCCATGACATAGAGTTGGCAGCGGTGATCTTTGCTTTTTGATGTTGTGGAGACACTAATTGTACGAAGAGCGAGTAAAATTTTTAACATACCACAATAGCTTGAAGTACATCTTCACACAAAAATAGTGAACATGAGATAACACAGATGGCTGGAACTTATGAGTGACTTTTACATTTTACTACAATATCATCCGAGAAAGGCCAACGTAGTTGCAGGTGCCTAGAGCAGGTATCCAGTAGCTATGTGGTTGACTAGAGACCATTACTTGTTAGCAGATTTGTAGGGTCTGGGCATAGAGATTATCTTTTCGGAAGTAGAGATACAAATGGTGGCTATGCAGATTCTGTCCGAATTGATGGAATCTGAGAGACATAGTATCAAGACGAGAACTTGAGAAGTATCCAAGCACAAGTGCATGCTGGATTGTTAGATGATTTCTTCATCACATAAGATGGCTCATTAAAGCACACGACTAGCTTCTGTGTACCTCTTGGTGATTTATGGGAAGAAGTCATATAGGAGGAACATCGCTCTCAGTATTTTAATACAATCGGAAGACAACAAGATGTACCAGGATTTAAGGGATCATGTACGATGGTATGGTATGAAGCGAGCGGTGGCACACTTTGTTGCTAGATATCTAGTCTGCCAGCTATTCAAAGCCGAAAGGCAGAGGCTAGGAGAGTTGCTTCAACCATTACCAATCCCCGAGTGGCAGTGGCAACATATCACGATGGATTTTTTCCAATCTTCCACGTTCGCCAGGAGGAAAAGTTACATTTTGGGTCATCATCAATAGGTTGAACAAATTGGCTCACTTTATACCAATCAATGTTGGATTGTCCACGAAAAAGCTGACAGAATTATATGTGAAGCAGATCATCAAGTTACACGAGTCCCAGTGAGTATCATCTTCGATCGGGATAGAAGATTCATATACCATTTTTGGAGGAGTTTTCAGGCTAGCATGGGTACACAGCTCAAGTTTAGTACCTTTTACCACCCTCAGTTGGACGGACAATCAGAGAGGACTATTCAAACGCTTGAGGATATGCTGAGGACTTGTATATTAGACTTCGATGGATTATGGGAGTACCATCTTCATATGGTAGTGTTCGCATACAACAACAGCTACCAGGCCAGTATAGAGATATCTCCATTCGAGGCTCTATACGAACGAAGATGTCGAACTCCCTTTTCTTAGGATGACATGGGTGAGAGAACACACTTGGGACCGAAAATGGTAGTAGATGCGGCCGAAAAAGTGAAGCAGGTTAGGAAGAGACTTCGCGTGGCTCGGGACAAATAAAAGAACTAGGCCGATAGTCACCGAAGACCATTAGAGATCGAGGTATAGATTTACCTTATTGTGAATACTTGTATACTTATAGGTTACGTAATAATATCATATATGATTCTAAGTCGACAATTTGTGTTCTGAAAAATATCTTCGACACGTGGCATGATACGTTTCAGTGGAGGCGGTAAGCTCAGCCCAAGGTTCATCGGACCATTCGAAATCCTTGAGAGGATCTTTGTAGTGGCATAACGATTGGCATTGCCGCCTGTACATGATGGAGTACACAACGTATTCCTTGTGTCCCCACTATGACAATACGTGGCAGACCCCAACCATGTGTTAGATCACTCGAAGATCGAGGTGGGACCGACCTTGAGCTATCAGGAGTAGCTTGTAGAACTCATGGATCGCAGAGAGAAGGTGCTGCAAAACCAGACGATTTTATTATTTCGTGTCGCTTGAAGACATCACTGTCCTGGCGAATCCACCTGGGAGAGGTAGGATGAGATGCGCGAGAGTTACCCTTATCTTTTTTGAGCTATGTGGCATATTCCTATTTTGTGTCTATCCTTGAATTTTGAGGATAAAATTTTCTAACGAGGGTAGATTTGTAAATCCTTGGACCAAAATTATATTCCTTACTGTAAATTTCATTTTTAACATATAAATATTATATTGGTGCACATGAGAGAAAAAGGATTTTGTAAAAACATATTTTCTAAGGGGTTTAAGAACTAATATTCAAATTCAAATTTGAATTGGCTGACTACCCCAATCTTGCTCTGTATTTAAACTTATTCCAAAAGTTCAAATAAGAGATTTCCCCAATCCTTTTGATGGTCAAGCAATTCCCCCAATATCTGAATTTAAATACAATTTCCCTGTCTATTCTTCTATGGTAAAAAGGAAGAGGCAGTCGATCCTTTTCGTATGTACTCTCCATCTAAAACCTAAAATTTTCATCTTCTTTCCATCCGAGCAAAGTCATAGACTATCTGGGATAGAGTATCGAGATATTCTGCTCATGGCAGCCTCGTCATAAATTTTTTCACCAAGTGTTCAATATCTAACAGGTAAAGTCCTAACTTCTATAAATCAAGGTATTAAGTTTTGCTAAGATCACTTTTCTTTGATAAGGGAAAACAAAAGGCTGTAAGTATTAGGTTAATATCAGAAATCTATTCATATATTAGATTATTGCCTAGTAGCTGGTTGTATCTAGGGAATGATTTCTATACATACCCATGACATGGTTTAGAAAATCAAGTATCATATGTAGTATAGGGACCAGATACTGTGGTGTATATGGGAATATCAGCAGATATCAATTTGGGTATCCTAGTTAATCTAGGTGTACATGGGTAATTGGGGGTCGGGGAGGACAAGAGGTGTCCGAGAGAAAGAGGACCGGAAGGTGTGTACCGGTTTAGAATGATAACTATCAGAGCATATCGAGTAAGTTTGTTTAGCAGGGAAGGTCCTTAGGTGTATGCAAAAAGAACACTCCTATGTCTATGTGCACGGGAATGGGGCATGGGCAGATTCCTACAGCAGCATCAAGTGAAAGATTTTGACTAATATACAGGAATCGGTGTCCCGTTATATCTGGGCATAGGAGAAGGAATAGATAAGTCGGTGCGCGATAGGTGTGTATCATAGTGTATCCTATGTAAACCATATGTACATGGCCAGGATGCTACAAGATGTTTCCTAGTGTGCAGCAGCAGATATTTGCAAGGGGTCTATTTTGGGGGTATGTAACACCCCAGTCCCAAAATACGTAAGACTAGGAACGTAGACATGCCAGCTGTATACATACGAATTATACTCCAATATATGGAAACCTCGTATGAATACATAAGCTGTAAAATGCAGTAGAACCATAACTAATCTCATCCACACAAAATAAATAAATAAAAGATATCATATAATGATAATGAATTATCTTGATACAATATGTTGGGCGGAGACAAATCCACTACCAACAAGTAAATGAAAAATACATGAGAAAGAAATGAATTTGGCGAGCGAAGTGAAGACGATCGAAGCGCAATCATCCTCGAAGAAATAGAGATGGTCACGGCTAGAGCTAGAGCACCTGCGAAAGACAAGAGCACACACCTGGAGAGATAACTAGGTACTCAGAGGGACGTAACAAGACACATAATATCATGCCATATAAACTGAATAAATATTGCTCAAATAAATAAGTCAATTAAATTATAACATGGTCCAACACGCACCTATTGAACTAGCGTACCATCCCCCAAACAAACAAGGACAGGAGATGGTAAACTAATTCACGGTGATGTATCTTTCCATACTATGAATCCAATATGGTATTCGGACCCCAACAAGGTTCAATACCTTCTCATCGAAGTAGTAAGTCACACCTACAACCAAACAAGGACAAGATGTGATGAACTAATCTGCGACAAGTTATTGTTCCAAGCCACGATCAGATATAAGTACCCAAACTAAGAGTACTCATACCTAATAGATAAAGCTGGCCTAACCGTTCTAAGTGAATGCAGTTTTAAGAACAGTTCATGGTCGCATGACTACCGGGTCAAGTCAAGAAAATACCAATGCAGTACCTCAGTAGCGAGTCACAACACCATATACTATTCCTCAGTATCGAGCGAGTCTATAGTATATAGTCTACCTATCGTTCCTCAGTAGCGAGCGAGTCTACGATAGATAGGGTGGTAGTCAACTTCCAATCATGTTCTCCCCGCCCAATGCCAACTCATAACTGCTAAGTCATCTAGCATGCAATTCTATTAGCAGTTATTTCCTAACGCACGGCTTGTACGTACTGGTGGCAAGCCAATCACGCATGTTCGAGTCCTATGTGTGACTCACAACAACGTGGTATAAATGTGTCAAGGCCTATGAATGCAACACACAAAGGTGGTCCCTTAACTCTAAGTTTAATGTGTAAGAAAAATAATACGTAGCAGAAAATATAACTGAACAGTAAGTTCTAACAATTTATGCCATGTATCACAGTTTATTTTGCATAAAGAAAATAAATAATGCATGAAATATGAGTAAAATAAACAAATAGCAAATGGCAAGGTGTCTTGCATGCTAGGACGTCTGGTGTGGTGCGATGATCAAGATGGCATGAACTGCGACTTGGGTGCAACAACTATACATGGTGACCTCGGATGGTGGCACGGACAGTTCCATTGGGTCCAGAAAGTGTCAAATTAGCTAGGGTCAATAGGTGGAAGGAAGAATTGGCAAAGGAATAGGAAGATTAGGATTGGTTATGGGCTGGACGATAATCAAAGAAATTTTTAGATAAATAATATATATACGGTTTTAGAAAGCTATTTATAATCCTAAATATATATATATATTGCTATTTAAAAATAGTTTTTAGGTAATCCTTGAATATATATATTAAAATAATTTTAAGGGAAACCAAATTTTTGAAAAAAAATAAAATTTGTAGGTAAAAGCTACAGATAAAGGACCATAAAATAATAATATAATTATGCTTTGAAATCAAATTTTAAGTTTACATATAAGGTCAACCCTCAATAATATATTTTTTTACGAAATCATTTCAAAATTTTAATATCAATAATATAGTAATAAAATAATATTACTACTGCCTAATCATATAAAAATCTGTACACATATTATATTTTATAATAGAAAATATCTACAAGGTATAGTACTAATGCTATGTTACTGTATATATGTTTTGCATTAACAAGTAGATACAAAAATAAAATAGAAAAGAGAATGAAATAAATAGCTAACATTTATATTAATACCTATTAAAAATGATAATAATAATAATAATAATAATAATAACAATAATAGATACTAAACAGTAAAAGACACAAATAATAAACGAATTTGAACAAAACCAAAAAATAATCAAAACACAAAAAATATAAAACTAATCAAAAGGGGAGCTGGGTTCCTCACTTCTTTTGTAAAAAGTTAATAATAATAATAATAATAATTCGATTCCCATAATAATCTTGGAAATAAAAAAAGAATAATGAAAGAAGAAAAGAAAAAAGAAAAAAATAAAACCAAAAAATGAAGCCAACATAAGCAGCAGCTGACTGCTATTCCTTAGAAAAAGGTGAGAGAGGGGAGTGTGAGAAGAAGAGAGAGAATGAGCGGGTGAGGGAAAGATCGAGCGAGAGGGGGAAAAGAAGTGGGAGGAGGCGGAGAGATCGAGAGAAAGGAGAAGGGCGGAGTCGCCGGCCGCGGAGGAGTGGGGTGGCGGCACGCTGGAGACGAGGCAGAGAGGGATTCCCGAGAAGGTCAACGGAGGAGACAGCGGAGGCTGGCGACATGCGGTGGCGCACTGCTCGCGGAGGAGCGGAGATGGGTTTCGGGGGCTGGCTTGGCCGGGCGGAAGTGGGTGGCTGCTCGCGGAGGCGGAGGCGACAGAGCGAGCGGGCGAGGATCGGGGCTCAGACGGAGGAGAGCGGAAACAGGGGCGGGATCGGGCGGAGCGCGGCAGACGGACGTGGCAAAGAAAGTCGCAGGGGTCGTCGGGGCTCACCGCTCCGGCGGCGGCCAGGGGTGGTGACGCGCTAAAGGCACCGGCCGGAGGGGAGGAGTCTCGGGTCGCGGCGGGGGTTTCCAGATCTGGCGAGCGCGGCGAAGTCAGACCGCGGATCTCGCCGGCGATGGCGATAGAGGAAGGGCGCTCGTAGCGACTCTGAGGTGGCCGGATGGCGGAGCACATGTGTGTATATATATATATATTGGGGGTTTTGGTTCATGGATGGTAATGGTGATGATGTGGGCTTTTGTGGGTGGCGCCGGCTGGCAGTTGTCGTGGCGGAGGTGTTGTCATGGTGGTGTTTGTGCGTGTGTGGTGGCGGTGGTTCGGTGGTGGTGCGGCTGGGAGTTGCCGAAGTTGGCCAGGGTCCGATGGTGATTATGTTACTGATGGTGGTGGCGGGGCTGCCGCGGCAGTGGCCGCGGTGGTGGTGTGGTGATGATGGTTTAGGTTTAGTCGGTGGATGGCGGGGGATGGCGAGGTTGAACGGTGGGTGGCAGGGGTGTATGGCCGGGCAGTCGGTGGTGTGCTCGGGGTGAGCATGGTGGAGATGGTCGGCCATAGCCGCCGTTAGGATTAGGGTTGGTTGTAATTGGGTCATGTTTGGGTTAGTGGACACGACATAAAATTTTGGAAATCGTGATCCGGTGTGTCGGACACGATGAAGGGGTAACGTAATTATAATGGAGGAAAAATAGTGGAAAAGACGGAGACACGGACACGATGCACAGCACATTTTGGTTGTGGAATTTGTGGAGAAATATTGTGGAGAAAATATCGGAGGAGTACCTGCCTATTTATAGGATGTGGGAATTCTCAATTGGATAGGAGTAGGAAAAGATTTAAAACCCAATTAGATAATTCGAAATTTAATTTAAAATCAATCAAATCTAATCCAAATACAAATTCAATTTAAATCTAATTAAATTCTTGGTTTAAAATTAATGGGATAAATCAAATTTCAAATATTTTACTATTTAAATAAATCCATAAATTCAAATCAAGATTTAAATTGCCAAAATAATTTTGAAATATATTTTCCAAAAATACAATATAATAATAATTTCAAAAATAATATTATTATTTAAATGCACTAATAAATAATTAAAATAATATTTATGAAGAATATTATTTAGTAACTACTATAAACGAAAATGCTTTCATAAATAAAATCGTAAACTTAGAAATTTCAGTATGATAACTAAAAATAATTATTATATATATTATTTTGAAAATAGAAAAATAATTTTCTAAATTATGTACGCTCGCACATAATCGTACTCGTCGAGCAAATTCGAAAAAAAGAAATAAAATTTCGTGCACGACGTATAATACGACTATGCGACGTATATTACAAAATTTTAAATCAGTACTAAATTTAATAAAAAAAATAGTAGAATTTAGGGGTTTTACATCCTACCCAACTTAAAATAATTTCGTCATCGAAATTAAGAATTTGCAGGGGGGTGAGAAGACACAAGGGGTATCGATGGGGACCAATCAATAACAAAATTTTGCCATAAGAATTCATGATCTAGATCATTGAAAATAATACGGTATGGTCATAATCGAGAGGAAGGCTAGAGGAAGTTCTAGTATAATGTCTTCGTCCTTCTAAAATAGGTGAAGGCGAAAGCAATAAGGAGTTCAAAAGGCGATATCATCGAGTACGAATACGTGGTTCAAGGACGATCGAAAATTTCAAAAGGAGTTGCCAAGGCAGTCGCGGATGGGAATCTAAAGGACAAGTTTAGCTATGTCCCCATCCACGTAGAACGATAGATATAAGCGAACCAAAGTGCACTCGGTTGATCAGACCATCATGCACCGATTCTGATTAGACCATATGTTAGTGGACATGCCCAAATAACATATGTCTTGAAACAAGCTTGATAAAAGAATAAGCTTGCAAAAACTAGGCTACATTAGTATCATTAGTCAAGATGGTAAAAACATGGGCACGAGAGATTAAGATTGAAAGAAAGCAGAATGGTTCTAAGTCATATCCCATGTTGGTCTCTATACAGTTGTCCTATAGTCTTCTTGTCCAAGTCCTTGGTTGACTAGATGGGTTAGGGTCCTCTAAATTCTAGAATCTAAGTAGACTTGCTAAGATAGGTCGCAAGGACAAAGGGGTTGCTAGGTCATAAGGCATTCTACCCAACTTAAAAGAATTAAACTAATGGTATTTGGGACATCTAGCTAGTAGGGTCAATCTCTAGCAAGCATGAAGGTAAGATAAGAATAATGATAGAAGGAATCAAGCAAAATGCAATCGAGGAGTCGGTCGAATATGGATTCGAGGAAAGAGGTCAAGTATGTGGATGAGATCCTAGACTCTAATGCTATACGCAGGCTTGCTTGGTACGGTAAAGTAACCAAACAATTTATCTTGACCTGCATGGGCCACCATCAAAATATGTAACGCCCCAGTCCCAAAATACGTAAGACTAGGAACGTAGACATGCCAGCTGTATACATAAGAAGTACACTCCAATATATGGAAACCTCGTATGAATACATAAGCTGTAAAATGCAGTAGAACCATAACTAATCTCATCCACACAAAATAAATGAATAAAAGATATCATATAATAATAATAAATTGTCTTGATACAATATGTTGGGCGGAGACAAATCCACTACCAACAAGTAAAGAAAAAATACATGAGAAAGAATTGAATTTGGCGAGCGAAGCGCAATCGTCCTCGAAGAAAAAGAGATGGTCACGGCTAGAGCTAGAGCACCTGCGAAAGACAAAAGCACACACCTGGAGAGATAACCAGGTCCTCAGAGGGACGTAACAAGACACAAAATATCATTCCATATAAACTGAATAAATATTACTCAAATAAATAAGTCAATTGAATTATAACATGGTCCAACACGCACCTATTGAACTAGTGTACCATCCCTCCAACCAAACAAGGACAAGAGATGGTAAACTATTCACGGTGACGTATCTTTCCATTCTATAAATCCAATATGGTATCCGAACCCCAACAAGGTTCAATACCTTCTCATCGAAGTAGTAAGTCACACCTACAACCAAACAATGATAAGATGTGATGAACTAATCCGCGACAAGTTATTGTTCCAAGCCACGATCAGATATAAGTACCCAAACCAAGAGTACTCATACCTAACAGATAAAGGTAGCCTAACCGTTCTAAGTGAATGCAGTTTTAAGAACAGTTCATGGTCGCATGACTACCGGGTCAAGTCAAGAAAATACCAATGCAGTACCTCAGTAGCGAGTCACAACACCATATACTATTCCTCAATATCGAGCGAGTCTATAGCATATAATCTACCTATCGTTCTTCAGTAGCGAGCGAGTCTACGATAGATAGGGTGGTAGTCAACTTCCAATCATGTTCTCCCCGCCCAATGCCAACTCATAACTGCTAAGTCTTCTAGCATGCAATTCTATTAGCAGTTATTTCTTAACGCACGGCTTATACGTACTGGTGGCCAGCCAATCACGCATGTCCGAGTCCTATATGTGACTCACAACAATGTGGTATAAATGTGTCAAGGCCTATGAATGCAACACACAAAGGTGGTCCCTTAACTCTAAGTTTAATATGTAAAAAAATAATACATAGCAGAAAATATAACTGAACAGTAAGTTCTAACAATTTATTCCATGTATCACAGTTTATTTTGCATAAAGAAAATAAATAATGCATGAAATATGAGCTAAAATAAATAAACAGCAAATGGCAAGGTGTCTTACCTGGTAGGACGTCTGGTGTGCTGCGATGATCAAAATGGTATGAACTGCGACTTTGGTGCAACAACTATACATGGTGACCTCGGGTGGTGGCACGGACAGTTCCATTGGATCCAGAAAGTGTCAAATTAGTTACGGTCAATAGGTGGAAGGAAGAATTGGCAAAGGAATAGGAAGATTGGGTTTGGTCATGGGCTGGACGATAATCAAAGAAATTTTTAGATAAATAATATATATACGGTTTTAGAAAGCTATTTATAATCCTAAATATATATATATATATATATATATATATATATATATATATATATATATATATATATATATATATATTGCTATTTAAAAATAGTTTTTAGGTAATCCTTGAATATATATATTAAAACCATTTTAAGGAAAACCAAATTTTTGAAAAAATAAAATTTATAGGTAAAAGCTACAGATAAAGGACCATAAAATAATAATATAATTATGCTTTGAAATCAAATTTTAAGTTTACATATAAGGTCAACCCTCAATAATATATTCTATTACGAAATCGTTTCAAAATTTTAATATCAATAATATAGTAATAAAATAATAATACTGCTACCTAATCATATAAAAATCTGTACACATATTATATTTTATAATAGAAAATATCTACATGGTATAGTACTAATGCTATGTTACTGTATATATGTTTTGCATTAACAAGTAGATACAAAAATAAAATAGAAAAGAGAATAAAATAAATAGCTAACATTAATATTAATACCTATTAAAAATGATAATAATAATAATAATAATAATAATAATAATAATAATAATAAAAATAATAGATACTAAACAGTAAAAGTCACAAATAATAAACGAATCTGAACAAAACCAAAAAATAATCAAAACACAAAAAATTTAAAAGTAATCAAAAGGGGAGCTGGGTTCCTCACTTCTTTTGTAAAAATTTAATAATAATAATAATAATAATAATAATAATAATAATAATAATTCGATTCCTATAATAATCTTGGAAATAAAAAAAGAATAATGAAAGAAGAAAAAAAAAGAGGAAAAAAATAAAACCAAAAAATGAAGCCAATATATGCAGCAGCTGACTGGTATTCCTTAGAAAAGGGTGAGAAAGGGGAGTGTGAGAAGAAGAGAAAGAATGAGCGGGTGAGGGAAAGATCGAGCGAGATGGGGAAAAGGAGTGGGAGGAGGCGGAGAGATCGGAGAGAAAAGAGAAGTGCGGAGTCGACGGTCGCGGAAGAGTGGGGCGGCGACGCGCTAGAGACGAGGCAGAGAGGGGTTCCAGAGAAGGTCAATGGAGGAGACGACGGAGGCTGGCGACATGCGGCGGCACGCCGCTCGCGGAGGAGCGGAGAGGGGTTTCGAGGGCTGGCTTGGCCGGGCGGAAGTGGGTGGCTGCATGCGAAGGCGGAGGCGACAGAGCGAGCGGGCGAGGATCGGGGCTCAGGCGGAGGAGAGCGGAAACAGTGGCGGGATCGGGCGAGATCGGGCGGAGCGCGGCGGACGGGCGCGGCAAGGGAAGTCGGAGGGGCTCACTGCTCCGGCGGCTGCCAGGGGCGGTGACGCGCTGAAGGCACCGGCCGGAGGAGAGGAGTCTCGGGTCGCGGTGGGGGTTTCCAGATCTGGCGAGCGCGGCAAAGTCGGGCCGCGAATCTCGCCGGCGATGGCGATGGAGGAAGGGCGCCTCGTAGCGACTCCGAGGTGGCCGGATGGCGGCGCTCGCGGCGGAGCACAGGTGTGTATATATATATATATCTATATATATATATATATATATATATATATATATATTGGGGGTTTTGGTTTATGGATGGTAATGGTGATGACGTGGGCTTTTGTGGGTGGCGCCGGCTGACAGTTGCCGTGGCGGAGGTGTTGTCATGGTGGTTGTGCATGTGTGGTGGCAGTGGTTCGGTGATTGTGCGGCTGGGAGTTGGCCAAAGTTGGCCAGGGTCCGGTGGTGATTATGTTACTGATAGTGGTGGCGGGGCTGCCGCGACAGTGGCCGCGATGGTGGTGTGGTGATGATGGTTTGGGTTTAGTCGGTGGATGGCCGGGGATGGCGAGGTCGAACGGTGGGTGGCAGGGGTGTGCGGCCGGGCTATCGATGGTGTGCTCGGGGTGAGCATGGTGGAGATGGCCGGCCATGGTCGCCGTTAGGGTTAGGGTTTGTTGTAGTTGGGTCATGTTTGGGTTAGTGGACACGACATAGAAATTTGGAAATCGTGATCCGGTGTGTCGGACACGATGAAGGGGTAATGTAATTGTAATGGAGGAAAAATAGTGGAAGAGACGGAGACACGGACACGATGCACAACATATTTTGGTTGTGGAATTTGTGGAGGAATATTGTGGAGAAAATATTGGAGGAGTACCTGCCTATTTATAGGATGTGGGAATTCCCAATTGGATAGGATTAGGAAAAGATTTAAAACCCAATTAGATAATTCGTAATTTAATTTAAAATCAATCAAATCTAATCCAAATACAAATTCAATTTAAATCTAATTAAATTCTTAGTTTAAAATTAATGGAATAAATCAAATTTTAAATATTTTACTATTTAAATAAATCAATAAATTCAAATCAAGATTTAAATCGCCACAATAATTTCGAAATATATTTTCCAGAAATACAATATAATAATAATTTCAAAAATAATATTATTATTTAAATGCACTAATAAATAATTAAAATAATATTTATGAAGAATATTATTTAGTAACTGCTATAAACGAAAAGGCTTTCAAAAATAAAATCGTAAACTTGGAAATTTCAGTATGATAACTAAAAATAATTATTATATATATTATTTTGAAAATAGAAAAATATTTTTCTAAATTATGTACGCTCGCACATAATCGCACTCGTCGAACAAATTCGAAAAAAAGAAATAAAATTTCGTGTGTGACGTATAATACGACTATGTGACGTATATTACAAAATTTTAAATCAGTACTAAATTTAATAAAAAAATAGTAGAATTTAGGGGTTTTACAGGGTATCTCATGTGTATCAGAGAACCCATAGCAGATACTCATGTGCAAGGGAAAAATTAATGTGTGTGCGTATTGTTGCAGTGGGAAATGTTCATGTGATGTGCCTATTTACATATGTGTTTTCAAGTAGTTGCAACTGCAGTACTAGGGAGCACCACAAAACTGGGGTTATACCAGTAAGAAGTGGTCAAAGGGTTTGGGAATGAGAGTGAAATGAGTGAAGGGACTTCTTGTTACCAATGTGTTCAGAAGATGTATCAGAAATAGGGTAGAGGGGTATCTTGGTATTCATAAAATAGGTTCAATTGTGTATCAGGGAGTAATTACAGTTTCTATAAATAGCAGTAGGTGTATAAGAGGAAGATATCTCAGTTGTGGTTATAGGATCCAATGTACAGTTAGAATTATAAGGGCTTTGGAAATCAACCTATGCGTGTAATAGGGAACAACAACGCAAGTTGCAATGGAGAAATACTTAATGTGCCAATTCATACTCATACCAACATTTGCTATGTGCACATGCATTTGTGTCAGAAGAATAGAAACACTAGTTACAGTAAAACTACATAGGTAGCAACCTTAGTTAAAGGGATGTGCATAACATATAGTAGTTGTTATGTAGGGTATAAATAGGGTGATAGGTGTGTATCAGATGGGTATGGACATTCGACAAAGTAGGAACCAGTACTGATTGATGATATGCATGATATAATTGTGCACAGACTAGGACTTTATGGGTGTCAAGTATGGGTTTCTACGAGTACTCTAGATGTTATGCTAGATAGAGAGGGTATCCTAGTGTCAAGTAGTAATATGGGTATAGGTGATACATAGGGGTAATGGGATAACATTCTTGGCATATATGAATATATCAATATAGGTGGGGCATAACCAAGGTGTTAATAGGTAAATCTAGTACAACCTAATTACCATAAACCCAAATTGTTTTATGAATTAACCTAGAGGCCTAAAAACTTAACAAACAGGTTATTTTGTTTTCAAATCACTTATTGACCTTATAAATTCATAAATAGGTTACGTGGACTCAGATTTTGTACAAGACCCGTCCAGCAGCTCAGAACACCAGGCGAGTACATTTTTTTTTTGTTTCCAATATTGTTAATTACTATATTATATTGTCTAGTTGCATTATACTTGATACATAACACGTTCGTTACATGGATAGCATATCATGGATTTCTTTTCATATCTTATCATCCTTTTTGCATGTCATGTTGGGGCTAAAAAGTATCGAGTAGATGTGTGATCAAACCCTTTATTGTATTTATTTTATGTTAGTTAGACCGTAAAGATGCGAATCCTATGTAGACTGTGTGGTGTAGTGTCATAGCCGATCACATATCGAAATTAGTACTTCAACATACTTAGATACCTATATTTTATAATTTTACTCTTTACATGCCTTCATATATTTCTGTCTATAATTCATCATGTTTCATGTCATATTTGCTTTGAATATCTGATCATGTATTTTTGGAGTAACCTCTATTTTATAATTGTTATCATATATTTGGAACTGCACTCAATAAATTGTACTCATTCCATCCTGTTTGGATAAAGATTTTAGGTGACTACGATGAGGACGGATGCCCTACTCATTTTGTTCCATATGAAGGAAATGTAGTCGAGCATGACCTTACATTACATGAGGAGTTTATAGCACCCTGATCCAGCTGCCAATCCTTAGTTAGATTAGATTTAGTTTAGAGGCCGGATTTGTCTCCGGGTTTTATGATAACTGCTATTTGACATTGACTGGACATGTAGTTTTATGAAGTTTATCTATTTTATGAATTTATGACTTTATATTTCTTTCTCTATGTTCCAACTATTTAGAGCTATGATTGAGTATTGGTTTGGTTATATGTATTATCCTTCCAAGTAGAGTTGAATTACTTTATGGGTTGTCACGACCCGCACCCGGTTTAAGGGCAAGAGGACGTGGGTACGTCCAGCCTATGTCGCAGTATCGACGATAGAATGTTGTATAGGTCGTCTATAATATCTAACATCTAATAATTATGAAATATATAACTCAATCACAATTCTAAAGGAAGGTAAGCACGATAATTTGATAGAAAATAATGAAGATAAAGTCTGCATAGTAGCATGAGTTCACAACATCAATAATTCTAGAAGTCCAAGATAGTAATACATATCCTGAAATAATATAACAGACCAAATGTATAAATTTGGAGACAAATCCAGCAAAACCTAGCTAAATAACTAAGTTACTACAGGAGCTACATCCTCTACGGGCACCAGATCCACGGGCAATCCACAGTAAGTCGGACAAAAGGCCTCTAAGTCCTATAAAAAATAATATCCAGCCAGGATTGTAGCGAAATACAAACACTAACAACAGTTTCATTAAACTGACAAGTGCTATCATAAATAGTATGTAATGAAGTACATGATAGATAAAAAAAACTGAGTAGTAAGAAGTACAGGATAAATAGGTTATCATATTATGTTAAGGTGAGAGCATGTAAATAAATCAGGGATATAATGTATCACGGGAAATCTGAGTATAACATATAATCTAAATGGTGCCTTGAGATATTAGAGTGTTATGTGGTCGACTTAGGTTAAGATCAGGCTATTACATATGACTGACTATGCACAAGTACAAGTATAATGGATCAAGTCGTCCACAATGGAAAGCTATGCACAAATGGTATAAGATCAGGCTACACCCTACGTATAGTGAGGGTAAGCTATCACAAGTAGTTTGGGTATGATCATATAAACTCTTATAACCTTCCAATCCCCCGAATAATATAATGGATCCAACCAGGTGAAGTTATGACATGAGATTCAAGAAGTAGGGGTCCAGCCCAATCCCAAATCGATGTCTATACAAATACAAGAACAATAACAAGCAAGTACCAGTGTACCAGGATAAACCAAAAATAACATCTCATGACTGGATCCAATGTATACTAGTCCGTGTATCCTCGTGTCAGGAATCAAGTAAAATACTACAACTGAATTTATAAAAAAAATCAAAGTAATGTAAACTATTAGAGAATGTATGAGCCTGTGATCCTGAGCAGAAACTAAAAATCAAGTCTTTATCGGTGTCCAAGACGTATATTATGAATGCACATCATCAAACTATACAAGCTATCCTATATATCTAACCCATATAGCACTAATATCAAGTTGATATGGGTAGAGAGTACACCTTCCTACAATTTCTAATTCATATTTAATTCAAAAAGAAGTTTTCAAAAGTTTACTTTATCCTGAATTTAGGCTAGTGAACGAGTGGTCATAAATAACGATGAACGGTTCAAACTTAAGGATTCAGAAGAATAATGTTTTGTATAATAGTAGACAAAAATTCCAAACCAATCCAATGGTTGGATTTTCCAGAATCGAAGCACAAAGTTGAAAGAAAAACTGATTTCAAACTTAGAAATAATTTGAATGCAAAAATTTAGAATTTTATCAGTTTTGGAAGCACCATTTGAGTAAACAAATAATGTTATTGGTGGCTCTAATTTTAGGATATATGATAGAGTTAACTAGAGTTTACTATAGAATAATTACACAAAAATCCAACTATTTGATTTTTGGGAAATTGAGCTTAAAGTGACCTCCAAAAATAGTTTCAGACTTAAATGCTGAAATGTTGTTCATGGGGCTCACTTTGTCCTAATTTATATAACCCAAAAAAGTAGTTAAGTCATAAAACCTATATAAAATGATTCAAAACATAACTAAGAATACATAAATGGTATTAAAATATAAGAAAATGGTATACACAGAAAATAACACATGTCCAAACTTGATAAAAATAATTCCAGACTTTCAATTATTTCAATGTACAAAAAAATTGTGTAAAATACTGCTCATGATGCATACTTTGCTCTTATTTTACACTAGTAAAACTAACAATTCTGGACAAAACTTAAATACATGATTGATTGAAAAATATCATACTTTACACTCGAACAAGTGGATCTGGAAAACAATTATCAGAGTAAAAGTTATGCATGTTCAAAGTTGGAAGAAAATCACAGTTTCTGCATTCAGAGTTTACGAGGCCAACTTTGAGCCTAATTTGTACTAATCAAATGAAACATTTAGGGCGTAAATCCAACAAAAAATTTGTAGAAAAATATCCAGAATTGCATACAAACTTCTATAATCGTAAAATAAGATCTAAGCAAAAGTTACACCATCACAAAATAGACAAAAACATAATTTTGAAAAAATAAGTTCAGGGTAACGTTTTATCATGAATCCAAACTTTTAGATACTATTTTTTGTGGTTTCTAACTAGATGGATGTTGTATCTAGTTATTACCTATGTCGTATAAAAATATATGATGAAAAATAAAGGTACTTACATATGTACGGAACGTAGACCGCTTGTGTGTTGCAAAATTCATTTTGTGCACCTCCTCGAAAAGGACTGTACGGAAAAAAATATGGAAAGAACATATAGACTATTATATACCAAAACGACAAAAACGAATAGAGATTTGCAACAAAAAAGTTACGTAGAGTTTTACTAAGTGATTTGGTACGTACACCCAATTTTTTGCACACCATTCGTGGACATCACTCTGTTCTAGATACATCGTCGTTCGGGAGGGGTTTGATGGGTCAAAACTCCATAGAAAATTATAAAGAAATAAGGAAATGAAAGCTAAAAGATAGAGGAAAAATTTTCATGAAGGACTCAAGGGTCGTACCTATTATTTTTGCTGTGCCAAATGTTGTTGAAGTGTCACGAACCGCACCCAGTGTAGGGGTACGAGAAGTGGGTACGTCCAGTCTACGCTGCAGTGTCGGCGGTAGAACGTTGTCCTAGGTTACAACATCTAACACAGCATGAAATATAACTGTACAAGATATACTCTCCGAATGGAAGAACAATAAGATAGGTACAATCTCAATCACAATCTAAAGTAGAAGATACGATAAGATAGATAGATAGATATGAATCCACAAAATAAAATACAAACAGAAGAGAAGTCTAAGTGTCTAAGATAATATCTCCTCAAACATCCCAAATAACACAAGGTCACAAATAATAATAAAGTATCCAAATGAGATAAGACAACAGAAATAAGATAAAGTATAAGCTAGCAAGCCTAAACTAAGAGTGTATCATCCTCTACTGCTAGTGGATCTTGCTAGAGGTCCAGATCACAGGTGTCATCTAAGGCTGCTCCATAGTAAGTGGTACAAAAGGCCTCGTCCTCATCCTCTGTAATATATCAACAGGTCCAGTCAGGATAAGAACGAGAACAATACATCTCACGCAGTTCATATCATGTCAGAAAATATAAAACATGTAATAGAGTAAGATACATGAATAACTGAAAGAATGTACATGAAGTACAAGAGATGACTGTAATAGAAATATACTATAAGTAATGAACTATCAGTAACTAGTAATTTAGAGTACAAAATAGACATGTGAACAGCTGGATGTGATTCATGGCTATACTATAGAGTTGATTCATGGTTACACTACTTTGGAATTATTCACATGACTATTTCTACTCCCCCATACCCAATCAATACACAAGGATCGAGACAAGTTATGTTAAGATTCATGATTTTACTGTCTCATAAATAGGAGCACGTGAAATTGATTTATGAGGGCTCTGTGAACATGAGCGTACATGATGAGTCATAAGAGTATACATGAATAGTGAAAGCATAGAGATACATGATGTAAGTGAAACACACATGACATGAAGTATCTGATGCTCCCGAGGGGGATAACATCTCATAAAATGATCCATATAGTACCAATCCGTGTTACCAACATGACAGCATCAAGTAAAGTAATCTAGAGCAAGAATATAAGTTCTAGCAAGTATGAAACGGTCAGAAAATGTACTCGCCTGATATCCTGAGTGTCTGGTAAGTGTAGATGACCAAACAGAGTAGATGAGTCATATTTAGAACAACACAGGTCACAACATGTCCATAATGGTAATATTGAACTTACAATGCATTCTATATGAATTCTAGGTCATTCTAGACTAAAGTCAACTCTTGGTCAACTCTAGTCAACTACACTAGTCAATCTAGGTCAACTAAGCCATAGTAGGTCCAATTCTAGTCTAACAAGTGACTGTAGGCCTAACCAAGCCTATACTAGCAATCAAACACATTACTAAGCCAAAATGAACCACACAAGTCTATATGCCATACCTAAATACATGTATACATACATGTTTACATACATACATTACATGTGTTCTTACATTGCATCTATATCTTACATACATTATACTATTCATGCATTAGATTATACACATGTATTCATATCACATATGCATAATTCACATTATACCTTGCATTACATTATATCCATCTATCTATACATATTACATTCATTCATTCATTCATGCATTACATTATATACATAGAGAGAAAAGTGTGTGTGAGAGCATGGTAAATTGTGTAAAACAAGGGCCTTTAAGTTATAGGTTCAGCTGTATATGGCAGTAGTGATAGAGGGGTGTGTGTGTGGTTGTGTGGACAGAGAGTGGTGTGTGTGTGTGTGGACAGTGAGGGGTTAATATAGGTTCAGTAAATTTTCAGGTACTACAGGAGGTAATATTACACCATCAATCATCAGCATCATTTATATCCTTGTGAACCTATTCCCAGGTTCTCAACAGTTTGCAGGTTAACAAGTTGCAACCCACCAACTCAAAAACCTATAACATAAACTCAGCTCCCAAACAACATGTCAATGGACATGCATTGAACTCAAACTCAAGAATTAGTGTAAAGTCTCAGCCTTGCACAAAAATGTGGTATCCAGTGTTCGATTACCCTAATAATTGAATGAAAACCATATCTTAGTCGAACCCAACATGTAAACATACATCCCAGATATGTATACATATTGAAACATAATAATTAATATTTTAATATCATTTTAAAACATTAACATTTCTATTTGAACACTCACAGTATCAGGATTTTGCAAATTCGAATAGAAACAACCCAAACATAAGTGAAAACCTATATTAATCATCAATTAATATATGGCAGTGACGTACAGACATGCATTCGTGTCCAAGGGGTCTAAACGTGTCCAAACAAGTAGACACGACGTATCCAAAACATACCAAATAGGGTGTATCAGACCCTGTGTTCAGACAGGCTCGTACAGCCATGTCGACACGATTTGGATACGACACAGTATCCCAGTGTCCTCATACTCGAGTACACCTATAGAGGGAAACTAGGGCTAGGAGTCTAGCACCCTGCCATGAGTTATCATCGTGTCTGTGCGTGACACGACTCACCTATCAGTCAAAGAAAGTCGACTGTGACAGTACAGTGAGGAATCGGTGTGATCGAGATTTCTCTCGATCTACTCGATGAGATGGTCTTAAACTTCGTATGCATGTTATTAGTGTCTGCCCACACCCACACACCAAATTTTAGGTGTCCAGTGTCGGGTATCGTGTCATGTCTGCTAGGACACACGAGCAGCAGGGTACCGAACACACTGCTCGTGCTGCGTGTCCATATCGATTTTGGATACTGACACGATACGAAAGTATGCTCAGTACTCACGAAAATCAAAGTACACATGAACATCTACAAAATTGTTCAAATACAATATAAAAATAACAAAATAAAATTCGTTGTGGCATTCCATCAAACACCTATGCACACATACTGATACGTGTCCGATACGGACACCAAATCAATACAAATTCTTACAAAATTCACTCTACAGTTAGAGGACAGCTAGATGGATGCATCTATGGAAAGAAATCAGGATTAAGAGGTGATCGGAAGGGATTACCTATTGAGAGTCAATCTCAATAAAAAAGCCCCAAATTGTGAAGTTTCCTTTCCTCAAGCAATGTCCAAATGAGCTTCTCTTCTTGTAAACTAGCCTCCTTCAACCTCTATTCCAGATTTAGAACCAATTGCAAAAGATTGGGATCAATTTGGTGGAGGAATGGTGAGATTTGATGAAAGGAGGAAGAAATTAGGGTTTCTAAAGGGGGATTTCTAAAAGAGGCAAGTAGTCATGAAGAAAGACTTTATAGGGGGAAAATTAGGTCATATGTGGTTGTGGTGGCTGGCCAAATGAAGAGCTAGGGTTAGGGTTTCTCATGGTGGGCTTCGGGACAAGATTGTTAGCTAGCTAGCTCAACTCCTCAGCCATAAGTCCAAATGCAAAACTCTCCCAATCCTCTCCTGAGACCTAGCCACACTCAAGTCAACTAAGACCAACTTAAGTTAGATTAGGGTACCACACCATGCTAACTAAGTCACCAAAGTCAAAGTTAAACTCTAGGCTAGCCTCTAAAGTCACAACTAGCCAAAGTCAAAAATCACAACACCAATGCAACAAATAATAAATAATTCACAAATATCAAAATGACCAAAATACCCTCAAACTAAAATATGGTAGTGACATGAAGTCAGCATTACCCAGTTGTCATATTCTGAAATCACCTTCAGTTCAACGAGTTTATGAAGGAGTTTTGGGATAGGAAATGAATGGAATAAGGAAGAAATGACCCATAGGGATGTAGGGGTTGAGGATGGAAGGTTGTGGCAGTGTTTTAGGGAAAATGGGTTAGTGGGGAGGTAGTTTTGGTAACTAAAAGTGGTGGTCTCCACTTAATTCTGAAAATACATATAAGCTAAAGTTGTATGCTTTCCACACACTTGTATGTGCACCACATGGGTCAAATAAGGGTTTGGTTAGGGTCTACTAAGTCTTGTGCAAGTGTGGACCAAGTTTGGGCTTGATCGAAGTTGATTTGGACAGGTTTGGATAGCCTACACTAGTCACTAGCACCACCCTAACTAGGCTAAAATTTAACTAGCTAAAATGCACCTAGCCAAGTCAAAAACCTATGTCACATAGTATTATTTATGAATTATTAACCTTAGACATAATACTATATATATTTATATATAAACATGCAAACAAGTATATATACTTATACAAATATTATAATATATAATACATATATATACATGACATGGAATTATGGTTTAAGTACACTACCTACTAACTAGATAAAATGATTTAATTCATTGAAAAATGAAGTTTACAAATCTATCCCCATAAAAAAAAATTTGTACTCGAAATTTAAAAGTAAAGACTGAAGTACGTATAGGCAATTCTAGAGGAGGGTGAATAGAATATGTGTCGATAATACCTAATTAAATTTTTTAACTCTATTCAATTCCAATCAACATAAATAATAATCAGAGTATAAGTGCGGAATATAAATAGAGATCAGAGAAGCATACGCAGACACAACAATTTTTAACCTAGTTTTTCTCGTGGAGGACTAGTCCAGGCCTGAGAACTCTAGCTTAGGATTAAAATTGACTATTTGTAAAATAGCGTACAACCACGTGCCTTTACTCAGAAGAGCACGCCAACATCTTATAGATTCGCGGATGGCGAAACTTGAAATTGTCTAAGTTACTTCTTTTGAAACTCCTGCACAAAAATTCTAGTTGACTGGCACTGTGTAGCACCCAGTTTCCCAAATGAGGGTAATTTTGAAATTTTGTGTTTATAATTATTTTAATAATGATATTTAATTCATGATATAATTTTTGGTGATTTTAAATCATTTTAAAATTATTTAAATCAATGACTTGTGGTTTTGACGTTTTGCTAGTGAAACCCTAGAGACTGTTTGACCTAGAGCCTAACCATGTGATTATGATATTTTAATGTCATTTTTGGCCTAAGGATATTTTTGCATTTGGCCTCTTTAAATTATTTTGATATAATTTTATTATTTATGATATTGTTTTGGGGTTATTTGAGTCGGGTTCGAATTTTAACTCAATCCGACTTGAAACGGGGACCCGGGGGTAGTTTGACTCTAGTGGGACCCACACACTAGTTAGACATGGCCCACATGATATTAATTTTAGTCCACATGATAGAAATATTTTAGTTAGAGGTTAGACTTATTATTATGGATAAGGTTAGTGTGATTAGAGACTTTAGAATGACTAATTTAGCCCCAACCAATTAGCCCTTTCCTAATACTCATAGAATAGGTTAGTGGAGGCATTTTGGACCTTACCATAATAGGACAAATAGCCCCATATGGCCAGCCACTTTGGGAGAGGATAGGCTCAAGTTCATTTCATTATTCTCATCCACACTCTCTCTCTTGTTCTTTCCTAAATTCCTAGAGAGCAATCCCTAGCAATTTCTCCACCAAATCCTTCCATTTTGCCACCAAATCTTCTTCTTTCCTTCTCCATTCTAGCCAAGGAGGAAGCTACTCAAGTTTGGGAGGATTCGAAGCTCGTTCGTGTCCTTTTGGAATCTCTACGTGTCGGTGTCGCTCCGGGAAGGCTTTTCTTCGATTCGATCTACCGGGAGGTATAAATCCCTTCTCCTTTTCATTTCCTCATGCATATAGGTCTATTTTGAACCCATAGGAATGACTCCCATGGTTGTATCTCCATTTGTGTCCATTTTGTGTCGATTTGGAGGTCATAGGAGTGTCCTTTGTGTTGTGGTTGTGTCCATGTGGGAAAATCCCAAATTTGGACACACTATGTGTTGTTGTTATGTATGAATAAATTATTACATGTTTAATCTCATATTTTTGTATTGGAGATGTGTTCTATAGTGTCTCATATATATATATATATTAGTGTAGAGAGTGAGTTCTTAATATATTATGTTATATATTTGTGTTCTTTTGTCTCAAACTACCCAAATCCGTCATAATTTTTATCCACGTTTTTAATTTCAGCCCTAAATTAGAAATGTCATAACTTCTAACTCAAATCTCGGCTTAATCTCCCATTTTTTTAAAAGAAGCGTATTGAAGTTAGCTTTCCAAAAACATGTATTAAAAGGCCTAATTCTTTCTGTAACTTTCTGGAGAATTATTTGAGTGTTAGCTGTACGAAAGACAAACGCGTTCTCGGTATTTTTGCGATTTTGGGAGTTTCCGAAAACGAAAACGCGATCCGTTTGAAGTTTCGGAAAGCTAACACATAGATCTATAACATACTTTAATCCTAGATTTTAATTCATGCTGAGATGGTACAGTATTGATTATTAGTAGGAGTTACTATTCGACATATGTACTTTGTGAACCCTTGTGTGTAATATAATATTCTATTTGATTTTAACCCATGTTAATGTATATACATTATGTAATTAAATAGAGAATGCAAGCATGAGTAAATGGTTAAATAAATAATATATGAGGTGTAAGTATCCTATCTAATGTAAGCATGTATAAGTATGGCTTGTAATGAATATGTAGGTTCCATAGTATGTAATGTATGGTGCATATAGTAGTGCAAGAGAATAAATGAATGATGAATGAATGCAAGCATGAATGTAATATAATAATAGATGTAATGTATGCAATATACAAGTTAATGAGATGTAATGTTCTATGTTAACACAAATCCTATATTACCTCATGTACCCCTTACACTATGTTGATACTATCACACTTGACACTTTGTTCACTTACACTTTGACACTCTTTGATATGTATACACTATGTATGCCCATTTAACCCTCACTTGCCCCTTTGCCATGTTCACATACACACACATAGCCTCTTAAATAAGTATTTATGAATACAGTTAACTTAGCTATGTATGTATATTATATATATGTTAGCATATTGTGTTGTAATATATAAGTTTATATAACCATTTGAAATGCCATGATTATAGACCTAATGTTGAATACCAATATATGCATGTGTATATATGTGTAGACATATATAGCTTAAAGTAATAGATTACCTAGTGTATATCCAATGTGAATTCTTGCCTATTTGAGTATTGAATAATTGCATGCTATATAGAGTTGGGTGTATATTGGCTTGTATAGCCTTGTATTGATGTGTGCTTGCTAGGATAGTCTTGGTTAGGCCTAGTAAGACTTGCTGGGTTAGGACATGACCTAGTTTGACCTAGTTTGACTAGTGCAGTTGACCAGAGTTGACCAAGGGTTGACTTTGGCCTAGTTTGACCTAGATTCATGTAGAATGTATTATAGTGCTTTATATTATCCTTCTGGACATGTTGTGACCTGTGCTATTCTAATTAGGAGCCAGATACCTCTCTTCGGACAGTATCTTTACCTTGGACATTCAGATATCAGGCGAGTACATTATCTGATCATTTCATATCCTGCTTAGAATTATTTTCTGCAGTAGATTACTTTACTTGTACTGTCATGATGGTCACACAGATTGGTACTATATGGATCCTTTCTTGAGATGTTATCCTTAGGGAGCATCGGGTACTACATGTTCTGTGCATTTTACATACATGGCGTATCACTATGCTTCATTGGTTCTTTGATCACTTACGACATATACTCTTATGATCGTAGAGTCTTCCTGGAATCTTACACTGTTGGGTTACCCCCAGAATCCCTATTTATGGGACTTACACTATTGGGTTACCCCCAGTATCCCCATTTATGGGACTTACACTGTTGGGTTACCCCCAGAATCCCTATTTATGGGACTACTATGTACCACCCTTCGGGGGCTTACCATCCTTCGGGGGCTTACCACCCTTCGGGGGCTGTTATATAGCATCATATAACATAACCTGACTGGATCCTTGTGTATTGATTGGGGGTACGAGGGAGTATTACATGTTCATATTGTACTCTGACTCACTAGTCACTGCTAGTTCTCTATGTATAGTAGATATTTCTATTACAGTTCTCTCTCAGTTTACATACTGTTTTTTTTCAGTATCTGTATCTTACTTTACTGCATGATTATATTTTCTAACCTGCTATTATCTGTTGAGATGTACTATACTCGCTCCAGTCCTGATTGGACCTGTTGATAAATTTTACAGATAGCCTGGAGGTGCCTGCTAGCCTAGAAGAGACACATTAGAGGATGTTTAGATAGTTATTTCATTTGTCTGGAGTTGTACTTGATTTGTGGATTACTGTATTTGAGTTTTGAGATGTATTCCTGGGTTTATGTATCTTAGACACTTAGACTTCTATCTCCTGTATCTCTTTTGGATTTCATGTTTTATCTATCATTATCATGCTCTGCCTTATATGTGACTGAGACTGTATCTGCTATGTCACCCCCATTCGGGGAGTATAACTGCTTAACATTATATTGTTAGATGTTATGACCTAGGACAGCGTTCTACCGCCGACACTGTGGCGTAGGCTGTGCGTTGTTACGTTCTCGTACCCAAACAGTGGGTGCGGGTCGTGACACGTTTTTAGTGGTGGCCCATGCAGGTCGAGTTTATGTAGTGGTATTCGAACTTGAGTACCACTACAGCCTGCAGTAGGATTAGGATATATTTTGAAGGTACTCAATCACAGTTAGGAACCCTTGAGAGATTCCTGGGACGACCCTTGAGAATCTTATTTTAACTTCGATTTGAAAACTCTCTTTTTCCTTGATTGTTTTATCTTTATTTTCTGTTGTTGAATTTGATGGATTATTGTTGAATTTGGGTTTGTATTTATTGATTTTGATGGAAGATTGTTGAATTTTGAATCTTGACGATTAGCTGTAGCATCCGAGTTTGTATTTATATGATTGAAAGATTTTGTTCATTTTTGAGTTTGATGTTCGTTGATAAATTTGATTTGATTTTTGGGTATTCATTGTTGATTTAATTTAATTTTTGGCAAGATGAAATTATATGGGCTAGGTCATCTATGTTATGGAATCTAGTCTTCTATAGTCATATTAGCCAGTATGGTGAGGACATATAGTCCGACTCTGGATATATTTCTCGGGTGTAGGAATTTAAGGTTTTCGCCGCCAAGCTAGCGGCACCGCGAAAATGTTAAATACCATGATTCTAGAGATATGTGCATAAGTCAAGGGCTCTGTGATTATCGTAGCCTTGCTTACTAGTATGACGAGGATTTAGAGTACCATGATTGTGGATAGACGCATATGATTATCAGATTGTACCTTAAATATTTTCGAACATGTTTTCTCTACTTTGTTTCAGTCCTTCAAAAAAAAGGGAATTATTAATTGTTTTGTTTTGTTTTGCTTTTCATTATTTAGCTTAGGAGTAACTTTAGCTATTTTATAAAACTTTGTGTAACTTCTTCTATGAATTTCTTCTTAATACAATGAATCGATGATTTTGCTAGACTTTACCTTGGATTTGATATTTTAACTCTGGATTTCAAAATGGTTCCTTCTTTTAAACAGATAAGCAAAATAGATTTTATTGTTATTCCCTTCTTGCTATTATTCTTGTATTAAATAATAATAAATCGTCTTGATTACACCAATCACCTGTTTTGCAATATTGGTAGGAATCTAATGTTGGTCTTGGTATAGAATCTGATTTTTATATTGGGACATGAGAATATATATATGAATATATAGTGGATACTTTCCTGACACTTATGCATGCTACACTTGATTTCCACCTATCTAAATAAATATTAATATGTCGTTGATGTTAAATTTTCAAAACCCCAATATTTCTGGTTTTATGCTTTTCCAGTTTAAATTCGTAAGTTAAATATAAATTTCATGTTATTAGTTATGTTTACATCACTGCACATGTATATCATACCTAGAGTTTCATTTTAAAAAAAAATTGTTGAGTTTTGTGTTTAAATTTGTCAAATCTGAGACTGTGTGCATATTAACCCTTAATACTGGATTTTAAATGTTAGTTCAAATTGTTGTTTTAAATGTAATATTTAGAGCTGTGTACATTGTTCTTGTAGGGATATAATGTTAGGTTTCATATTCTTACATGATAGGTTGTGATAAACATTGAGTTGGTTTTGATGTTCAAATTTCTCCAAAATCCTGAAAACTGAATATATGTTAACATTTTCACATTGATTTCAAATGTTCAATTTCAGATTTAACATGTAATATTGAACTGTATGCGTAGATAAATGTATGGATAGTATGTTAGGGTTTCATTTCTATCATGTTAGGATGTATTGGGACCATTGAGATTGGTTGCGATGTTCAAAACCCTAAAATCTGAAACCGTGTTATGTTAATATTGTACTGGTTTAAATGTTAGCATCTTTTCAGATTTTGTATGTAAATGCTGAACTAAAATTGGGTTTAACCTTTCAATACTAAGTTATAACCCAGTACAAGGACACACACACCCTAACTTAGTATACACTGTTATGTAACCTAACCCTTTTTCCCCTCTATGTTATGATTATATATCTAGATAGATATATATAGAGCTTAGGCATACATGTTATAATATATAAATACATAACTAAGTCTCTACCTTTTTATATATATATATATATGGTTAGCCATGCAAGTTGTGATTAAATAGATTGTATATTGTAGATTGTTAACCCATATGCCATGATTAGTGTAACTTAATAGTTATTGTTTGAAATCCAAATCCTCATATAAACTTTCATGTATATTCACGTACACACACGCCTACTATCTAACCATATGAACACGTCCCTATACACACAATGCTAGCTTTTCCCTCTCTAATGCTCTCTCTATATATATGTTGTGATTGGATTTCAATGCAAGTGATTTTCAATTCCTTAATTTTTGAATTTGATTTTCTGTACCTTTTTTTTAAATAATTGGTAGTTGCCTTTATTTTATTTTAATAATGACCAATTTTTATATAGGATGGTAGACAGCCCTACAACCTTGATGATTGTTGTTCCCTTACCTTCCCAATTAAGACACCCTAGATTGTTTGTGTGTTGATACCATAGTACTATTTTGACCTAGAATGACCAGTGCACCTAGGTGAGACTTCCAACTGCTATGGTATGCCCTGACCTTGTATACTATTCCTTCAAATTGCATGATTTAGATAAATAAAAAAATTTAGACCTTGATTGTTGGGAAATAGGGACGTCATCCCATTAGTATCAGTTGTAGATATATATAGGTTAGTCCTGGATGTGGGGATGTGTGTCTATAAACATATAGCTTATGAGATTTATGAGAGATTATAGTATCAGCCTTGATAGGATGTACTAGTCTTTTGGTAAGTATAAATGTGTTATGAGAGATAGGGGCCTATATGTCTTAGTAATGCATCGTTCCTATGGTAATAGAATGTATTAATAGATGGTTAATAAAAAGATAATAGTTTGAGCATACCTATAGCCTATGATCAGTTCCTTTTCATCCTTAGTTAAGACCACTTTAAAATAGGTCCAGTCCCTTGGATATAGGTTCCAGTCCATATTTTATTGAAGTTCCATTACCGTCGTACAGCAGAGCAGTATTGGAGGTATTCCTAGATTGACACTTTTTAGATGTCCGTTTATTATTCCAGTGTTAGGAAGTGTTACCTTAGATATTGGGTAGGTTAGAGGCTCTAGAAGGAGTACTATCGATCTTAAATTTCGAGGACAAAATTTTTCTAAGGTGGGTAGAGTTGTAGCACCCAGTTTCCCAAATGAGGGTAATTTTGAAATTTTGTATTTATAATTATTTTAATAATGATATTTAATTTATGATATGATTTTTGGTGATTTTAAATCATTTTAAAATTATTTAAATCAATGACTTGTGGTTTTGACGTTTTGCTAGTGAAACCCTAGAGACGGTTTGACCTAGAGCCTAACCATGTGATTATGATATTTTAATATCATTTTTGGCCTAAGGATATTTTTGCATTTGACCTCTTTGAATTATTTTGATATTATTTTATTATTTATGATATTGTTTTGGGTTTATTTGAGTCGGGTTCGAATTTCAACTCAATCCGACTTGAAACGGGGACCCGGGGGTAGTTTGACTCTAGTGTGACCCACACACTAGTTAGGCATGGCCCACATGATATTAATTTTAGTCCACATGATAGAAATATTTTAGTTAGAGGTTAGACTAATTATTATGGATAAGGTTAGTGTGATTAGAGACTTTAGAATGACTAATTTAGCCCCAACCAATTAGCCCTTTCCTAATACTCATAGAATAGGTTAGTGGGGGCATTTTGGACCTTACCATAATAGAACAAATAGCCCCATATGGCCAGCCACTTTGGGAGAGGATAGGCTCAAGTTCATTTCATTATTCTCATCCACACTCTCTCTCTTGTTCTTCTCCAAATTCCTAGAGAGCAATCCCTAGCAATTTCTCTACCAAATCCTTCTATTTTGTCACCAAATCTTCTTCTTTCCTTCTCCATTCTAGCCAAGGAGGAAGCTACCCAAGTTTGGGAGGATTCGGAGCCCGTTCGTGTCCTTTTGGAATCTCTACGTGTCGGTGTCGCTCCGGGAAGGCTTTTCTTCGATTCGATCTACCGGGAGGTATAAATCCCTTCTCCTTTTCATTTTCTCATGCATATAGGTATATTTTGAACCCATAGGAATGACCCTCATGGTTGTATCTCCATTTGTGTCCATTTCGTGTCCATTTGGAGGTCATAGGAGTGTCCTTTGTGTTGTGGTTGTGTCCATGTGGGAAAATCCCAAATTTGGACACACTATGTGTTGTTGTTATGTATGAATGAATTATTACATGTTTAATCTCATATTTTTGTATTGGAGATGTGTTCTATAGTGTCTCATATATATATATATTAGTGTAGAGAGTGAGTTCTTGATATATTATGTTATATATTTGTGTTCTTTTGTCTCAAACTACCCAAATCCGTTATGATTTTTATCCACGTTTTTAATTTCAGCCCTAATTTAGAAATGTCATAACTTCTAGCTCAAATCTCGGTTTAATCTCCCGTTTCTTTTAAAAGAAGTATATTGAAGATAGCTTTCCAAAAACATATATTTATAGGCCTAATTCTATCTGTAACTTTCTGGAGAATTATTTGAGTGTCAGCTGTACGAAAGACAAACGCGTTCTCGGTGTTTTCGCGATTCCGGGAGTTTTCGGAAACGAAAACGCGATCCGTTTGAAGTTTCGGAAAGTTAACACATAGATCTATAACATACTTTAATCCTAGATTTTAATTCATGATGAGATGGTACAGTATTGATTATTAGTAGGAGTTACTATTCGGCATATGCATTTTGTGCACCCTTGTGTGTAATATAATGTTCTATTTGATTTTAACCCATGTTAATGTATATATATTATGTAATTAAATAGAGAATGCAAGCATGAGTAAATGGTTAAATAAATGATGTATGAGGTTTAAGTATCCTATCTAATGTAAGCATGTATAAGTATGACTTGTAATGAATATATAGGTTCCATAGTATGTAATGTATGGTGCATATAGTAGTGCAAGAGAATAAATGAATGATGAATGAATGCAAGCATGAATGTAATGTAATAATAGATGTAATGTATGCAATATACAAGTTAATGAGATGTAATGTTCTATGTTAACACAAATCCTATATTACCTCATGTACCCCTTACACTATGTTGACACTATCATACTTGACACTTTGTTCACTTACACTTTGACACTCTTTGATATGTATACACTATGTATGCCCATTTAACCCTCACTTGCCTCTTTGCCATGTTCGCATACACACACATAGCCTCTTAAATAAGTATTTATGAATACAGTTAACTTAGCTATATATGTATATTATATATATGTTAGCATATTGTGTTGTAATATATAAGTTTATATAACCATTTGAAATGCCATAATTATAGACCTAATGTTGAATACCAATATATGCATGTGTATATATGTGTAGACATATATTGCTTAAAGTAATAGATTACCTAGTGTATATCCAATGTGAATTCTTGCCTATTTGAGTATTGAATAATTGCATGCTATATAGAGTTGGGTGTATATTGGCTTGTATAGCCTTGTATTGATGTGTGCTTGCTAAGATAGTCTTGGTTAGGCCTAGTAAGACTTGCTGGATTAGGACATGACCTAGTTTGACCTAGTTTGACTAGTGCAGTTGACCAGAGTTGACCAAGGGTTGACTTTGGCCTAGTTTGACCTAGATTCATGTAGAATGCATTATAGTGCTTTATATTACCCTTCTGGACATGTTGTGACCTGTTCTGTTCTTATTAGGAGCTAGACACCTCTCCTCGGATAGTATCTTTACCTTGGACATTCAGATATCAGGCGAGTACATTCTCTGATCATTTTATATCCTACTTAGAATTATTTCCTGCAGTAGATTACTTTACTTGTACTGTCACGATGGTCACACGGATTGGTACTATATGGATCCTTTCTTGAGATGTTATCCTTAGGGAGCATCGGGTACTACATGTTCTGTGCGTTTCACTTACATGGCGTATCACTATGCTTCATTGGTTCTTTGATCACTTACGACATATACTCTTATGATCGTAGAGTCTTCCTGGAATCTTACACTGTTGGGTTTCCCCCAAAATCCCCATTTATGGGACTTACACTGTTGGGTTACCCCCAGAATCCCCATTTATGGGACTTATACTGTTGGGTTACCCCCAGAATCCCCATTTATGGGACTACTATGTACCACCCTTCAGGGGCTTACCACCCTTCGGGGGCTTACCACCCTTCGGGGGCTGTTACATAGCATCATATAACATAACCTGGCTGGATCCTTGTGTATTGATTGGGGGTACGGGGGAGTATTACATGTTCATATTGTACTCTGACTCACTAGTCACTGCTAGTTCTCTATGTATAGTTGATATTTCTATTACAGTTCTCTCTCTGTTTACATACTGTTTTCTTTCAGTACCTGTATCTTACTTTACTGCATGATTATATTTTCTAACCTGCTATGATCTGTTGAGATGTACTGTACTCGCTCCAGTCCTGACTGGACCTGTTGATAAATTTTACAGATAGCCTGGAGGTGCCTGCTAGCCTAGAGGAGACACATTAGAGGATGTTTAGATAGTTATTTCATTTGTCTGGAGTTGTACTTGATTTGTGGATTACTGTATTTGAGTTTTGAGATGTATTCCTGGGTTTATATATCTTAGACACTTAGACTTCTATCTCCTGTATCTCTTTTGGATTTTATGTTTTATCTATCATTATCATGCTCTGCCTTAGACGTGATTGAGACTGTATCTGCTATGTCACCCCCATTCGGGGAGTATAACTGCTTAGCATTATATTGTTAGATGTTATGACCTAGAACAGCGTTCTACCGCCGACACTGCGGCGTAGGCTGGGCGTTGTTACGTTCTCGTACCCAAACAGTGGGTGCGGGTCGTGACACACTGAGCACCTTGGGAGCTTGGGAAGTTTTTTGGTTAGTTAGATGAGAAGAATAAGCTATAGAATATATAGACTATAGGTGAATATAAGATGAGAAGATTGGATTGATTGAAAATAAGAGGAATCAATGCCTATATATACTAGTCCAGAGAGGCAGAGTTCGGCCAGAAGGCTGCCCCAAAATTTTAAATATTTAGCAATTAGACAACCAGCAACCAACAAGCCCTAAAAATTAGGTCCTAAAATTTAGGGGGCAGAGTTCGGCCCGAACTCTGTTTGGGGCAGATTTCGGCCCGAACTTTGTCTCCTAGAGGACAAAAAGTTTAAATAGGCTATGTTGGCTTGGCAAGTTTTGGAGTTTATTTGGTAGAGCTTTGGATATTAAGTCTAGGATTGAGATGCTCAGTGTGACTCAACTTACAATAGCCTAGACTCAATAAAAAGTAAAAATACAGACTCAGAGTACGAGTAATAGCAGCACTGTCGAAGCAATCAACGATGATGTCTGTCTTGAACTGATATGTAATGACGTTCTATTTTGGAGCTTGATGGAGCTTGATGTGTAAAGTTGGATTATAAAAGATATCGTCTTATTAATTATCAATATTAGGTTAAGTGCGATCCAGTTTGGGTCAACAATCTCTCCTATTTTGATAATTAAAAAAAATACGATATTTATATATCGCAACTTGCATACCTAGACACATGAAATAAAGATAATAGCTCCCCCGTAGATGAACATGTCGCTCCCCACGTAAATAGATATGTCCTGAGACAAGTTATAATCCAAGCCAGCACAACATAATATATATAGAAGCTCAAAGCACATATCAAGTATTCCCAAAGCAAATATCAATTATTCTCCCCCTTTGTCATTTAGCAAAATAAAATAATGTCTCCCCCATAAAAATAGATAAAGTAAATATATAAAATCACACAAATAGGAATCATAACCATAAAGAGAGAAATTACTAGCAGTTTTATACCTCAATACTGAACCAAAGTGCATAGTTTTAAAAGAAATACAATGCATAAAGGAAAAAGAAATACTACAACTCAAAGTTTTAAAACCACTACATAAAGCAAAATAAAACTACAGCCTAACATCAGCAGTATCAGTAGGTAATAAACCACAACCATCATGGAGCACGGGATGGACCAGCAGACTCTGAAGGGTCACTGGCAGAGCGACGAGGGTCAACAAATGTCACATCCGGGTCCAGATACCGCCTGACCATGTTTCGTCAATACGGTAACCTTCCTGAGAAGGGTCCCGTACCATAGGGAACGACGTCTGTAGAAGCATGGAAAATACTAAAGAAATTGACTCATGCGGCCAAGAAAGACCCATGCGGCTCAGAAAACGCATGTGGCTCAGGGAGTCATGCGGCATAAGGAGCTATGCGGCCGGAGGCATTCCATGCGGCTCAGAAGACATGTGGCGTGACAGTGCTCCCCTCCGATCCATGCTGCATTAATTGCTTTGACGGCTCTGAAAAGTTGACAGACCTGACACCAAAGCAGGTAATTATGACTCTGTCATGATGATGAATCTCTAGGGAAATGAAAAAAGAATCTTTGACACGATCCCCCGAGAGTAACAAAACGCCACGTGGCCTTGCCACGAGGGCGTGCTTATGCGGCTCGAAATGAAGACTTCCCATGCGGTTCAGAGTGAAGCTGTCCTATGCAGCTCAGGCCGAGACAGTCTCATGCGGCTCAAGTGGAATCATCCCTATGCGGCTCAAGAAGATCATGCCCATGCGGCTCAAGCAGACACACCCTTATGCGGTTCATGCGGCTCATCATATGGTTCAGAAGTCTGAAGGAGGGGGCCACTGCCCAGACAGTCCTGACACGTGTCCCAAGTCTTATGCGGCCCAAATTTCATGCGGCACAAATCTCATACGGCCCAATCTGCATGCGGCTCCAGTCTCACCATTGGCTCTCAGGACACGTGTCCTCAGCCGATCAATCTTCCAGATTTATGGCAATCCAAGATCGGGTCAAATCCCAATGATCTGGGGCACGTGACAGGAGAATAAAATTGATTTATTCGCAGATATTAGAGAATCATTATAAGGAAGATTTATGCCAATCAGCATTAATTGCTAATGGGGATTTGGTGTAATCTACCCTTAATGGTTCTGATTCGTCACAATCAGAAACGAACGGCCTGGATTGATCAATCCCCAGGCCACCGCCATCTCCAAGAGCTAATCATTGGCAACCCTAGTGATCATATCCCACTATTATAAATAGCAAGGTGCCATTCCCTTGTAGCATATAGAGAGATAAACAAAAAAAAAACCAGAGAAGAATACGTATACACAGAGAGACTTCCACCGTAGTCAGAGAGAGAATATACACAGAGAGAGAGAAGCCAGGAGAGCAATCAGAGAGAGAGCAAGAAGGCATTTCTTCGTCAAAGACCAAGCAGATCTTCCCCGAGTCAAGGCTGCGTACCGATCGTCCAAGGAGTAAGGCAGAGCGGCCGTCACTTTCCCGAGCCTCTATCGTCACCCCCCAGAATCTAAAATAAACAATCGTACTTAGACTGCTGTACCAAGGTTTTCGTCCCTAGGCTTTCTTTGTACAAGCGAGTTTGTATTGTGAGTCTAAGTTCAGTCCTCCGATAATTGTTCTGTACTTTTACAATCAATGGCAAACACGATGGCGAATCTGCTGGGGACTAACTTCTCCACGGCTGAGGAGTTGGTGACGCAATCGGACGCAGCCAAACTTGGCAATATACAACAGAAGATGGTCGTACGCTTCGACCAACAGGCGTTCGAAGAGATGCTCTCTGAAGGTAGCACTGGCCCGGTCCAGAAGCGCACCCGCTCCATAAAGGCTCGCAAAGTGTGGAGGCCAAAATCATTTGCTCCTCCGCAAGCCCTTGATGGGGTGCTCTCTATTGCTCAAGATGGCGAGAAAGACTCCCCTGCGGCCCCACTTCAGACCGTAGACAACTCTGCTGTCCCAAAGTTCGGCAGAAGAAAACACTATGATGCTGGACTTGCAGGGGCAAAGAGAAACTCTACGCGATCCGAGCCGCAGAAGAGTATTAGCCGCAGGGAGAAAGCCCGTGCGGCTACAACCGCCGACCGCATAAAGAAAACTCATGCGGCCACATCTGTCAGCCGCATAACTTATGCGGCTACAGTTGCCAACCGCACGGATGAGACTAATGCGGCTATTAAAGTCAATCGCTTGCAGAAAACCCATGCGGCCACAGATGCCAACCGCATGCGGTCAGCCTGCACGGTCGTGACTCCTAGCCGCATAAGGACTCATCCTACAACAAAAGACAGCCGCATGCAGACAGCCTGCACGGTACCCAATGCTAGCCGCATAGCGTCCGTCCCACACTTCTCTCGATCAGTCTTCGACCGGCTCTCATGCGGTCCTGACTCTGATCATTCTCTGGATGATAATCCAGACTCTGTGGTATTCGACTTAGACTCCTCCTATTACGCACCCACAAGTGCTAAAAGGAGGAAGTCTAGGGCAGCGCGGGCTCATCAAGTCCAGACGACTGCCCCAACCTCTGACTATCGGGGCATCCCGCTGATTATCACACGGGCCTCTGATAGGAAGTTGCATAAAACTACTCAAGTCCAGCCCCCGACGGCAAACAGACAAAGTGGTTCCTCTGACCTGCGTGAGGTTATCCTCCACAAACGCAAGGAAAGAGAAGGAGCTTCGGAGTGTAAAGAGCCCTCACATGGACATCAATGCACCCAGATCATCGTCAACTGCTGTTGCAGCAACGCGGCGGTGACAGAAGACCGGCCATCCGTCTTCCAAAGACTACATCACCCGAGCTCAGAAGACGAGGCACCTCCTGTTGTCTCCTGCAAGTCCGCACAGAAAGTTCCCGCCAAGGAAAGAGGGAAGAAGACAAGCATCTCCAGCCCAAAGGTGTCAACTACTGCAGCTAAGAAACCGTCGTCTAAAGGGTTATCCTCCACTGGAGTATTTCAACACACCCGTTCGAAGACGAAAACTGCTGCAGTAGGAAGTTCGTCGTCTGCAACATTGGGGGTCGTCGGAACTGGGGGTAGCACTCCTCCAAACATCCACGACAATCCGACATTCCAGGAATACGGACTGGAGGAAGCAAATCCTCCGACGGATACAACAGATACAGACGTCCCCAAGGACATCCTAGACGAAGCAAGCTCCGAAGCTGGGGGTAGTATTCCTTCCGAGTCCGAACCTGAAGAGAACATCCCCACATATCCTGATGATTTCTCGATGCACGGGTACGACTCGGAGGGTACATCCTCCACCACTCCTTCCGTCACTCCTCATGTGAAGACGGTGTTCATGACAGACAGCAATCAAGGCGGTTCCGGTGATCGCCAGCGCATCGACACTTTAGAGGCCATATTGCACGCCTTGGTCAAGTCTGTAGACGATATCAAAGCGGCGCTTCCTAATCTACAGGGGGTGACACCTGGCCAGACAAGCACGGGTCCCGCAATCAACGTAGATTCAAATTCAGCGGCACCGAACCCGGGCAACAATCCTCCCGAGATAACGGCCCCTACCGCGACAGATGAGGCCCGAGAAGTAAGAAGAGAGGTTCAGGAGCTCCGAGCAATGTTCCATGCCCGAGAAAACTCTCAAGACCTCAGGATACGGCAACCATATCCTGCTGAATGGAGGGATGTTCCCTTTCCACCAAGATATAAGCCGTTCAATATCAACCCATATGATGGGAAGACTTCAGCAAGTCGGTACATCACTTACTTTGAGGTCACTACCGACCATCTGCCCCATGATGACGCTATCCTCACGTGGTTATTCATTGGGGCATTGGAAGGAGTCGCCTTCGATTGGTACCGCAACCTGTCGGACAATTGCATCCATTCCTTCGCTGGCTTCAAACGCCTGTTCTTGGAGAGGTTCTATGAGGTAGGGCAGGACGTCATGATGTCTACCCTCATGGACGTCATTCAAGGAGAGAAAGAGCTGACGAGGAATTACATTGAGCGGTTTCGTCAAACCGCAATGAAGTTACCATCTGGCAACCCAGACTCTTCCTTGATCGAAATTTGCCAAAAGAGACTACTCCCAATAATCAGTCTCTGGATGGGCGAGAGTCAATTCAAGGACTGGAAGGCTTTTATCATTAGTGCTACAAGTGCCGAAGAACGATTAAAGAAGGCTCGCCAACTGGGATTACATATCTCAGAGGGAGAGAATAAGGGCAAGCATCCCAGCACCACCAACGACAATGGGGGTAGCCCCTCCAACAACCGGAACAACAGAGGCAAGCATGCTTTGGTGGCCGATACAGCCCAGAAGCCTGAGTCGCAACCTGCGGACAAACAATGGCCTCAAATCACTTACTCTTTTGAAGACGGTCACGTCAAGCCTATCTTGGACATGCTCATACAAGGAGATAGGATTCAGCTTCCTCCACCAAGACGGAAGCCTCGACCGGCTGATCTGGAGAACCCAAAGTTCTGCCATTACCACCGCTACGTCAACCATGCTACGCACGACTGCTACCAACTGAAACAATATATCCAAAACCTTATCGATTCAAACGCTCTGGCCAACGATTTCGAGGAGGTAACCGTGGCAGCCAACATGGTGTCCGTACAATTCGGCAGCTTCCCTCCAACAGAGACCCAGGACGGGGTTATACCCATCCCTCTGGCAACGATGGAGATTGCTAATCTCCCGTCTGCTCAAGCTGCTGGTCTAGTACCCCTCACCACATCACGAGGGGAAATCATGTGGGTCCATCCGGACCTAGTCCACGAGATAACTCAGTCCACTCCATCTTTTAAAAAGAAAAGTGGAAAAGTCAGATCCTGCCGTACCACCTCAGCAGATGAAGAGGAAGTCACGGCCGTTGTTACTCGATCCAAAGCACAATCTCAACCTGTGGCTGAAAACTCGACTGATGATCATCCGCCTACTACTACGGATGCTCCGGGACCGGCTCAGCCTTCGACGACCGACAAGCCTAGGCCGAAGGAGACTCGCTTCGACAAATCCCTCCGAAAGGAAATATCTCAGGGGCTGGAGAGGCCCTACAACTTCGACATCTTGGCACAATTGGCCAATACACCGGCCAAATTGTCCTTATATGAACTCCTGAGGCTCTCGAAGGATGTCCGCACAGCTTTGAGCGATGCACTTCAAAATACCGACGCGTACCTGGGTCGGGTCAACCTCACGGAAGAAAATCAGCCCGCAGACCTCCAAGACAGTGCCTGTACGGGAGCAATGCCCAACATCGTCTTCACTCCACAAGACATGCTCATCAAGACTAATGTACACGATCGCCCATTATACTACACAGGCTACATCGGTGACATAAAGGTGGACCGGATGCACATTGACCCTGGGTCTTCCATAAGCATCATTCCAAAAGGACTACTGCATCATCTTCGCATCCCGATGCATCGCCTGACCCCTACAAACACCGCCATCAGTGGGTTCAATTCGGGCAGGAGCTACCCAATCGGGAAGATCCGTCTGAAATGTCAGATTGGCGATCTCCAATCAGAAGTCACTTGCTATGTCATAGATGCCGACACTTCATACAACATCCTTTTGGGGCGCCCTTGGATACACGATTACATGATCGTGCCTTCCACGCTACACCAATGCTTTAAATATGTCGACAAGCACGCCTTCGTGAGGACAGAATTTGCTGACATCGATCCCTTCAAAGGGGTCGAATCTTATTACTCGGACTCCTGCCTATACGAAAAGTCGAAGAGGCACCTTGAAGGAGGAAATAAACAAACTGATGTTGAAGCAACCACGGGATCAGAAGAACCTCAGACAATCCACCTCCAGGCTCGCAAACCAGGCAATTCTGCACCCCTTACGGCCACGCTGCGTAAGGACGCGATCAGCCTCTCGGCACATGAAGAGCTGTTGAGAATCCGGCTGCCAAGGTCCGGCCAGGTACCGAGACCCACGACAGGGCCACTTACCATCAGACTGCCGAGAGTCGGTCAATCCCAAACAGAGAAGCTCAATCCCTCCGATAGACCTCTGACGATACGCCTGCCTAAGAAAGGTCGTCACCCGGATGCGAGGTCTGACACTTCAAGCGAACCAGCCACCCCTCGCTCTACATCAAGTGCCAGACTGGGGGTTGCTAGTTTACCGACAACCCCACGCTCCGCTCCGTCAGTTGAACCTCTGAAGATCAAGCTGACTAGGATGCCCTCTCAATCTTCATTCACACAGGGGGTAGCCGAAGAGGAACCAGAGCTAGCCAAGTATGTGGCTGCCCACACTGACGCTCCCTCCGCAGATGATGTAATCCATCTAGAAAAGATACCTTACTTCATCAATAAAGGGTTATCTTTGGATTACACCGAGCTCAATAAGCTATGTACAATGTATGCTATGGAACACGATATAGGCACTCACCTACATACACAGGTGATAAATATGCACACCGCTATCCAACTTACTCCAGTAGAAGACGCTTACCGAATAATCGAGGGAGGGGACCACCCAATCATCTTCAGCCGGACGAACAACCCGCATTCCCTCGCCATGGAAGAAGTCGACTTCGGGTCAGATGCTGGAAGACTGCCTCTGTATCTCTATAGCCCTCAATCCAAATATCTCATACAGAAATAGGGGTATGATCTAGAGACAACGTCAGGACTGAACTACGGCACTGGACGACGATTACCTTTGAAGACGCCAGCCCCGGCGGGCAAACCACGAAACTACTATAACAAAACCCGATGCGCTTTAGGGTATGTAACGCCTACTACGACCCCTGAAAGCTCAGATGAAGAATGTGACTGGCAGTCACATTCAACCGGATCACCGACTTTCGACTCAGATACCAGCATCGGAGATGTGTTCAGACAAGTCATGTCAGTCAACATGGCATTCACCGACGCTTACGAGGAAGACGAAGACATCCCCAAAATCCTTGAGCTAGACCCATGGGCCCAGCAATTAGACGTACAATAGGAAAAGCGGTTCGAACTGAGAGAACCTCCTACTGAAGATGAGGTCATACAAGTGGATCTCGGCAGCGAATCTTCTCCAAAACCGATCTTTATCAGTAAAAGCCTAACTGACGAAGAACGAGAGTCGCTGTTAGAACTTGTCAGAGAATACATTGATGTGTTCGCCTGGAGCTATGAAGACATACCGGGGTTAAATCCTGACATCGCTCTCCACGAACTCAATATACGGCCAGATGCAAAGCCAGTCAAGCAGCAACAACGACGCTTCCGCCCAGGCGTCATGGACGCGATCGAAGCCGAAGTCAACAAGTTAATAGCCAGCAGCTTCATTCGTGAAGAGCAACATCCTGATTGGGTCGCCAATATAGTACCCATCCTCAAGAAGAATGAGAAGATTCGAATCTGTATCGACTTTCGCAACCTGAACGAGGCATGCACCAAAGATGAATTTCCCCTTTCTATCACAGACATCATGATCGACAATACATGCGGCTTTGAACGTATGTCATTCATGGATGGATTCTCGGGGTACAATCAAATCAAGATGTCTCCCGACGACGAAAAGCACACCTCATTCCGAACCCCGATTGGCATATACTGCTACACAGTCATGCCATTCGGTCTAAAGAATGCTGGCGCTATATATCAGCGAGCCATGAGTATCATTTTCAGAGAACATTTGTGCAAGACAGTGGAATACTATGTCAATGACATCGCCGTCAAGAGTCGCCGTAAGGAAGATCATCTGCAAGACCTGAGAACGGTATTCAACTTAATGCGAGCCCACAATCTGAAGATGAACCTTACGAAATCGTTCTTGGGCGTATCCAGCGGGAAGTTCTTGGGCTTCATCATCACTGCACGGGGTATCCATGTAGACCCCGAGAAAACGAGGGCAATCATGGAGATGGGTCCCCCGAGAAATCTCCGTGAACTTAGAGGCCTCCAAGGGAGGCTAGCTTATATCAGGAGGTTCATTTCCAACCTCTCCGGGCGATACCGACCGTTCACCCACCTCATGAAGAAGGGAGTCTCATTCGTATGGGACGAGGAATGCCAGCACGCTTTCGATGACATCAAAGAATATTTATCAAATCCTCCAGTCCTGGTGGCCCCGGTCCCTGGAAAACCATTCCTGCTCTACGTACGAGCAATGGAACACTCCCTCGGTGCCCTGCTGGCACAAAACAACGACGCAGGCCACGAGCAGGCCATTTACTATCTCAGCCGAATGATGGTCGGGCCCGAACACCGATACACCGCTGTGGAGAAAGAATGCCTCGCCCTGGTATTCGCCATTCAAAAGATGCGGCACTATGTCACGGGGCAAACCATACATGTGATCTCACGAATCAACCCTCTCAGGGTCCTCATGACCAAACCAGGGGCACTCAGCTTCCGCCTCGCTACATGGGCGATATTGCTGTCCCCCTATCATATGATCTTCGTCCCGCAGAAGGCTGTCAAAGGTCAAGCCCTGGCAGACTTTTTGGCAGCCCATCCAGGATCGGAATCATCCAGAATATACGAAGAAATCCCAGATGAGGTCGCCGATTCAAATACAACCACCCACGATAACATATGGCGGATGTTCTTCGATGGCGCTTCAAGAACCGGACCCAAGGGAAACATCATCGTCGGAGTCGGAGTAGTATTGGTCTCTCCTACCGGGCTAGTGATCAATCGCGCCTACTCTCTCACGGAACCCTGCTCTAACAATGTGGTCGAGTACAATGCTTTGGTCATTGGCCTCCAACTCGCAAGAGAACTGGGGGTAGAATACCTTGAAGCATACGGCGATTCGTAATTAATCGTCAACCAGATTCGGAGGACGTACGAAGTCCGCCATGAAGACATGATCTCCTATCACCAAATAGCGATCAATATTATCTCATCATTCGAGGGATTCTTCATCGAACACGTCCCCAGACTTCAAAATATCGAAGCTGATGCCCTAGCAGGCCTGGTTGCTTCCCTAGCAGTGCCAAACCACTCTCATCATTCGGTCAATGTAATCGGCCATGAGCTAGTCTGCCCCAAGAACAACGTTCAAGCCATGGCGAGTTATTCTGCTCAGATGATCGACGAAGCGCCAGACTGGAGACAACTATTCATAAACTTCGTGGTCTACGACATCCTGTCCGAGAACCCGAAGGAGGCTACTTCTATCAGACGGCGTTCTCTCAGATTCTTCTACGATACAGAGACGAAAATGCAGTATCGCCGCTCCTACGACGGATTACTACTTCGGTGCTTGTCGAACGCAGAAGCCAAAGAAGCCGTACGAGAGGCTCATGACGGTGTCTGCGGGGCCCATCAGCCCGGCCCAAAACTACAAGGTCGCCTTCGCCGGATGGGCTACTACTGGCCCATGATGGTGGCTGATGCGATAGATTATGCCAGAAAATACAAGGCCTGCTAAGTCCACGCAGACTTCATTCACCAACCATCCGAATTTCTACATCCGACAGTGGCGTCTTGGTCCAATCACCCTACCTTCCTCCCGAGGACATCGCTTCATACTTGCGATCACTGATTACTTCTCAAAGTGGGCAGAAGCTGTCCTACTCGCCGAAGTCAAGACTTCGAACGTGATCAGCTTCCTGAAATACCACATCATCTACCGCTTTGGACTGCCCCGAAGGATCATCCATGATAATGGTCCACAGTTTGTAAGCCATGCATTCTACCGATTCTGTGACAAACACCGCATTCAGAATGTCGCTTCGACACCATACAACCCGGCAGCAAACGGGTTAGCAGAGGCATTCAACAAAACAATCATTAAACTCCTCAAGAAGTTTGTCTCCTCCAACAAACGCGACTGGAACGAGAAGCTCGGCGAGTGCTTATGGGCTTATCGCACCACGGTTCGAACAGCTACCGGGAATACACCATTCTCTCTGGTGTACGGGAGTGAGGCAGTTCTCCCATTAGAGACTCAGATTCCCTCACTCCAAGTCGCCCTCACTTATCAATTGACAACGGATGATAACTACTGACGTCGACTACAAGAGTTAGAGGCCTTAGATGAAAAACGCCTCCTAGCTCAGCAAAGGATCGAATTATACCAAGCACGCATCTCAGGAGCCTTCAACAAAAAGGTCAAAGTCAGAACATTCCAAGTGGGCGATCTTGTTTTGGCAGTCAGGAGGCCAATGGTCATGACTCACAAGACCACCGGCAAGTTCCAGCCAAAATGGGAAGGCCCATTTATCATCGAGGCCGTGTTCTCCAATGGTGCTTACCGCCTCGCCAAGCAGAACGGAGACTTGCTCATGTTGCCCGTCAATGGCAAGTTCCTGAAGAAATACTATGTTTAAACAACATTTTTCAGAGTTTTGAGTCATGTGCCCGCTGGTACCACTGAACTCAACCCCCTAATTTTCCAACTTATCGAGTCACGTACCCTCTTGTACCGCTGAACTCATATTCCAAATTCCTAAGTTATGTACCTGCTGGTACCTTTGAACTTATACTTTGATTCCAATATTCACAGATTTTTGAGTCATGTACCCGCGTGTACCGCTGAACTCATGCCCTTCTTCCATAAAGATATCCCAAATTTCCAAGTCATGTACCTGCTGGTACCTCTGAACTTATACTTTGATTCCAATATTCATGGATTGTCGAGTCATGTACCCGCTAGTACCAATGAACTCACCCCATAATTTTCCAGATCTTTGAGTCATGTATCCGCTGATACCACTGAACTCACCCTCATAGTTTTTCAGATTTTTGAGTCATGTACCCGCTGGTACCGCTGAACTCACACTCACCATTCTCCAGATTCTTGAGTCATGTACCCGATGGTGCCTCTAAACTCATATCCCGGTCACTCTTTCAGGTAGAAAGTTATATATGATCATACCTCTGAACTTCCTTCCCGAAGGAGATCCCCCGTCATGATCTAATACCCACACTCCCAGTGCACAAAAAGGGTAATCGATCCACAAATTTCCAAAATGGCCATGTCCTCATTACCTCTGAGTCGTTCCACTTCCGCCAAAAACAAATCACCCCTACATAGAATTTCCATGTCCTCATTACCTCTGAGTTATTCTACGTACCCCCCTTCATTGAGCCCACTCCTGTCATGTCCTCATTAGCTCTGAATGGGAAGGCTCCGTCGAAGAAACCTTCATACTTGCCATGTCCTCATTACCTCGGAGTAAGTATGATGATCCCCTTTCGACCTATTACCTGTACCCACAACCGGAGTACGCCAAGGGTAATGGGTCCACAAATGTCCTCTCTTGACCACAAATGTCCTCTGTTGACCACCAATACCCTCCGTCGAGTTCGTACCTGCCATGTACTCATTACCTCTGAGCAGGAAGACTCTACGTTCGAAAAACTTTCCTACTTGCCATGTCCTCGTTACCTCTGAGCAAGTATGCCAGTTCCCCTTCATCCTATTATCCGTATCCTAAATCAGGGTATGCCAAGGGTAATAGGCCCACAAATATCCTCAGCTAAATTTCTTAACACAAACCTATCACCTCATCATGCCCCAGGAGCCCAGCTGCTCTACGGCAATTCTTTTCTCAATACCAAGAGCACCCATGACCACTTTGCTATGGCTGCTTCAGGTATCCTGACCGAAACTTGTTATCTCTACCTAAAACCAAGGTACGCCATGGGTAACAGGTCCACAAATATATCCCCTATGCGGGGGAGAACATCACCACAATATCACAGGCACAACAGGCAATACAAATGAAGGGTAGAATGGAAAATACTCTTTATTTGAAGGAAGAAAAGAAGTACTACATATTTTGGGACCACGTCCCTTTCAAAAAAAAAAAAGAAGAAGGGGAAAACGGGGAAAAAACAAGAGGCCGATTATAGCTCGACATTGCACAACTCCAAAAGACGGTCCTTTACCAAAGCAGTCCCCCGATCAAGCCTTTGCTTAGCTCGACGCTCGACCTCTTGGGATAGCTGCTCTGCGTCATTCAAATGTGTATAAGCCTGCCAGTTGTCCTCCACCTTCTTTAGGGCAAGCTCTAGATTAGCAGAAGCCCTACTATACTTGCCAGCCTCCTGAATAGCAATCTCTTTCTCAACACGAGCGGCCTCAAGCTCTGACTCCAGGAAAGCCAGTTTTCTTTGGAGCTCGAGGATCTGTTCCCGAACATCGGCCACCCCACGAGAAGCATCCGCTTCCCGAGTCGTGTAATTTTCAGTCCGACGGCTCCACTGGTCGTGCAACTGAGTCAGATTCCGATGGTCCTGTAATATAGCCGGTTTGAGTGATTCCCGGGCAGCCATCACCTTCTCCACCACGGTAGTGAGGAAGTTGCGTTCTCGATTTATGGCCGCAGGTAAATCAGTCTGTTGCAACGAGCGAAACTGGGCAACGAGACGGTCAGCCTCTAATAGCTTAGGCTCCAAGACCGCAGCCAGTTCCTCTCCCCCAGGGAGTGTTTTAAGGGTGTTAATCTGGCCGCCAGCACATCGACAGGCCAGAGTGAAGGGAGTCCCCCTTTCCACCGCTGCTTCGATCCCCCTCTTCAGATGACGATGGAAACTAGCAACTACGTCCTGTAACGCATCATCCAAGACTTTTATGGATGACGGCGTCAAAGAGAGAGTGGCAGACGGTACCAGAGGGGCAGTTTCAGAAGTTACCGCACCCGCCACCAAAGAAGCAAATTCCGTACGAAAAGAGGCTTGAATGGCGGCTAACTCCTCTTCCGCCGCCCGAATAGCATGGATGCTCGGCAGGGAGGAAAGGTTGACCCCCGAAATCACATTCGCAAGGGAGGACACAGGGGGTATCGTCCCTTATCCCGACAGTACCGCTGCCTGAGGCCCCAAGCTCGACCCAGACGAAGGACCCTCGACACACGGAGATTCCGTCAGGCCCTCTCCGGTAGGGTGTGATCCAGCAATATCAGTCACTGGCAATGACGGGTTAGGATCTGAACATCCAAAACAACCGTTAGACGAAGAATTTGAAGAATGACAGGAACACGTATGCTGATTCACGAATTATAGTTCAATTTGCATTACCAGGGGAAGAGCGTGGGGGCGACGGCTCATTCACCACCGGCATAGTTTCCCCACCCACAAAGCCATCATGAGGGGGCTCAGATGTTTCAGGAATGGGCGCAGTAAAGCTCCCATCTCCCTGGGTTGAGGCTCCAGCAGAGCAAGAATCCTCGGTCGCAACCGGAAGCACCCCAGCAGCAATGATAGCGGTGCACACCCCACTGACTAAATGAGACATGACTGGATTAGCCTCCGTAATCGGGTCCTGAGGGGCGAGCTCGTCCGACGCCTATAAAGAGCAGAAGAAACAAATAATTAGGTCACAACATAAAAGAAGAAGAAAGGAAACAGCTGAAGCCCAAGTCACCTCAGGAACATCCTCCACATCATCAATAAGCAGCCTGCGACGTCTTACCGCAGCGTGCTTCGTAGAATAAGTTCGGTCGTCAGTGGTAGTCACGTGCCTGCTCCTTTTAGCGAGGGGCCGGGTATTACAGATGGTTGATCCTTCACCACCTCGTCAGACAGACTAGACGATTGACCCACGGCCCTTTCAGCCTGCACGACTGGAGGTTGAGTCCCAACCTCCTAGCCCGAAGAATGGGACAAGTCATCAGTGTCCTGTTCGTCGTCCCCCTCATCCGCCCTATTGGACTCTGAGTCCGACACAGGAACTCTATTCGCCTTTTTTCCTCTTCTTGGACCCTTCTGGCTTCTCGGCCAAATTGGTGCCAACAATGAAGCTAGTATTCCTATCAAAACCAACAGGAGGTTTGCTCGCTGCAACATGATAAAGAGCCGCTATATACAAAATATCACCCTCCACCTTGGCGTCAGGGAGTGAGAAGCTGGCTCAGGTATGGGTCGCATTATAATAATGCCAAGCCCGAATGCCATCAAGTACACTGCCCTCGAAGCTCAAGCAAGCGCTAGGGCAATCCAGGAACAATTGACTATACCCAAATTGACGGGAAAATCTACTGGACAGATAAGGCTCCAAGTATACCCTGTTCCGGTAACGATACACCAGGTGCACGGGACGGATGTTGCGTAACCAAAGAAGTATCTTCTCAGTTAAAAGTTGGAGAGGATCAACGTCGTCAACGTGTACCCTCCTCACTTCTCCAGGGGTGAACTCAGGGAGAGATACGAAGAATTCGAGCTCGTCAATTCTCGCCAATGCCCTCCGGCAGGCCGGCATGGTATCATGTTCCCAAGGCTGATGACGATATCGGAAAATGAAGGCGTCATCAACAGAGACGTTTTCATCGGGTCCCGGCCTCATCAATGACCGATAGTGCATCAATAACCACCCCATGAGGTAGTGGTATGGTAGTTCTATCCGGTTAAAGTCCACCGACACATCACGAGCAATAACTTTGGATGTAAAGGCACGAAGGCCGTGGTGTATGCTACACACCATGGCCGGAAGAAGCGCCAGCCTCACTTTGAAGACCAATTTTACAGCAGGAAGAATGAAATGGCGGCTGATCCTTTCTATAGAACCCGCGTCGCCCGAGACTACACAGTTGCGTAGCCATACCATCAAAAACCCAGCCAAGATCGCTTTATTGGACATCTCCCGGGTACCATAGTGGAAATAACTGAGGAAGTCAGTGCTACTCCCAAACCGGTCACGAGTAGACTTCGACTTCTTAACCTTCGACATCATATCCTTAACCTCCTCTGATGTTTGGGGAGCTCGAGACGAAACGTGACCAGAAGGACGCAACTTAAAAAGATACAAAATCCAGTCCCTGGTATGAGGGGCGTTCCCTTCTGAACTATTTATCTTCTTAATAGCCATCTGATGGCAGGCACTATGATGACACAACAGTCCTTGGTACACGGCGACGAAGCCAGGAAACCGCTGATCCAAATCCCCGAGCTCTTCGTTTGTCGGCGTGTATACTTCAAAAGGTTCGCCTCCCCACGACAATCTGGATACAGTGTTCATTTCGTGAAGAGCAAGCCCCAGTTCTCCTCCGGGGGTAAAGAAAGTCCCAGTACGCCGGTTATACAACTCCAATAGAGCCATAAACAAAGGCTTGTTAATGGGCAATCCGTAGCAGGTACCCCTGACGGCGTAGTAAAGATCAATTTTTTGAAGGAAGTCCCCGTACGTCCTCAGAATCCAGGAGGTAAGATTAGTCCATGTGGGAATAGGGTTAATCCAATTCAGCAGTGACAACCTGCCTATGGGATAAGACCCCTTGCGAGTAAGCTAATTCAGAAAAGTATCAGCTAGGGTGAAGGAAAAATTAGGGCCGGTTGTGTTCACAAAAGTACCCGGGAGCAGCCCTATCACAGTCTGACTCACGGAGTCCTTGCCCGCACATATTAAACCCGTGCGTCCGTTGTGGTGAATTTTGCCCACAAACATTCCCTGTTGGGTAGGAGTCAAAGAGCTCACCATCGTCCTGTTCAGCGGCACCATATTAAACCACGAGAGAGGATAATATCGCTCCATCTCGGAAATATGAATCTCTACCCCGTCTACAGAAAAATCCCAGTGCTCTGAGACATCCAGCAATCGGGAGTTCTTTATGAAAAAGGCATCCCCGAAGAGAAAGGCCGGTTTCAGATATTCCCCATCCAACTGCCCCGAATTCATCATAGAACAAAGAAAGCTGAAAGGTTGTTTGTTGATAGCAGCCACCCTATCCCTAGGCTCATTAGTGGGAAGCTGATCCACTATACGACGGATTAAGTCATCAAGTTGCACGCCCACGGTGCACCGAGCTGGACCCACAAGGAGCTCTCCTGCTGGGTTGGTTGGAAGATTCACTGAAGAAAGGGCAAAAGAAGAAACAGGATTAAAAGAAGGCTAAAAAAAATTTATTGAATAAAGAAGCTCTCACGAGCCTATGCGGTTCAGGTCAATAAGGTCTTATGCGGCTCCAGTCCAGTGGGGTCCCAACTTATGCGGCTCCAATCCAGTTGGGTCCCAAGAAATATAGTTTTGGGGAAGCATATGAGGTTCGAGTCAATACAGTCATATGCGGCCTAACTCAGATGCGAATTCCATATGACTCTAGCTCGATAGCTTATGCGGGTTGGACGAGTGAACACATTTTTAAACAGAAGAATTCATGCGGCACAAAGCGCTATGCGGTTCAGCCTGTTAAAACACATAGGCGGCTCGTTCAGAGGAGATTGTATGTAGTTTAGATCCGTCTTCTGCGATTCAAACATGGGGCTTTATCTATACGGCTCGGGCATGAAACAGTCATGCGGCTCATAAACCATATGCAGCTCACACAGCATATGCGGCTCACACAGCATATGCGGCTCTGCCATCAAGATTGGAGAAGGGGCTTGTGCATAAATATGCAACAGAGCCATGAGTACTAAAGATCTAAAAGCGACCCTTACCCTCAAAAGCAGGACGAATGTCAGAGGGCACTTCGGGTGCATCAGGTTCGACGACTGACGAGGACGTCACCCTCTTACCCTTCGCGGCGGTGGAAATGGCTTTAGAAGACTTAGGAGCCATTGCTTCGACAATGAAGATCGGAAGGAGAAGACAGGAAAAAGAGTGAACGAAAGAGAAGGTAAAGAAGTCCCTCCAGCTAAAGTTACCCGTATTTATAAATAGAGATGGAGCGTTTCGATTTCCGTGCATACACATAAACCGACCCTTCGGTTATCAAAATAAGCCGCCGAAAATAAAGGCTAAGCTCCTCGGATCCCGCACCAAAAAGCGCCCTTTAAAGATCGACAACACTTAAGTGCTAAAGATTGCCATACGTGGCAAATGATGACGTGGCTAGAGGCCATGCGGTTGAAAGTCTCATGTGGCTGAATCACCTATGCGACTGAATAATTCAGGCGGCTAGAACTCTTATGCGGTCAGGATTGCATATGCGGCCAATACAGCCATGCTTCTTGTTCAAAGTATTTCAATTTTACAAATTGAAAACTTTGAAGGGGGTCCTGTAGAAGCATGGAAAATACTAAAGAAATTGACTCATGTGGCCAAGAAAGACCCATGCGGCTCAGAAAATGCATGCGGCTCAGGGAGTCATGCGGCATAAGAAGCTATGCGGCCGGAGGCATTCCATGCGGCTCAGAAGACATGTGGCGTGACAGTGCTCCCCTCCGATCCATGCTGCATTAATTGCTTTGACGGCTGACCCCTCTGAAAAGTTGACAGACCTGACACCAAAGTAGGTAATTATGACTCTGTCATGATGATGAATCTCTAGGGAAGAGAAAAAAGAATCTCTGACACGATCCCCCGAGAGTAACAAAACGCCACGTGGCCTTGCCACGAGGGCGTGCTTATGCGGCTCGAAGTGAAGACTTCCCATACGGTTCAGAGTGAAGCTGTCCTATGCGGCTCAGGCCGAGACAGTCTCATGCGGCTCAAGTGGAATCATCCCTATGCGGCTCAAGAAGATCATGCCCATGCGGCTCAAGCAGACACACCCTTATGCGGTTCATGCGGCTCATCATATGGTTCAGAAGTCTAAAGGAGGGGGCCACTGCCCAGACAGTCCTGACACGTGTCCCAAGTCTTATGCGACCCAAATTTCATGCGGCCCAAATCTCATGAGGCCCAATCTGCATGCGGCTCCAGTCTCACCATTGGCTCTCAGGACACGTGTCCTCAGCCGATCAATCTCCCAGATTTATGGCAATCCAAGATCGGGTCAAATCCCAATGATCTGGGGCACGTGGCAGGAGAATAAATTTGATTTATTCGCAGATATTAGAGAATCATTATAAGGAAGATTTATGCCAATCAGCATTAATTGCTAATGGGGATTTGGTGTAATCTATCCTTAATAGTTCTGATTCGTCACAATCAGAAACGAACGGCCTGGATTGATCAATCCCCAGGCCGCCGCCATCTCCAAGAGCTAATCATTGGCAACCCTAGTGATCATATCCCACTATTATAAATAGCAAGGTGCCATTCCCTTGTAGCATATAGAGAGATATACAAAAAAAAAACCAGAGAAGAATACGTATACACAGAGAGACTTCCCCCATAGTCAGAGAGAGAATATACACAGAGAGAGAAGCCAGGAGAGCAATCAGAGAGAGAGCAAGAAGGCATTTCTTCGTCAAAGACCAAGCAGATCTTCCCCGAGTCAAGGCTGCGTACCGATCGTCCAAGGAGTAAGGCAGAGCGGCCGTCGCTTTCCCGAGCCTCTATCGTCACCCCCCAGAATCTAAAATAAACAATCATACTTAGACTGCTGTACCTAGGTTTTTGTCCCTAGGCTTTCTTTGTACGAGCGAGTTTGTATTGTGAGTCTAAGTTCAGTCCTCCGATAATTGTTCTGTACTTTTACAATCAATGGCAAACAACGTCGCCTGGATGTAGTGGAGGTCATGCAGCGAGTTATTGATAGCACTCATCTGAAGGGTCATGCGGTAGTCCAACTGGGTCTAACGGTCGTCTTCCAAACGAAAGCGATCATGCAACATTGCCTGGATGTAGTCAAGAGTAGCAGGAGGCTCCGGCTCAGGAGCATCCGGGGCATCAGGTGCATCAGAGTCAGAGGATGCAGCAGTAGCAATAGTCCTACGTGCCTTGGACAGAGAGACAGGAGCAGGTAGGAACTGACAGTCATTAAGGGGGATGTTGAAGACACAAAAAATCTTTGGAAGGTACATGGCATAAACCAAGGATTTTGGTTTCGATCTCGCACAAATCAGTCAGTCCACCATCGTGCGAAAGAAGTTAAACAGAAGACAAAAGTGCAGATGATATAGAGCCGAGATCTCAATAAAAGTGACTTCATAAGTGGATCATGTTCTGGGCAAGATCGAGGAAAATATGATCCGATGGAGTTCATAAAAATAGTTGTTGAGATATTTGGCTCAAAGCTTGCGAGGACGTGTGTTAGAAGAGCACAACGCATCCTTAAAACCCTCAAGAGTGGTATCATCGGAAAATTATAATGGTCGGTCATTAACAAGTTTTTCCCAAGTGTTGGGTACCGAGAGTTCAAGGTAATCGGCCAGTTCGAAATCATCAAAAGATATATCAATATCGGCGATACGAAAATAGATTCTCGTGTCATCATGAATTAAATTAGAGTAAAATATTTGTATGGCATTGAGATAGACAAGAGATGAAGTTGTGATTAGTTCATCTAGGCATAAATCGTGAAAAAGTGCATCACATGTCAAAAAAATTATGAAGTTTATCGGAAGGCCCACGAACACACTACGTGAGCGGAAGTCTGTGTACCACTCATTGGATGCATCCAATAAGACAAAAAGTTGCTCATTGTAGGTGTTGGGAATTGGTGGAGGTGGTGGATTAAAAAGGGATAAATAGGAGGAGAAGGAATAGGAGGGTTAGATGAAGATGCTCCCTCACTTCTCATCCTCTTTTCTCTACCAATTAATTTTGGAGCCATTGATAATGAAAATATGAATTTGAAAGAGATAATAAAAAAGGAGTTATACCTCATAAAAGTAGTTGAAGATGGAAGAAATCCACCAAAAACCCTTAAATCTTGAGTTTGGGGAAAGATAACCCTAAGATTTGAGTTTGGGGAAAGATAACCCTAAGATAGAAGAAGACAAAAGTGATGTGAGAGATAGAGAGTTCGGGTATATGAGGATTAGGGCTAGCAGATCGGGTTAAATCGTGGCCGTCAGATCAAAAATTGGATGGCCATGAGCAACTGGGGGTTCTGGAAGTAGGCACACAGAGTTCGGTCCGAACTGTGTGTAGGGCAGAGTTCGGCCCGAGTTCTGTGTGCCTGGCTCCAGAACACAGAAAAGGCTTTAAAAAGAAATTTTTAATAGAAAAATTCTTGAATTTGAAATATTGAATGTTACAAGCCATAAAAATATTGTAGCCATATAATAAATATTGTTAAAATGATGATCATCACAGTGAAACTACTTTAGGTTAGCTGTAGGGGCCGGATCCCAACTAGTGGTAGTCCAGAGACTAGTGCACCATATCGCTTAGACTTTTACACCTTGTTGTCAGAAAGGACCTTTCTACTTGTACCCAAAGCAACGTTACCATGAATGATGTACATTATAACCATTATTTAAGCAGGTACAACTTATTGTATGACAGTTTCATCCAAAATTCCTAACTCTCGATGAAGAAAATTGAAGCGCTCTTCGGCTAGTAGTTTTGTAAAGAAATCTTCTAGCTGATGTTCAGTGTCGATGAATTCTAAGTTAATAGTGTCGTGCTATCGATGATCACGCAAGAAATGATGTCTAATCTCTATATGCTTTGTGCGTGAGTGACATACTGGTTTCTTGGTCAAATTTATTGAACTAGTCTTATCGCAGAAAATAGGTATGTGCTTGAATAAAAAGTTATAGTCTTCAAGAGTTTGCTTCATCCATAGAATCTGTGCACAACAACGACCAGCTGCAATGTACTCAGCTTCTGTTGTGGATAGTATGACAGAATTATACTTCTTGCAAAACCATGAGACTAAAGTCTTTCCTAACAAACGATACATGCAGCTGGTACTCTTATGGTCGACTTTGCATCCTACAAAATCAGCATCGAAATATCCGATTAAGTTAAAGGAAGTAGTTTTGGGATTCCACAAGCCTACCGTAATCGTTCCTTTAATATATCTAAAGATACGCTTTACAACGGTCATGTGTGATTCTTTATGATTAGCTTGATATCTAGCATATGAGCAAATGCTAAACATAATATCGGGACGACTAGCAGTTAAATACAATAGACTACCAATCATACCTCAATACTTAAGTTGATCGACCAGTTTGCCACTTTCATCAGGTTCCAGCTTTATTGTATTAGCCATAGGAGTGCTGATAGGTTTGATGTTGTCAAGCTCAAACTTTTTCAGCATGTCCATTGTATACTTCGACTGACTGATGAAGATACCTTGCGAGTATTATTTGATTGCAGTCCAAGGAAGTAGTTGAGCTCCTCCATCATGCTCATCTCAAACTCGTTCTGCATACATTTGGCAAAATCTTTGTATAGACCCTTATTATTAGACCCAAATATGATATCATCTACATAGATTTGTACTAACAAAACAGTATCTTCAAGGGATTTTATGAAAAGTGTAGTACCAATTTTCCCTTTTAAAATACCTTTATCAAGGAAGAAAGTACTAAGGCATTCATACCAAGCTCGAGGAGCTTGTTTGAGGCCATAAAGAGCTTTCTTAAGTTTAAAAATATGGTCGGGAAATTTGAGATTTTCAAAACCAGGGGGTTGCTTTACAAAAACCTCTTCATTAATAAAATCATTTAGAAAAGCACTTTTCACATCCATTTGAAAAAGTTTAAAGTTTTAGAAATTTACAAAGGCGCAAAGCATCCGAATAGATTCAAGTCGTACAACAGGAGAATACGTCTCATCATAGTCGATACCCTCCTCCTGGTTGTATACTTGAGCTACGAGACGAGCCTTATTGCGAGTGACCGAACCGTCCTTATTAACATTGTTACAAAATTCCCATTTGTTACCAATGATTGAATAATCAGCAGGTCTAGGAACAAGTTTCCAAACCTGATTTCATTTGAATTGGTTGAGTTCTTCTTACATTGCAGATATCCAAAATTCATTGTTAAAAGCTTCTAAAACATTTTTTAGGTTCAATTTGAGAAATAAAAGCAGTGTTAGCAATAGAATCTCTTAAAGAAGATCGAGTAGTTACCCCTTTCGATACCGCACCTATTACCAAGATTTCTGGATGTGAAGGTTTGAATTATAACTTTATTGGTAAGCTCTCCAGAAAACTAGTTTCGGGTGGTGTATCCACAGGAGTAGAAGTTGATGGTTCATCATCATCGAGAATAATAACTGTACTATTGTCCTCATCAAAAGTTATGTTAGTAGACTCTTCAACAATCATAGAGCATTTGTTGAACACTCTATATCCCTTACTCTTGGCAGCAAAACTAAGAAGAATACCTTCGTCAGCTTTGGCATCAAACTTGCCTAAGTTGTCTTTGGTATTTAGGGTAAAGTAGCGACAGCCAAACACTCGAAAGTAAAAAACATTTGGAGTTCTACCAAACCAAAGCTCATAGGGTGTTTTCTTCGAAATAGGTCGAATCAAAACCCTATTCAAAATATGGCATGCTGTGATGACAGCTTCTGCCCAAAAATATTTTAGAAGTGAAAATTGATTCAGCATGACTCTAGCCATATCGCTAAGAGACCAATTCTTCTGCTCCATAACATCATTTTGTTGAGGAGTTCTAGTACAAGGAAACTCATGATTAATGCCATTTAAATCACAAAAGTTTTCAAAATCAGAATTTTCAAATTCGCCACCATGATCACTTCGGATACGAGTAATCATGAAGCCTTTTTTGTTTTGGTCCTTAGTAAAAACTTTCAAAACTAAAATGGTATCACGTTTATTTGTAAGAAAGAAAACCCAAGTGAATCTTGAAAAGTCATCAACAATAACAAAAGCATAGATTTTTCCGCAAAGATTGGCTACTCTAATAGGACCAAATAAATCTATATGGAGTAATTATAAAGGTTAAGTGGTACTTTTAGTGTTGTTGGATTTAAAAGAAGATTTAGTAGCCTTATTCTTTTCACATTCGGCACATACTGTGTCCTTTTTCATGCAATCCTCTTACTAGCTTCTTGGTAGATAGTCTCGATATGGTGTCCATGTTAGCATGCGTAAGACACTGATTTCATAATAGCCTTTCATCTTTGTGGACGTAAAGACATCTACCTGTACTGTTAGTATCTCTAGATGGATAGAATATATGTTATCGTCTCTTATCCCTTTGAAAGCGATGTCTTCAGATGATCTATCATAAATAAAGCATTTAGTTTTACCAAAGTTAATATTATATCCTTGATCAGCAAGATAAGTAATGTTGAGCAGGTTATCCATTAGCTCGGTCATTAAACAGACTTCCTTAATAACGAGAGAAGGAGGATACCAATTGTACTGTTACCTATAATACAGCAGTAACACCCACTTTTCTAAAATATGGGTAATTTTTTAATTTTGTAATTTTAATCATTAAATAATAAGATTTAAATCATGTTATAATTTTTGGTGATTTTTAATTAATTTAAAACTATTTAAATCTGTGAATTATGATTTTGATGTGTTGCTAGTGAAACCCTAGAGATTACTTGACCTAGAGCCTAACCATGACCAAGAAGACCTAGCTATGTGATTAGAATGACTAATTACAACTTTTTCACCTAAGGGTATTTTGGTCATTTGTGACTTTTTATGATTATTGAATTTGTGATAATTAATATTATGCTAATTGAATTGTTAGAGACTAACCTAGAAGTTAACCTAATCTAGATGTTAATCATGAGCCTAGATATTAGATTAGAAGCTTCCATCATAACAAGGTTAAGAATATCTAGATATTAAGTTGAGGTTAGATATTTGTTAAGGTAGATATTTTAGCTTGGGCCCTTAGCTTAAGGCCTAGAATTAAACTAGCTAGAGGCCTCTAAACCTTATGAAACTTAACCCTAACCCTAGATTTATACCTTAGCTGCCATCAAGAGAGCCCCACCCCTATATAAACACATGTTCACATCCCCTTGCCTCTTTCATTAAACCTACAAACCCTAGTTTAGTGTTCTTCCCCAATTTTTAGCTTCTTTCTTCAAATCAACTCCAAATTGGACCAAATCATTTGCAACACACTCCCCAAGTGTAGACGAAGCCATTGGTAGGTAGCTAGCTAGGATTTGGAAGCTTTGGACCATTGCAAGTTGGAGGAGAAGTCTCATGCCTAGGCTTTTTATTGAGATTTGACTCTCAATAGGTAATAGCTTTTAAACCCTATAAATTCCTGGTTTTTTTTCATAGATGCATTCATTTAGGGTTCCTCTAGCTGTCCCTCGAGTTTGGTAGGAATTTGTGTCTATTTGAGATGCGTTTCGGACACGTATCGGTGTGTATATTAAAGTGTTTGACGAAATACCCCTCAGAACTATTTATTCTCTGATTTCTATAAAAATTATATATTTGGAAAGCTTATTATATGTAGATTGTATATATTTTTGACTGAGTCAAATTTGGTTGTTTTGGTAGATGATTTTGGACACAAGAATTCTCTGTTGGACACTACACGAGCACAGTAGCAATGCCATGCTACTGTAGTGCTCGTGAAGCCTGGACACGACATCATTTCACTTGATGGTGACACAATTGGGAAGGAGGAAATAACTGACACACCATCTAGGAAATTGGGTTTGGATTGGTTGTGTATTTGAGGAGATACCCGACCCACTGATTCTGGTCTGTGTGGTCGGGGCACACACACACACTACACATTGTTGCATTTCACTTGGAAACGTTCGTTGACCCTTAGACACTACACCCTAGACACAGAACACACTTGACACAGGGTCGAGCACATCACTGCTTACACACACTTGCACTCCAAGTGTTGACACATCACCTTGTAACACACACACACACATACACACACTTGTTTGACACTCGAGCATACCCTACACTTTGACACTCTAGTTTACTGCACACTTCATGGACACGTGACATTGGTTGTTGGACACCAGATGACACTCCAGAAATCTAACACAGCACACACACTCTTTTCACATGCTCGAACTCACCCACACACAGAACCCACATTCCCTTTTCTCTGTACAGCAGACCATAACCCCCTTATTGATGCAGTTGAGTTTTGATGTATTTGGGTTTAGCTATTTAGGATATATATAATATTGATGTTTATGTGTATTTGTTATGTTGTATCATTTATGTGGGTTTTTGTAGTGAGGATACCTGAGATTGAGTAGAGAGTTTGTAATGGTTTAGAGTTGGTTGATTTGAGTAGTAGAGGTTTTGAGAGTTGATAGGCTAGCATCAGATATCGGTTGGCAGTGGCTATGCTGGGCTTGGTATTGCAGGGACTTGGCTTGGCTTGAGTTGCTTGGTTGCAACATTTCAAGCAGCAGCAGCAGATGCATTGGCAAGCTATGTAGCAAGTAGCATGCAGTTGGGTTTTGGTATGAATTTGGGTTTTACAGTTTTTCTGAGATTATATATATATATATATATATATATATATATATATATATGGTGTGTATTCCAGTTTCAGAGATTATGTTATAGGCTATATTATGTATTAGTTGTATATGACTGATATATGTGTGTGGGTTGCTTATAGCTGATACATAGATATCTAGGTGGCCTTGTTATGATCAGAGACATCTTTGAGTTCATATGAGGGTTGAAGGTTCAATTCAGTTTCTGAGATATAGAAGGGGTTATGGTGTTGTAATATAGATACTAGTCTATATTATTTGATTAGATTTATAAGTATATAGGCTTTGCGTGAGCATGTATGTAGCTAGGATAGGAGGATAACATTGGCTAGTGCCACATTGGCTTGGCATTGCCTTTCTTGCATATTGCTTTGCATATGCAGCAACATCAGCATTTGCATCTACAGTAGCAGCTAAGAAAGGGGGGTCATTTTAGTGTATGTATATATGCATGTAATTAGGATATTAGGTATATCAGAGTTATACATTCCATATATATATGGATAGGGATATGGCCTATATGTATATATATATATATTGTACATGTGAAATGGCATGTTAGAGAGGATATGTGATATCTTCTAATATATGAGTCTAGTTAGCCAAATGTTTGTATAAGAGGGTATATCTATATGTGGGTAGTTTCATGAATAAGTTATGTGGGTTGCCTAGAGTAGGTTATATATACTAGTAGTATGGATAGTTGTGGTTAGATGAGATAGGGTAAATTGGTTTTTGTGTTGATGGTATTTGGTTGAGGTTGGTTTAGAGGTAAAGTTGACTAGACTAAGAGAGTTGACCAATTGACTCTTTGACCTAGAAATAGCCTTAGTTGACCTAGTTTGACTTTATAGTTGACCAGAGTTGACTTTGGCCTAGATTGACATAGAATCATATAGAATGCATTGTAAACTTTATTTTTACCATTGTGGATACATTGTGACCTGTATTGCTCTAAATATGACTTAGTTACTCTGATTTGGCCATCTTTTCTCATCAGCTATACATGATATCAGGCGAGTACATTCTATGATCGTTTCATACTTGTTAGGACTTATATTCATGCTCTAGATCACTTTACATAATGTTGTCACGTTATCATCACGGATTGGTACTATATGGATCTTTTCATAAGATGTTATCCCCCTTAGCGGGCGCATCGGGTACTTCATGTCATGTATTTCATATATGTCATATATTTCTTGCTCTTGCGTCATTCATGTATTCTCATGTGTTCTCATGTGCTTTTATGTACGCTCATGTACTTTCATGTGCTCTTATGTACGTCCTTGTTTTCTCATGTACTTCATGTGTAACCAAACCATCATGTTAGTAACGTAACTTAACTATATAATTGTGTATTAATTGTGGATAGGGGTAAGTATAAATGGTCATATGATTTAGCAATCATGTTCACTTTGTTACTTTTCATGTGATTAACATGTTTCTCATGTACAACACAGCCTTCATGGCTAGTATTTTCATGTGCAACCTATTTTATATCATGTTCAACCCAAACCAATTACATGCCATCTCATACTCTAAATCACTAGGCACTTACAATTCTTACTTATCATGTATATATTTACAGTTGTCAAATATCTCTTGTTTTCATATACATTTTCTTACAGTTCATGTATCTTACTTTTTTGTATGCTTTATATTTTCTGCCATGATATGAACTTGTGTGAGATGTATTGTGCTCGTTCCTGTCCTGACTGGACCTGTTGAAAATATAATAGAGGATGCGAAGGAACTCTGCACCCCCTACTACGGAGTTTGCTTAGATGACACTTGCGACCTGGACCTCCGGGAGGTTCAGGCAGCTGCTGAGGATAATACTATTGTCTAGTTTAGATAGCTAGACATTTATCTTACCTTTCATGTCATTTGTTATTTATGGATTCAGAGTCGTACATTTTTGAGATGTTGAGACTTGATGTTGTTAACTTGGTTTTGTTTCACTTCTGTTTGTACCTCAGTTTTTTAGGATTTTATTGTCTATTACCTCATGCTATTTTCATCTCTAGATTTGTGATTGAGTAGTACCTCTTGTGATTCTGCCTCCTTTTGGAGAGTATATCATATTGTGATTAGTTATGTATATGACTTATGTAACCTCCGTTAATTGAATTCTTGGATATTTTCAAAAATTTGTATTTTTTTATTTTATTTCATATTTTTTAAAACTTCAAATTTTCTAAATCTCGAAGAGCGTGCAAAATCTATTTTCTGGGAAAACAAATTTGACCGTGATTGCTATCGGTCCTTGTTGGCTTTGGTTTACTATTTTTAAGCGATTTTGTCCTATTAGAATTTCCTCCGTCATTTTTCTTGAATCAATAAGTTTTAATTATTTTTCTCTATGGAAAACGGTTATTGAATTTCGGAATTTCAAATATATTATTTAGTAAATAAATGATTGTTAAATATATTTAAATAATTAAGTGAATATATTAGTATTTTATTAATTAGAAAAATCCTGGCTAAATTGTAATTAGCCATTTGTTAAATTAGTATTAACTAGTAATTTAATTGTTAATTTATAACTAATATTATTTAGTACTAATTAGTTGGCAGATAGTAATAATGTTAGTGGTTAGCACTGGGTTAGCAGTTAGTATTTTTTCACTATTTTTCTATTTTTATTACATGTACATTTTCTTAGGGTTCCCCTTCTATCCTATAAATAGACCCCATTCCCAATGTTTTTACAGCCAATCCCAAAAACCTAGAAATTTCTAAACCTATTTTCTAGCTATCAGCTGCCACACTTCTAAACTCCCCCTCGGCCACAGCCGACCAGCACCACCCCGTTCACTCCAGTCCGCCATCCCGACCTCCATTTTGACCACGGCCACGACCGACCTAGAGTCCGACCAAATCCCCATTCACTACCCTATACTTGTCGGCCAACCTAGCCATACCATCGCAGGTGTCCCTCTCCTGTCGTCACCACCGAACAACCACTGCCACCACCATTCATCAACCGCCACCGCCACCCCTGTGGCCGACATCTACGACCACACCCGCAGCATCATCACCACCACCATAGCCAACATGCCACCTCTGACCACCGCCGATGCCATCACCACCGCCATCAAACCGTCTACCGCCTACACCTCGGCCACAACCGGCAGACACCACCAAACTAATCAGAGAGAACGAGGTGAGGAGACTCACCTAATCCAGCGCCGGAGACCTGGCGCCGCCCCAGACCGAAACCCCTCCGCCGGTATCATCCTCCGCCATCCGCCACCACGGATCCGTGCCAGCGAGTTCGAGATCCGCCCACGGCCGATCTGCAGGTCACCACGACGCCGCTTCCCCGAGCTCGTTTGTCGTGCCGACCTAGCGTCCTCCGCCCGCTCGCCCACCTCACCGCCGTTCGCCGTAGATCCAGACCAGCGCCGCATCCTCCGTGCCAGTGTCCATCGCCCTCGAGTGGCAGATCCGTCGCCTCGCCCGCCGGGTTCAGCCACTCCCGCCGGAGCCCAAGGCCGAGCATCCGTCCGCGCCGGCGAGCTGCCGCTGGCTGCCCCGCCGAGAAACCCACGTGAGCCCCCCTTTTTCTTTTGTAAATTGATCTGGGGATCAGACCCCATCAAATGCATATTATATATTATTTTTAATCTAATAGTTATATAATAACTTACATGATAGTATATAATAGTGGTTGTAATTATAATTATCATTATTATTATTTATTATTATTATTAAAAATATTATTGTAATATTGTTCCTAGTATTATTAATATTATTGATTAATTATTAATTTATTTTTAGGAAATTTTAGTTAATTAGTTTTGCTATTAATGTAAATATTTAGATACTTATGTCTAATGTATATAATTTGGTCCCATTATTATTTTGTTGGTATTATTATTTTAACGTAATTACTTGCTTGGTGAATTATATAAATAAATGTATAATAATATTTCTAAAATATTATAGTAAGTTTTTACCTAAATTATTAGTTAATTATTCATTTGTTGATATTTACTGAAGATTAAGTTTTACTAATATAGTTATAAATATATTGATACTAGAACGTTTTTCTTTATTATTAAATAATATCAAATATCTCGATTTATATAATATCTATTTTCCTAAATTATTATAAATGATTTTTGAATAATTTTGTATAGTTAATCTTTTTCCCTAAATTCATATTTAATAAAATAGGAATATTGGTACAGAAATGATTTTTTGAGTTTTGAAATACTATCTAAAATATGTTGATATAGTTTAACATTATAAGGGTTTCCAAAAGTTTATTATATTTATTTAATTATATTTTCTAAAATCATAAATCGTGACTATGATAGTCATTTTCTATTTCTTGGTTGATTATCGTACCAAACCCTGATTTTAGACTTTTATATACCAAACTAGGCTTTTTGGACTATTCTGGACTCATTGGGACTGTACGTGTTATCGTCTGGGACCCTCTGTAGAGCATAGCAGTGTACCTACCTCGTGTCGACACGTTCGTATCGTATACGTCGACTCCAATCAAATCGAGGCAAGTACATTCTCTGATCATTTCATATCCTGCTTAGAATTATTTTCTGCATTAAATTACTTTACTTGTTACTGTCACGTTGGTCACACGGATTGGTACTATATGGATCCCTTCTTGAGATGTTATCCTTAGGGAGCATCGGGTACTACATGTTCTATGCGTTTCACTTACATGGCGTATCACTATGCTTCATTGGTTCTTTGATCACTTGTGACATATACTCTTATGATCACAGAGCCTCCTAGAATCCTTATCCCATTTGCTGGGTATCCTAGAATCTCCTAGAATCCCCATTTATGGGACATCCATGTATCACCCTTCGGGGGCCTTTGCATGGAATCATAACATAACCTGGTTGGATCCTTGTGTATTGATTGGGGGTACGGGGGAGTAGAAGCAGACATGTGAATAATACCCAAGTAGTATCTCATCAGAATCTTTCCATAGTGTCTCATCAGAATCTCTTATGCCATTTATATGTCTATATTATACTCTGACTCACTAGCCACTATTAGTCTCTATTTATAGTAGATATTTCTATTACAGCTCTCTCCCTGTTTACATACTGCATTTCTTTCAGTACCTATATCTTACTTTACTGCATGATTATATTTTCTAACCTGCTATGATATGTTGAGATGTACTGTACTCGCTTCCGTCCTGACTGAACTTGTTGATAAATTTTACAGATAGCTTGGAGGTTGCCTGCTAGCCTAGAGGAGAGACAGTAGAGCTTGTATAGATAGCTAAGGTTTTGCTCATAGTTTATTTCAGTTGTCTTGGGTTGTATTTATGGATTACTGTATTTGAGCTTTGAGATGTATTTCTGGATTTGTGTATCTTAGAAACATAGACTTCTATCTGCTGTATCTCTTTTAGATTTTATGTTTTATCTATCCTTATCATGCTCTACCTTAGATGTGATTGAGACTGTATCTGCTATGTCACCCCCATTCGGGGAGTATAAACTGCTTAGCCTTATACTGTTAGATGCATGAGACCTAGGACAACGTTCTACCGCCGATACTGCGGCGTAGGCTGGGCGTTGTTACGTTCTCGTACCCTTACTCTAGGGTGCGGGTCGTGACACATTTTTAGTGGTGACCCATGCAGGTCGAGTTTGTGTAGTGGTATTCGAACTAGAGTACCACTACAGCCTACAGTAGGATTAGGATATATTTTGAAGGTACTCAATCACAGTTAGGATCCCTTGAGAGATTCCTGGGACGACCCTTGAGAATCTTATTTTAACTTCGATTTGGAAACTCTTTTCTTGATTTGATTTATCTTTATTTTCTGTTGTTGAATTTGATTTTGATGGATTATTGTTGAATTTGAGTTGTATTTATATGATTTGATGGATTTTGTTCATTTTTAAATCTTGATGTTCGTTGGTAAATTTGATTTTGAGTATCCATTGTTGATTTAATTTAAATTTTGTCAAGATGAAATTATATGGGCTAGGTCGTCTAAGTTTTGAAATCTAGTCTTTTATAGTTACATTAGCCAGCATGGTGAGGACATATAGTCTGATTTTGGATATATTTCTCGGGTGTGGGAATTTAAGATTTTCGCAGCCAAGCTAGCGGCATCGCAAAAATGTTAAATACCACGACTCTAGAGGTATGTGCCTTAGTCGAGGACTCTGTGATTATCGTAGTCTTGCTTACTAGTATGACGAGGATTTAGAGTACCATGATTTTGGATAGACGCATATGATTATCAGATTGTACCCTAAAAACTTGAACATGTTTTCCCTACTTTTGTTCAGTCTTTCAAAAAAAGAATTATTAGTTGTTTTTGTTTTGCTTCTCATTATTTAACTTAAGAGTAGGAGTAGCTTTAGCTGTTATTATAAACCTTCGTGTAACGTTTGCTATGAACTTCTTCATAATACAATGAATCAATGATTTTTGCTAGACCTTATTTTGGATTTAGTATTATAGTTCTAGTTTCAAAATGGGTTCCTCTTTTAAACAGATAAGCCGAACAGATTCTATTATCATTCTCTTCCTGCCAATATTTTATTACCATAATTTCTTGTCTTATATAACTGTCCTGATTATATCAATTCTGTCTCGTATCACATTCTGTCAGCTGTACTTTGAACCCTTGAATCTTAATATCGTTTTACCTGAGAAATGTTGAGAAAGTGACGTGAATCATCTAGGTCAAAAATGACGTAATTGGTTATCATATGATGATTTTGTTGGAATCAAAATATTGGATGTCAAATATAAAAATTTGAAATGGAGATGTTGTCACTCCCCGTTCCCAGAATAAGTATTTTATACGTGTACTTCTTGAATGTATTTATTTAATATTTATCATGTATTATTCTGTATTTAAATTCCTTTAATTTCATGTTAATTAGTTTCCTGCAATTTTATTTCTGTATTTTACTTTCTGTTTTTATACTCTGCTTTAGCTTTGCTTTAGGTTCAGCTTGGATTGGTTTAATTATGTTGGTTCATCATGAACCAAACCAAACCCCCACCTACCACTACCCCTTCATTTAAAGCTCATCCCCTTTCTCTCTCTTCATTCACTTTACCATTTTTCTTCTTCTTCCTCCATTACTCTCCCACCCACCCATTTGGAGAGGCAAGTACATCTTACACACCACGAGGGATTTTATGCATCCCTATTTATTTTTAGTCCATGTTGTTCATCTTCTCTTCCTCTACAAGTTTAGGTCTTGATGTTATTGATTTCCATTGATGGTTGGGTGTAGATCTAAGTTTTAAGTTTTGGTTTTCATATGAATTTTAGGGTTTTGATCTATCAAACATTGTTGTTTTCAAAAATAAGTGGTTCCATGTTGTAGAGAATTTAATTCTACTAAAGTTTGGCTTTTGAAAAGTTAGATTTTGATTTGTTTTGTGGAAGTTATGGAAGAAGTATTTTGTTCGTTCTATATTCATCTGCAGCAGGAGGTGCATGTCGCAGTAGGCGCATGATGGTGTCGCAAATGAGCCGCATGAGGCGCATGTCGCAGTAGGCACATGATGGTGTCGCGAATGAGGCACATGTCGCAGTAGGCGCATGATGGTGTCGCGAATGAGCGGCATGAGGCGCATGTCGCAGTAGGCACATGATGGTGTCGCGAATGAGCCGCATGAGGCGCATGTCGCAGTAGGCGCATGATGGTGTCGCGAATGAGCCGCATGAGGCGCATGTCGCAGTAGGCGCATGATGGTGTCACGAATGAGCCGCATGAGGCGCATGTCACAGTAGGCGCATATGGTGTCGCACATATGCCGCATAATCTGCATGTCGCAGTTAGTCCGCATGCATGTCGCAGAATAGGCAGCATATGCCTATTTTATTTGTTTCTGACCGTTATATGTCCTATTTTAACTGAATTGTGGCTAGAATTTCTTCCAACTCCCAACATGAAATTTGTAGATCTTTTCCTTGGCTTCAAAAATATGTTACCAACTATTCTATACTAGTTATGGACTCGACCATGCTTAATACTAATTTAACTTTTATGCCTTGTCGCGAATTAACCCCGACTGTTACTTGACTAATGATTGATCATGTGTTCCTAGTTGGAACTAAGAGACTGGCTAGTCGTCTTATTAAATTGAATGAATGAGACACGTTCATATTAACTATGAACTATTATAATCGATTGGCCGATCCCGAATATTGACATACAGGCACACATGCAGGCTTCAATTTATTTATTTATTTTTCTACAAAAGCAGCATATGTACTTGATGGTCAAGGCATGATTATTCCGTGGTTAGTTTTGATTGTTACATTACGCTATGTAAGACCTACAACCTAACCGTACGGGTATCATTGTAGAGTTGGGCATATCATACTTGTACGAAAGTACTCATTTGAATGACCATTATCCACGGCATGGGATTTCACTCAACATAGAGACTATTAAGTTAAATAAAATAATGATTGCATGGAGAGAATGGATTCCCGAGTTCTTACATGGCAGCCCTCTTGGGACTAGTAGTACCCGATAGGCCGGTTGGTCCCCACAGATACTGCAAATCTGCCACACGGGCAGGGAGCAATATCTGGTTATATTATCTATTGTATATTGTATATTGTATATTGATGACGGGCGTCCCACTGGGACTCGTCTAATTCATGATTGGTGTAATTGATTGACTGGGTAAACTAGCCTTGCTTGCACATAGTAAGAACTGAGGAATCCTTTATTGTATAATTCCAGGATAACTTGGAACTCACAGTAGCAAGCCGTAGTAGTTGCCTGGCCGTTTAAATTGATTTATTTGCGTACTGTACCTACTCTGTTACCTAACTGAGATGATCAGAATGTCAGGGCATGAAGGGCCAACTTCTGTCCTTGTTTGGTTGGAAGGTTGGTTCGAAGTGTCGTGATGTTATGTGAATCCCAGTGGCAAGCAGAGATCTACTGATCATATTCTCTTATTACTGGTTTTAATTCCTTATATCGTGCTTCCTTGTGGTACTTGCTATTAGAGGTCTAACCTCTCTGGTTTTGCATGGCCAGATTTAGAGCCGGTCCCCGAGGACTCAGCTTACTTCCACCTCCAAGATGGTCAATACTAGAGGGATAATCGCAGGAGGACTCGAGTGGGTTCCTTACTTCCCTACTTGTTTTGTTATTTACTTAATACCTTGCCGTTTGGCACCGACATGTTAGTCGGATTGTCTTGTACTTACTTTTACATAATTGTAATTAAGTCAGACTGCAGCCGATAACAATTGTGTACACTTTGCTACATCATCTGGCTATGTTTTGTAAAGCCAGATATCAAGAACATTTTGACTGAGCATTTGGGACGCCTTACTGCTTTATCTTACTTGTTCTCTATTTCTGTTTCTTATTTGAATGATTGAGACAATAGATGGGAAGTAACCATAGTGAGACTTTCATGTAGTATGCACCCCCTCGTCTTTTAGACAGCATTAATCGTATTATACGGTATTCATCTACCTGTAATACGTAGCTGGCTGAGTCATTCCCCCGCTCTCCAGTATTCTGGTTCTGGGGTGTGACAAGGTTTTAGTGGTAGCCCACGCAGGTCTGATTTCAGACTTGTGGGGTGTTTTAATTTATAGGATGTCTTAATCATACATGTCCCCCCTTGATCTCATGATTCGTTACTCTTGACTCTAGCTTGACATTCCGATATCCTTTGACTTTATTGATCTTTCCTGTCCGATCGTTTGATTGTTCTCTTGTCCCTTTTCTTAGGGGCACTTTGTCCGTATCTGCCAGGACTGGACAACAACAACAAGAGCAACACGGACAACCTGACCATGTTGGTCAGCAACAAGGGCCGGTACTAACTCAAGAGACTATCTAAGAAAAAGTACTAGTGGAAGCAGCAGCTGGATCACAGTATCCGGAGGTTCCACCACCATCAACAGTTTCACCTACCCCTGCAGAAATGGACACACCGGCTCTTCTGGAGATCATGAGAAGGATGACGGCTACTCAGCAACATCAGATGTTAGCCCAGCAGCGCATGCACTCTCAGTTGCAAGAGCAGAACGTATTACTCAACCTAAGATTGCAGATGGCTTTGGAAAGAGGGGCGAGGAGAGATTTAAGAGCATCAGCCAGGTTTTGCAAGTTCAACCCCTGCCGTTTCGAAGGGACGGAGGATGCCATCTCAGCAGATGCATGGCTTAAGGATATTGAGGCTATTCTGACAGCAGCTAAGGTGCCGGCAAAAGAACGTGTGGATCAAGTGAAGTTATTACTTCAGGATCTCGTACGTGATTAGTGTGAATCAGAGGAAGTGGGCATCAGATGTCCTGTTGCTTGGGACGATTTTACCGCAAGATTCAAGACGAAGTACTAGGGATTGTGGCGTGGTTTGAGCTACAACAGAAGTTTATCAACCTCAAGCAGGCCGGCAATACGGTAGATGCCTATGCAGCGGAGTTCTGCAGATTGAGAAGGTTTGCCCCACAGATGGTAGCAACAGAAAGCCAGAGGGCTATGAGGTTCCAGCAAGGGTTTCACCTTGAGCTCTTACAATTGATAGAGGGGCACAATTACCAGACCTTTGATAAAGTATTGACGGCAACCCGAAGGCATGAGATCACCATTCAGAGGATCACGGCGAGGACTGGAGGTCAGAAGAGATCTCGCAGTCAGATTGAAGGAGGAGGGAAAGCAGCGCCCCGAACAACAGCACCATCCCTTGGCATTCATATTCACGATGTGGCAATACGAGGGCCAGCACCACCACCCAGGCAGCAATAGCAACAGAAGAAGAATCAGCAACCCCTAGCAGGCTGCACTTATTGTGGGAAGATGGGGCACACTAGAGATGTGTGTCGGGTATTGAACGGACTGTGTTTGATATATGGAAATCCAGATCATCGGGTTACCACATGTCCCATGAATTCGTGGTTAGGAGGACCAGTGCAGCAGTTTCCTGCTCTGCCAGCACCAGGGGCATGGATAGTATCGAGGACCCGCAGTGGCAGTGAGACCATTGGCCCAGCGTCCGTTAATGCCACAGGCTCAGATGTTTCGGCAGCAGGGACCGCCGATGCAGCAACACCAGCATAGACCACCCCAGCATCATCAAGGCAGGGGCCAGCAGCAGCACCAGGCTAGGCCGCAACATGGGAACCAACAAGGAAGTCGAGGGCAGGCATTCACTCTGTCCTTAGAGGAGGCATTAGCATCGGAAGATGTTGTGGCAGGTAACATTCTTGTCGCCTCATATCCCGCAGTAGCATTGTTTGATTCAGGAGCATCACACTCATTTATATCTGTACAATTTACGACACGGCTTGGAATAGAGTTCGAGGCATTGCCAGAGAGGTTGAATATACTCACTGGCAATGGGCTCGTAGGAGTTAGTAGAGTTATTCTAGCATGTAGCATTGTAGTTTGCAGGCATTCCTTACCCGCCCGGTTGATAGAATTTCCTGTTAGAAATTTTGACGTTATCTTAGGCATGGACTGGCTGAAAGACAGTTATGCGACGATAGATTATCGTAGAGGGAGTGTATCTTTTGATATTCCAGGCATGAAGAGATTCACCTTAGTCAGATCAGAGGAAAATCAACAAGAGCAGGGAGTAATAACGGCAATGGAAGAAGTTCAAGTTCCGAAGGTAGTTGAAGAATTTTTAGACGTATTTTTTGAAGAAATTCCAGGGCTACCACTGATTAGAGATATTGAGTTCAGTATAGAATTGACACCTGGAACTAAACAGATATCAGATCGAGTTTACAGAATGGCGAATTCAGAGCAGGCCAAGGTATATCAGCACATAGAGGAACTGAAGGAGAAGAAGTTCATCCAAGCTAGCATATCACCTTGGGCAGCACCAGTGGTACATGTGGAAAAGAAGGATGGGTCATCCAGATTGTGCATTGATTACCGGAAGCTTAACTCGGCGACAGTAAAGAACAATTACCCACTACCGAGGATCGACGACTTGTTTGATCAGTTGAGCAAAGCTAGAGTTTTCTCCAAGATAGATCTTCGTTCAGGGTATCATCAAGTAAGGGTTCGGAAGGAGGATATCCCCAAGACAGCATTCAGGTCGAAGTATGGGCATTATGAATTCTTAGTAATGCCGTTTGGTTTGACCAATGCTCCAGCAATATTTATGGATTTGATGAACCGCATCTTTATGCCATACTTAGATCAGTTTGTCATTGTATTTTCTGACGACATTCTCGTATATTCTGCCAGTAAAGAGGAGCATGAAGACCACCTCAGGAAAGTGTTACAGGTTCTGAAAGAGAACTAGTTGTATGCCAAGCTCAGCAAGTGTGAGTTTTGGTCGGATCACATTTCATTTTTGGGTCATATCATATCAGGAGCTGGAGTAGCAGTGGATCCCAAGAAGGTAGAAGCAGTAGAGAGTTGGCCAGTACCCAAGATCATAGCTGATGTGCAGAGTTTCTTAGGATTGGCAGGATATTACAGAAGGTTCGTATCAGACTTTACAAGGCTTTCAGCACCTATGACCCGCTTGACACGGAAGGATGTACCATTCGTCTGGTCGGCAGAATGCTAGGCATTATTTGAGAATCTGAAGCAGAAGTTGATATCAGCGCCTATTCTTACATTGCCAGTTGGACCCGGAGGTTTTACAGTGTATTACGATGCATCAGGTAAGGGACTTGGATGTGTCCTCATGCAACATGGAAAGGTGATAGCATACGCATCTAGGCAACTTCGAGACCACGAGAAGAATTACCCATCTCATGACTTGGAGTTGGCGGCAGTAGTATTTGCTTTGAAGCTATGGAGGCACTACTTATATGGTGATCGAGTAGACATGTACACAGATCATAAAAGTCTGAGGTATATCTTTACTCAGAAGGAGCTGAACATGAGACATAGAAGATGGTTGGAGTTGATCAAGGATTATGACGTAGAGCTTCAGTATCATCCAGGCAAGGCTAATGTGGTAGCAGATGCTCTTAGCAGGAGAGGCGGCGCATTTATGTTGACAACGCAGAAGCACATCTTAGAAGACCTTCAGGAGATGGGCATCGAAGTTATACTTTCTAGTGATGTAGGATTTCTAACAAGTTTACAAGTTCAATCCGACTTGGTAGACAGGATCAAGGTAGCTCAGGCACAGGACCCAAGGATTCAGAAGCTTAGAGCAGAATATGAGTCAGGACTCAGAAAGGAGATGCAAGTTCATGAAGATGGTACGCTTAGGTTTGGATCACGCCTATGTGTACCTAGTGGAGATATCAGACAGGAGGTTATGACAGAAGCTCACAGTTCTCAATATTCTATACACCCTGGAGGGACCAAGATGTACCAAGATATCAAGCAGCACTTCTGGTGGAACGGGATGAAGAGGAAGATAGCTAGATTTGTTTTCCGTTGCTTGGTATGTCAGCAAGTAAAGGCAGAACAGCAGAGGCCAGCTGGGTTATAGCAACCACTTCCTATCCCGGAATGGAAGTGGGAACACATCACAATGGACTTTGTGACCGGTTTACCGAGATCACCAAGTTGTAAAGATGCTATTTGGGTGATAGTAGATCGGCTTACAAAGGTGGCAAACTTTCTTCCTTTCAGAGTAGGGCAATCTACAGAAAAGTTGGCAGAGTTGTATATGCAGCAGATAGTCAGGCAGCATGGAGTCCCCATCAGTATTGTGTCAGACCGAGATACCCGCTTTACATCACATTTCTGGAAGAGCTTACATCATATTCTGGGTACCAAGTTAAGATTTAGCACGGCTTACCATCCCCAGACAGACGGGCAATCAGAAAGAACAATTCAGACCCTAAAAGATATGTTACGAGCTTATACCCTAGATTTTAGAGGATCTTGGGAGAGCTACCTGCACTTAGTTGAGTTTTCTTATAACAACAGTTATCAAGCCAGTATCCAGATGGCGCCATTTGAAGCACTACATGGTAAGAAGTGTAGGTCGCCACTAGCATGAGATGATATCGGGGAGAGGAAGATGTTAGGCCCGGAAGTGATTGTTCAGACAGTTGAATTTGTTAAGGGAATTAGAGAGCGACTTCGAGTTACGCAGGATCGGCATCGTCATTAGACGGACCAGCATCGTAGGCCGCTAGAGTTTTCTGTTGGGGACCACGTGTTCTTGCCGATCTCACCTATCCGTGGGGTCATTAGATTTGGCGTTCGCGGGAAGTTGAGTCCGAGATACGTTGGACCATTTGTTATCCTTGATAGGGTAGGCGATGTTGCTTATCGTCTGTCCCTTCCACCTTCGTTACGAGTGGTGCATGACGTATTTCATGTATCTCAGTTGCGAAAGTATGTATCGGACCCCAGCCATATCCTTGATTATTCTGAGTTGGTTGTTGGTACCAACTTATCTTACGAGGAGCAGCCGGTGTCTATTTTGGACCGAAGAGAGAAGATACTCAAGAACCGAACAATTAGCCTTGTCCGGGTTGCTTAGGGTCATCACTCTTTAGTGGAGTCAACGTGGGAACGTGAGGATGATATCCGATCACGGTATCCGCACCTGTTTGACTCACAATGTATATCTCTCTCTATATACCTTGATTGTCTTAACTCCTCATGCTTGTCACCTTATAAGTAGAATTGCTTGGTGTCGTCGATAGTTAAACATAGATATATTACTTGCCATTTGATATTGTAGAATAGCTAATTACTCAAATTACTTGTGCTTAGATTAGTCTAGCTCTGACATTTCTGTCCTACTTGGATCTGAAATTCCGAGGACGGAATTTTCTACGGAGGGTGGAGATGTCACTCCCCGTTCCCAGAATAAGTATTTTATACGTGTACTTCTTGAATATATTTTTTAATATTTATCATGTATTATTCTGTATTTAAATTCCTTTAATTTCATGTTAATTAATTTTCTGCAATTTTATTTTTGTATTTTACTTTCTGCTTTTATACTCTGCTTTAGCTTTGCTTTGGGTTCGGCTTGGATTGGTTTAATTATGTTGGTTCATCATGAACCAAACCAAACCCCCACCTACCACTACCCCTTCATTTAAAGCTCATCCCCTTTCTCTCTCTTCATTCACTTCACCATTTCTCTTCTTTTTCCTCCATTACTCTCCCACCCACCTATTTGGAGAGGCAAGTACATCTTGCACACCATAAGGGATTTCATGCATCCTCATTTATTTTTTGACCATGTTGTTCATCTTCTCTTCCTCTACAAGTTTAGGTCTTGAAGTTCTTGATTTCCATGGATGGTTGGGTGTAGATCTAAGTTTTAAGTTTTAGTTTTTAGATGAATTTTAGCGTTTTGATCTATCAAACATTATTGTTTTCGAAAATAAGTGGTTCCATGTTGTAGAGAATTTAATTCTACTAAAGTTTGGCTTTTGAAAAGTTAGATTTCGATTTGTTTTGTGGAAGTTATAGAAAAAGTATTTTGTTCGTTCTATATTCATCGGCAGCAGGAGGTGCATGTCGCAGTAGGCGCATGATGGTGTCGCGAATGAGCCGCATGAGGCGCATGTCACAGTAGGCGCATGATGGTGTCGCGAATGAGCCGCATGTGGTGCATGTCTCAGTAGGCGCATGATGGTGTCGCGAATGAGCCGTATGAGGCGCATGTCGCAGTAGGCGCATGATGGTTTCGCGAATGAGCCGCATGAGGTGCATGTCACAGTAGGTGCATGATGGTGTCGCGAATGAGCCGCATGAGGCGCATGTCGCAGTCGGCGCATGATGGTGTCGCGAATGAGCCGCATAAGGCGCATGTCGCAGTAGGTGCATGATGGTGTCGCGAATGAGCCGCATGAGGCGCATGTCGCAGTAGGCGCATATGGTGTCGCACATATGCCGTATGAGCCGTATGTCGCAGTCAGTCCGCATGCATGTCGCAGAATAGGCCACATATGCCTATTTTGGTTGTTTCTGACCGTTATATGTCCTATTTTGACTGAATTATGGCTAGAATTTCTTCCAACTCCCAACATGAAATTTGTAGATCTTTTCCTTGGCTTCAAGAATATGTTACCAACTATTCTATACTAGTTATGGACTCGACCATGCTTAATACTAATTTGATTTTTATGCCTTGTCGCGAATTGACCCCGACTGTTACTTGACTAATGATTGATTATGTGTTCCTAGTTGGAACTAAGAGACTGGCTAGTCGTCTTATTAAATTGAATGAATGAGACACGTTCATATTAACTATGAACTATTATAATCGATTGGCCGATCCCGAATATTGACATACAGGCACACATACAGGCACACATGCAGGCTTTAATTTATTTATTTATTTTTCTACAAAAGCAGCATGTGTACTTGATGGTCAAGGCATGATTATTCCATGGTTAGTTTTGATTGTTGCATTACGCTATGTAAGACCTACAACAGAACCGTACGGATATCGTTGTAGAGTTGGGCATATCGTACTTGTATGAAAGTACTCATTTGAATGACCATGATCCACGGCATGGAATTTCACTCAACGTAGAGACTATTAAGTTAAATAAAATAATAATTGCATGGAGAGAATGGATTCCTGAGTTCTTACATGGCAGCCATCTTGGGACTAGTAGTGCCCGACAGGCCGGTTGGTCTCCACAAATACTGCAAATCTGCCACACCGGTAGGAAGTGGTATCTGGTTATATTATCTATTGTATATTGATGACGGGCGTCCCGCTGGGACTCGTCTAATTCATGATTGGCACAATTGATTGACTGGGTAAACTAGCCTTGCTTGCACATAGTAAGAACTGAGGAATCCTTTATTGCATAATTCCAGGATAACATGGAACTCACAGTTGCAAGCCGTAGTAGTTGCATGGCCGTTTAAATTGATTTGTTTGCATACTGTACCTACTCTGTTACCTAACTGAGATGATCAGAATGTCAGGACATGACGGGCCAACTTCTGTCCTTGTTTGGTTGGAAGGTTGGTTCGAAGTGTCGTGATGTTATGTGAATCCCAGTGGCAAGCAGAGATCTACTGATCATATTCTCTTATTACTGGTTTTAATTCCTCATATCGTGCTTCCTTGTGGTACTTGCTATTAGAGGTCTAACCTCTCTGGTTTTGCATGGCCAGATTTAGAGCCGGTCCCCGAGGAGTCAGCTTACTTCCACCTTCAAGATGGTCAATACTAGATGGATGATCGCAGGAGGACTCGAGTGGGTTCCTTACTCCCGCACTCGTTTTGTTATTTACTTAATACCTTGCCGTTTGGCACCGACATGTTAGTTGGATTGTCTTGTACTAACTTTTACATAATTATAATTAAGTCAGACTTCAGCTGATAACAATTGTATACACTTTGCTACATCATCTGGCTATGTTTTATAAAGCCAGATATCAAGATAATTTTGATTGAGCATTTGGGATGCCTTACTGCTTTATCTTACTTGTTCTCTATTTCTGTTTCTTATTTGAATGATTGAGACAATAGATGGGAAGTAACCATAGTGAGACTTTCATATAGTATGCACCCCCTCATCTTTTAGACAGCATTGATCGTATTATACAGTATTCATCTACCCGTAATACGTAGCTGGCTGAGTCATTCCTCCGCTCTCCAGTATTCTGGTTCTGGGGCGTGACAGATGTGGTAAAGGTTTGAAATGAAATCGAGGGATAAATGTTATCAATTTAGAAACAATCACAAAAAGTTGGTTATGAATAATTCATGGATGTATTTCAAAACTAATGAGGATATCCAAGGTCAACCTAGTTTTGAGAACTTAGAAAACCTTGGTTATTGATTTTGGGGAACTTTTACTCTGAGGCTATGTAGAAAAATTTAGAAATAAAAAAGAGAATTTTTATTGTATTCAATGATTATGCGAAATTGAACTAGATATTGTAAGAGGGTGACTAGAGATAGAGAGAACACAAAGATTTTAAGCTATAGAAATTATTTTGATGATTAGGGAAAATTATAGAATTCAAAAAGGATAATATTTGAAGGTGAAAGTTGAAAAAATATGAAGGTTGATTTATAAATGAAAGTAAATTTTGTATGACATAGTGGTATTGGAGTTTAGTAAATGCGAGACTCAATTTAAACAAGTTCAAGGATTTCACAAACTGGATCTAGAGGTTTCGGATCTAATTTAGAACGAGGTGAAAGAATTTGGAAACTTGATTAAATGAATAAGTGTTGATTCCTAAATAAGAGGGGTATGCTTCATGAGAAATATTTTAGAAATTAGAATTTTGTCTATGGTGATCATGGTAAAGGTTTAGATGACTGAAGGCTATAAAATTTTGATGATAGTCATATAAAGGTTGATTTTTATATTGGGACTTGTGAGATACAAATGATAAACTTGATGGTATTAGGAAGAGATGATTAACTTGACTTCTTATGAAATCTTTCCTTGTTTCCCTAAAAGTTTTTCAATATCATTAAATCCTAGCTCCCTTAATCACGACCAATCGACTTTGATCATCTTTTTTGTCATATTAATATCTTGGGTTGTAGTCAATTGAATTAAATTAAATATGACCTGAATCTTCATCCTTGTATGCTCGTTGTCAGACTTTGATGAACCTGTCCTCCATATTGCCCAAATCTTGATTTCCCCGAATTGATCAACTTAGATCGTATCACGACTAAAATTTCTTAATATTATTGTGATTGGATTTAAACGCTATTGACATTCGTTCTTTAAACTTTTGATTTTGATTTTCTTTGAGTAGTACCTTTCATCGTACCAATAGTCTTGATCCTTGACCGTACTCAAATTATTTGAATTCCATCGTGACTTGGATCTCTACTATATGTTGCTCGTTCTCTAAAATCTCAATTTTAAATTTTTTCGAACCTAAATTCAATATTGATTGGCTTTATTCTTCATTGTGTCAATATTTTAATTTGATCGCAATCAAACTTCGATACCCATATCACTCGTGCATAAAACTCTGAATTATTCTTGAAACGACTAAGTTTTGTTCAAATTCCAATTTATCTTCATACTATCCTTGATTATACCAAATTTCATGCTTAATCGTGCCTAGGCTACTACCATACTCTTTATCATATCTAAATATTATTTGACCAAGGTTGGACTAACTTCATCTTCGATCGTGTCGAACTAACGATTACGATCATGTTCGAATTTTAACGCTAGTACCCAAACTTCTTTCTGACCATGATTTACTTTCTGATTTTATTTGAACTCCTTGTGATTAGTCATGCCTAGATGACCTGGCATAACTAGACGACTATGAAATCCATGGTCATGATTCTAAGGATCATGACTATACGTACCAATTTTGCCTCTGGATCGTGCTTAAAATTTTGTCCTTGATTACGACTACCGATTGACTATGAACTTGTCATGAACTGAGTGATCACATCAAAAATAAATTTTTTTTGTGCCTAAATTCTTGATCTTCGATCACGACTATATATGAACTTAGTCGTGTCCGAATTTGATTTTGATTGTGTCTGAACAAATTTTCTGTTAATGCCTAGATTTCAATTCTATAACAGCTCGTGAATCATGCCTAGATTTTATTTTGGGTAACTTCTCCTTGATCGTGCCAAAATGATTTAAATCATCTTCAAATTTCTAATCACGACCGAGCCTTGATTCATGACTTAATTAATCTTGTCCATCAGATTTTTTTGATCGTGCCTATAAGACTGTAATTCTGTATCTTGATTGTGCCAAAATTTTATACTTGGTCATACCAGGTCTTGATTTTGATCGTGCTTGTGCGACTTAAACTTCGATCTTATCGAGCCTAGATTTTTTTGGTCGTGCTATACTCAGATTTGACCCTACCTTTATCATAACCAAAACAATAATTGATTATATTAGTCGTGACTGAGTCGTGCTTAAGATACTGAATCTTCGTTCTAAATCATGTCTAGTTGATTCGACCATACTATGATTCTATCGTGTTAAATCAATAGTCGTGCCTAAACAATTTCGAGTTGATTATCTTGATCGTGCCATGGTCGTTGTCTTTTTATCGTGTTTGATTTATTGCCTAAATTTCTATCATGTTTTAACTCCCTTGCCAAGCTTTAATTTCTAGGACAAAATTTCTTTAAGGAGGGTAGATTTGTAACCTCCGTTAATTGAATTCTTGGATATTTTCGAAAATTTGTATTTTTGTATTTTATTTCGTATTTTTCAAAACTTTGAATTTTCTAAATCTCGAAGAGCGTGCAAATTCTAATTTTTGGGAAAACAAATTTGACCGTGATTGCTATCGGTCCTTGTTGGCTTTGGTTTACTATTTTTAAGCGATTTTGTCCTACTGGAATTTCCCCCGTCATTTTTCTTGAATCAATAAGTTTTAATTATTTTTCTCTATGGAAAACGGTTATTGAATTTCAGAATTTCAAATAGATTATTTAGTAAATAAATGATTGTTAAATATATTTAAATAATTAAGTGAATATATTAGTATTTTATTAATTAGAAAAATCCTGGCTAAATTGTAATTAGCCATTTGTTAAATTAGTATTAACTAGTAATTTAATTGTTAATTTATAACTAATATTATTTAGTACTAATTAGTTGGCAGATAGTAATAATGTTAGTGGTTAGCACTGGGTTAGCAGTTAGTATTTTTTTACTATTTTCCTATTTTTATTACATGTACATTTTCTTAGGGTTCCCCTTCTATCCTATAAATAGACCCCATTCCCAATATTTTTACACCCAATCCCAAAAACCTAGAAATTTCTAAACCTATTTTCTAGCTATCAGCCACCACACTTCCAAACTCCCCCTCGGCCACAGTCGACCAGCACTACCCCGTTCACCCCAGTCCGCCATCCCGACCCCCATTTTGACCACGGCCACGACCGACCTAGATTCCGGCCAAATCCCCATTCACTACCCTACACTTGCCGGCCAACCTAGCCGCACCACCGCGGGTGTCCCTCTCCTGTCGTCACCACCGAACAACCACTGCCACCACCATTCATCAACCGCCACCGCCACACCTGTGGCCGACATCCACGACCACACCCGCAGCATCATCACCACCACCATAGCTTACACGCCACCTCCGACCACTGCCGATGCCATCACCACCGCCATCAAACCGTCCACCGCCTCCCCCTCGGCCACAACCGGCCGACACCACCAAACCAATCAGAGAGAGAGAGAGAGAGGTGAGGAGACTCACCTAACCCAGCGCCGGTGACCTGGCGCCGCCCCAGACCGAAACCCCTCCGCCGGAATCATCCTCCGCCATCCGCCGCCACGGATCCGCGCCAGCGAGTTCGAGATCCGCCCACGGCCGATCTGCATCTCACCACGGTGCCGCTTCCCCGAGCTCGTCATCCGCGCCGACCTAGCGTCCTCCGCCCGCTCGCCCTCCTCACCGCCGTTCGCCGTAGATCCAGACCAGCGCCGCGTCCTCCGTGCCGGTGTCCGCCGCCCTCGAGTGGCAGATCCGCCGCCTCGTCCGCCGGGTTCGGCCACTCCTGCCGGAGCCCAAGGCCGTGCCTCCGTCCGCGCCGGCGAGCTGCCTCCGGCTGCCCCGCAGAGAAACCCAAGTGAACCCCCCTTTTTCTTTTGTGAATTGATCTGGGGATCAGACCCCATCAAATGCATATTATATATTAGTTTTAATATAATAGTTATATAATAACTTATATGATAGTATATAATAGTGGTTATAATTATGATTATTATTAAAAATATTATTGTAATATTGTTACTAGTATTATTAATATTATTGATTAATTATTAATTTATATTTAAGAAATTTTAGTTAATTAGTTTTGCTATTAATGTAAATATTTAAATACTTATGTCTAATGTATATAATTTGGTCCCATTATTATTTTGTTGGTATTATTATTTTAACGTAATTACTTGCTTGGTGAATTATATAAATAAATGTATAATAATATTTCTAAAATATTATAGTAAGTTTTGACCTAAATTATTAGTTAATTATTCATTTGTTGATATTTGCTGAAGATTAAGTTTTACTAATATAGTTATAAATATATTGATACTAGAACATTTTTCCTTATTATTAAATAATATCAAATATCTCGATTTATATAATATCTATTTTCCTAAATTATTATAAACGATTTTTGAATAATTTTGTATAGTTAATCTTTTTCCCTAAATTCATATTTAACAAAATAGGAATATTGGTACAGAAATAATTTTCTGAGTTTTGAAATACTATCTAAAATATGTTGATATAGTTTAACATTATAAGGATTTCCAAAAGTTTATTATATTTATTTAATTATATTTTCTAAAATCATAAATCGTGACTATGATAGTCATTTTCTATTTCTTGGTTGATTATCGTACCAAACCCTGATTTTAGACTTTTATATACCAAACTAGGATTTTTGGACTATTCTGGACACATTGGAACTGCCCGTGTCGTCGTCTGGGACCCTCTGTAGATCATAGTAGTGTACCTACCTCGTGTCGACACGTTCGTATTGCGCACGTCGACTCCAATCAAATCGAGGCGAGTACATTCTCTGATCATTTCATATCCTGCTTAAAATTATTTTCTGTATTAAATTACTTTACTTGTTACTGTCATGTTGGTCTCACGGATTGGTACTATATGGAAACCTTCTTGAGATGTTATCCTTAGGGAGCATCGGGTACTACATGTTCTGTGCGTTTCACTTACATGGCGTATCACTATGCTTCATTGGTTCTTTGATCACTTGTGACATATATTCTTATGATCACAGTGTCTCCTAGAATCCTTATCCCATTTACTGGATATCCTAGAATCTCCTAGAATCCCCATTTATGGGATATCCATGTATCACCCTTCGGAAGCCTTTACATGGAATCATAACATAACCTGGTTGGATCCTTGTGTATTGATTCGGGGTACGGGGGAGTAGAAGTAGACATGTGAATAATACCCAAGTAGTATCTCATCAGAATCTTTCCATAGTGTCTCATCAGAATCTCCTATGCCATTTATATGTCTATATTGTACTCTGACTCACTAGCCACTGTTAGTCTCTATTTATAGTAGATATTTCTATTACAGCTCTCTCTCTGTTTACATACTGTATTTTTTTTAGTACCTGTATCTTACTTTACTGCATGATTATATTTTCTAACCTACTATGATCTGTTGAGATGTACTGTACTCGCTTCCGTCCTGACTGGACCTGTTGATAAATTTTACAGATAGCTTGGAGGTTGCCTGCTAGCCTAGAGGAGACACAGTAAAGGTTGTATAGACAGCTAGGGTTTTGCTCATAGTTTATTTTAGTTGTCTTGGGTTTTATTTATGGATTACTGTATTTGAGCTTTGAGATGTATTTACGGATTTGTGTATCTTAGACACTTAGACTTCTATCTGCTGTATCTCTTTTGGATTTCATGTTTTATCTATCCTTATCATGCTCTACCTTAGATGTGATTGAGACTGTATCTGCTATGTCACCCCCATTCGGGGAGTATAAACTGCTTAGCCTTATACTGTTAGATGTATGAGACCTAGGACAGCGTTCTACCGCGGACACTGCGGCGTAGGCTGGGCGTTGTTACGTTCTCGTACCCTTACTCTAGTGTGCAGGTCGTGACAACTTAGAACTACGTTCTACTGTCAACAATGCGGCGTAGGCTGGACGTACCTACTTCTCGTGCCCTTACACTGTGTGCGGGTCGTGACACATTTTTAGTAGTAGACCATGCAGGTCTTAAGAGTCGTAACTAGTGCGATTTCATAGTGGTACTTGAACTAGAGTATCACTACAGCCTGTGGTAGGATATAGGATATAAGTTTTGAGGTACTCAATCACATCTAGGAAAAACTCTTATCTAAATTCATGCCTTCTAAAATTCTTGTTGAAAATTGCTTTCCTTTGAAATAAACTGTCCTCTTTTGATTATATCGCTTCTTTCTTAGTATTGATTTCCTTATTTGATCTGCCTTCAGAATGGTTATGGAGACACGATCTCATCATCCCGTCCCGGAGGATACCGCTAAGAGGTCTACAACCTCTCGTCCGGTTCAGCCGGACCAAGGGACCGCAGCTCCTCTCATCACTTCGTATGTCAGAGTTTCTGCAACTTTTGGGGGTGCACCTCCACCTGTTCGGAGGTCTTCCTCCGTCATCCCGAATACGTTTCAGCAGCAACCACCTTCATGGTTATTGGATGCGATTAAGATATTTATCTTTTTCCAGCAATTTATGGAGGCACAGCAGATGCAGCCGCAGAGCCAGTCTACTAACTTCCGACAGGGCATAAGCTATGCCCACCAGCTGGTCAGGACGACAGTGGAGCAAGTGACTGCCCAGCTACGGGGAGGGCAGATTTAGCTATATCAGCCAAAGATGCCAGACATCCAAACCTTTCAGAAGATGCGGCCCCGAGATTTCAAAGGTACAGAGGGCATCATATATGCTGACGATTGGATAGAACATTTTGAGGAGATATTTCGATTAGCGCATATACCAGCTGGGCTACATATCGAGGCAGCGGGCACTCAGATGCAGGACTTAGCCCGTATATGGTACCAAATGGAACCCCGAGTAGGCACTGAGGGTCAAACTTGGGCAGCCTTCAAGAAATTGTTCGAGAAGAAATTTTTTCCAAATACAACACTCGGTGCCTTAGAGACGTAGTTCGAGTGTTTGGTTCAGGGGAACTAGACTGTCGAGGAGTACGTCGGAGAGTTCTAACATCTAGGCAGATTTATGGAGGATTTTACTGAGGCCGTGAAGGCGAGGAGGTTCTGCAGGGGCTTGATCAAGAAGATCAAGTTATTTACCAAGAGCAGTCGCGACGCCACTTTTAAGCAGATTTTGATAGGAGCTATGGCAGCGAAGGATGATCTTGAGCTGAAGGGAAAGAGGACACGAGATACTCATAGAGCAAGTAGCAGTACGGGCCCGGCCAAGAGGCCTCACTTACAGATTAGCAACAGTATCAGCAGCCGAGGGTCCACTTTCAGCAGCAGCAGTTTCAGGGCCATATTCCTTTTCAGCAGGTGCAGCAACAACATACGCAGCAGTAGGCCCCTAAACAGCTGCATGTTATCATTTAACCTTTCTGTATGAAACCAGGGCACGATTGGAGCGAATGCCGGATGAGGCTAGGCAAGTGCCTACTCTGTGGAGCATCAGATCATTAGTTGAGAGAGTGTCCCAAGTCTTCAGGACGGACAGCTCAGGGAGCAGGAGCGAGGGCTCCAGTGGGCCAGCAGAAGGGACTACCCTTACAGACTCAGCAGCAGAGGTTCGTGCAACATCAACATCAGGCATGAGGAGGCTAGCAGGGGTGAGCTTACGCCATGACAGCTGAAGATACACAGGCAGTAGGAGAGCTTATTGCAGGTTTCATTTTTCTCGATTCTATTCCGCATTTGCCTCATTATAACTGTCTTGAAATTCGATTCCATATGTTCCTTGTTGGTTGACGAATTTGAATCTTAGTGTTTCATAGTTGATTTAGTATTCTACCGAGATCATATGGGCTAGGTTACGTCAATTATGGAATCTAGGTCTTCTATGGTCATTTTAGCTAGTATTATGAGGACATAGTCTGATTTTGGACGTATTTCTTGCGTGTAGGAATTTAATATTTTCGCGGTCAAGCATGCGACGATGCAAAAATTTTAAATACCATAAATCTAGAGTTATGTACCTTAGTCGAGGATTCTATGATTTATCGTAGCATTGTTTACTAGCATGACAAAGATTCTGAGTACCATGGTTTTGGACAAACTCATATGATTATCGAACTGTGTGATTTTGAGACTTTGATTGTTGGGGTTTTTTGACCTAGAAGGAGTTCCACCATCTAAATTTCGAGGACAAAATTCTTCTAAGGAGGGTAGACTTGTAACACCCACTTTTCTAAAATGAGGGTAATTTTAAAATTTTGTAATTTTAATCTTTAAATAATAAGATTTAAATTATGTTATGATTTTTGGTGATTTTTAATTAATTTAAAACTATTTAAATCTGTGAATTATGATTTTAATGTGTTGCTAGTAAAACCCTAGAGATTATTTGACCTAGAGGCTAACCACGACCAAGGTGACCTGGCCATGTGATTAGAATGACTAATTACAACTTTTTAGCCTAAGGGTATTTTGGTCATTTGTGACTTATTATGATTATTGAATTTGTGATAATTAATATTGTGCTAATTGAATTGTCAGAGACTAACCTTGAAGTTAACCTAATCTAGATGTTAACCATGAGCATAGATATTAGATTAGAAGCTTCCATCATGACAAGGTTAAGAATATCTAGATATTAAGTTGAGGTTAGATATTTGTTAAGGTATATATTTTAGCTTGGGCCCTTAGCTTAAGGCCTAGAATTTAACTAGCTAGAGGCCTCTAAACCTTATGAAACTTAACCCTAACCTAGAATTTTACCTTGGCTGCCATCAAGAGACCTCCACCCCTATATAAACACATGTTCACATCCCCTTGCCTCTTTCATTAAACCTACAAACCCTAATTTAGTGTTCTTCTCCAAATTTTAGCCCCTTTCTTCAAATCAACTCCAAATTAGACAAAATCAATTGCAACACTCCTCTAGTGTAGAGGAAGCCATTGGTGGGTTGCTAGCAAGGATATGGAAGCTTTGGACCGTTGCAAGTTGGAGGAGAAGTCTCATTCCTAGGCTTTTTATTGAGATTTGACTCTCAATAGGTAATGGCCTTTAAACCCTTTAAATTCCTAGTTTTCTTCATAGATGCATTCATTTAGGGTTCCCCTAGCTGTCCCTCGAGTTTGGTAGGAATTTGTGTCCATTTGATATGCATATCAGACACGTATTGTTGTGTATATTAAAGTGTTTGACGAAATGCACCTTAGAACTTTTTATTCTCTGATTTATGTAAAAATTATATATTTGGAAAGCTTATTATATGTAGATTGTATATATATTTGAGTGAGTCAAATTTGGGTTATTTTGGTAGATGATTTTGGACACAGTGATTCTCTGTTGGATACTGCACGAGCACAGTAGCAATGTCCTGCTACTGCAGTGCTCGTAAAGCCTGGACACGATACCATTTCACTTGATGGTGACACGATTGGGAATGGGAAATGACTGACACACCATCTGGGAAATTGGGTTTGGTTTGGTAGTGTATTCGAGAAGATACTCGACCCACAAATTCTGCTCTGTGTGGTCGGGGCACACACACACACTGCACATTGTTGCATTTCACTTGGACACGTTCGTTGACCCTTGGACACTACCACCTGGACACATAGTTGACACACTTGACACAGGGCCGAGCACTTCACTGCTTACATGCACACTTGCACTCTAATTGTTGACACATCACCTTGTAACACACATACACACACACACACACACACACACACACACACACACACACACACACTTGTTTGACACTCGAGCACACCCTACACTTTGACACTCTAGTTTACTGCACACTTCATGGACACCTGACATTGGTTATTGGACAACAGATGACACTCCATACACCTGACATAGCTCACACACTCTTTACACATGTTCGAACTCACCCACACACAGAACCCCTATTCCCTTTTCTCTGTACAGCAGATCATAACCCCCTTGTTGATGCAGTTGAGTTTTAATGTATTTGGGTTTAGCTATTTGGGATATATATAATATTGTTGTTGATGTATATTTGTTAGGTTGTATTATGTATGTGGGGTTTTGTAGTGAGGATATCTAAGATTGAGTAGAGAGTGAGTGATGGTTTAGAGTTGGTTGATTTGAGTAGCCGAGGTTTTGAGAGTTGAGGCTATCATCAGATATCGGTTGGCATTAGCTAGGCTGGGATTGGCATTGCAGGGCCTTGGCTTGGCTTGAGTTGCTTGGTTGTAACATTTCAAGCAGCAGCAGCATATGCATTGGCAAGCTATGCAGTAAGTAGCATGCAGTTAGGTTTTGATATGAATTTGTGAATTTGGGTTTTGCAGTTTTCCTGAGATCATATAGGATATATATATATATATATATATATATATATATATATATATATATATATATATATATATATGGGGTGTATCTCAGTTTCAGAGATTATGTTACAGGCTATATTATGTATTAGTTGTATATGAATGATATATGTGTGTGGGTTGCTTATAGCTGATACATAGATATCTAGGTGGGCTTGTTAAGTTCAAAGACATCTTTGAGTTCATATGAGGGTTGTAGGTTCAATTCAGTTTCTGAGATATAGAAGGGGTTATGGTGTTTTAATATAGATACTAGTCTATATTGTTTGATTATATTTATAAGTATATAGGCTTTGCGTGAGCATGTGTGCAGCTTGGATAGGAGGATAACATTGGCTAGTACCACATTTGCTTGGCAATGCCTTTCTCGCATATTGCTTTGCATATGCAGCAGCAGCAACATTTGCATCTACAGTAGCATTTAAGAGAGGGGGTCATTTAAGTGTATGTATATATGCATGTAATTAGGATATTGGGTATATTAGAGCTACACATTCCATATATATATGGATAGGGATATGGGCTATATGTATATATATATATATATATATATGTATATATATATATATATATATATATATATTGTATATGTGAAATGGCATATTAGAGAGGATATGTGATATCTTCTAATATATGAGTCTAGTTAGCTAAATGTTTGTATAAGAGGGTATATCTATATGTGGGTAGTTTCATGAATAAGTTATGTGGGTTGCCTAGAGTAGGTTACATATACTAGTAGTATAGATAGTTGTTGTTAGATGAGATAGAGTGAATTAGTTTATGTTTTAATGGTATTTGGTTGAGGTTAGTTTAGAGGTAGAGTTGACTAGACTAAGAGAGTTGACCAATTGACTCTTTGACCTAGAAATAGCCTTAGTTGACCTAGTTTGACTTTACAGTTGACCAAGAGTTGACTTTGGCCTAGATTGACCTAGAATCATATAGAATGCATTGTAAATTTTATTTTTACCATTGTGGATACATTGTCACCTGTGTTGCTCTAAATAGGACCCAATTACTCTGATTTGGCCATATTTCTTATCAGCTATACAGAATATCAGGCGAGTATATTCTTTGATCGTTTCAAACTTGCTATGACTTATATTTATGCTCTAGATTAATTTATATGATGCTGTCATGTAATCATCATGGATTGGTACTATATGGATCTTTTTATGAGATGTTATCCTCCTTAGCGGACGCATCAGATACTTCAAGTCATGTGTTTCATGTACATCATATATTCCTTGCTCTTGCGTTATTCATGTATTCTTATGTGTTCTCACGTGCTTTCATGTACGCTCATATACTTTTATATGATCTCATGTACATCCATGTTTTCTCATATGCATCATGTGTAACCAAACCATCATTTTCGTTACGTAACTTGACTTGATCCTTGTGTATTGATTCTGGGTAGGGGTGAGTATAAATGGTCATGTGACTTAGCCATCATGTTCACTCTGTAAATTTTTATGTGATTATCAGGTTTCTCATGTACGGCGTAGCCTTCATGGCTAGTGTTTTCATGTGCAACCTGTTTTATATCATGTTCAACCCAAGCCAATTACATGCCATCTCGTACTCTAAATTACTAGTCACGTACAGTTTTTACTTATCATGTATATATTTCCAATTATCAAATATCTTTTGTTTTCATGTATATTTTCTCACAGTCCATGTATCTTACTCTTTTGCATGCTTTATATTTCATGCCATGATATGAACTGCGTGAGATGTATTATGCTCGCTCCTGTCCTGACTGGACCTGTTGAAAATATTATTGAGGATGAGGAGGGACTCTGCACCACCTACTACGGAGCTTTCATAGATGATACTTGCGACCTGGACCTCCGGAAGGTTCAGGCAGCTGCTCAGGATGATGCCATTGTCTAGTTTAGATAGCTAGACCTTTATCTTACCTTTCATGTCATTTGTTGTTTATCGATTCAGAGTCGTATATTTTTAAGATATTGAGACTTGATGTTGTTAACTTGGTTTTGTTTTAATTCTGTTTGTACCTCAGTTTTTAAGGGTTTCATTATCTATTACTGTTAGGGTTATATACTAAAAGCATCACTTTTTTAGTAACCTTATTTCCTTAAATTTTGAATGAGAATCATATGGGCAAATGTTTGGATATTGTATTTGTTGAAAGTGTTAATACAAATGTCTGATATTCTATATTATAGATAATATGGTGTGTGGTGTCACACAGAAGATCATATTATCAGTTCCCTATGGAGTATATAAATAGTTCACAACCTAGATGGACTTGGACAATCTATTGGAAAGGTTGTAGTGTAATCTGGTATTAGTCTATCTTGACTATAGGTTTACACTAGTACACTTTGTGTGTATTGAACAGGACCACTTGAGGTTGTTCTCTTTGTACTGACTACATAATAGAATAAACACCTTGGTTATTATGGATGCTTGTGCTCTTAACCCGGATATAATAACGAACATGTATATGCAGTGTACATTATTTTGACTCATAAAAGAGTGAGATTCATTATGGATCAACAACCTCTATGAATTGGGTAATAACATTGTATGTATGATGAGCTGTTGATTATAAATGGAATCCATGTCCCGATACATCGGGTTGATGATGTCCCCTTAAGGAGCTCAAAAGGATTGTCATGTGAACCTTGCAGGTGGATTATATCCGACATGACAAATAAAGTTGAGCGGTACTACTTAAGGATAAAAGATGTCGAATCAATATAGTTGCCAGTAACTTAATTTGATCGACGGACATACGATATCTTAACATGGGGAGCCAAATGAGCATATAATTAAAGGAGCCCATAAACATAATTTGGGATTAGGGAGGTAGTGCAACAATAGCTCATTAGTGGACCGAGCTATTGTTAATGGGCCTGGATTGTGTGTTCGGGCTGAACACGGGATATCCAGATCTGTTAGGAGGCCTAACCCTAATTTCTCCTCATGGTCCCTGCCGTAGCCTATATATCCTCTATTCTCTGGCCGCCATATTACCGATCAGAAATCTAAAACTTCTTCTAAATTCGTGATTTACGTAAGGAGAGAAAGAGAGGGCTGCCAAGGAGAATAAAAGGTTAGGAGATCGTCGCCCACACGTCCAACTCGAGAAAGGAATACGTGCAGAAGATCTTAGGGTCGTCCGCTCGAGATTGCCAGGAATTACTTGTCTCCTTTCCGTCGCAGGAATAATTCATGAACCCTAGTTGTCACGACCCGCACCCTAGAGTTAGGGCACGAGAAGTGGGTACGTCCAGCCTACGCCGCAGTGTCGGCGGTAGAACGCTGTCCTAGGTCTCATGCATCTAACAGTATAAGGCTAAACAGTTTATACTCCCCAAATAGGGGTGACATAGCAGGTACAGACTCAATCACATCTACGGTAGAGCATGATAAGGATAGATAAAACATGAAATCCAAAAGAGGTACAACAGAGAGAAATCTAAGTGTCTAAGATACACAAATCTAGAAATACATCTCAAATCTCCAAACTCAGATACAGTAATCCATAAAGTAAATACAACTGCAGACAATTGAAATAACTATCTAAACAACCTCTAATGTGTCTCCTCTAGGCTAGCAGGCAATCTCCAAGCTATCTGTAAAATTTATCAACGGGTCCAGTCAGGACAGGAGCGAGTACAGTACATCTCAACAATATCATAACAGGTTAGGAAATGTAAACATGCTAGAGAGTAAGATACATGATCTGAAGAAATAACATGATAAAAAAGAGAGAGACTGTAAGTAAATAGCTACAATATATAGAGAACTATCAGTGACTAGTGATTCAGAGCACAAGATGGTTATGTAAACGGCACGATGTTGTACACGAGTAATCTGCAGAGGTTGTACACGAGTAATCTACTGGATTGATTACATAACCACTTCTACTCCCTCGCCCCAATCAATACACAAGGATCAAGCTAAGTTATGTTATTGCACACGAAGTATAGTCGCACACGAGATCATGTGAATACATGAATATACATGATTTCACACGATTTGTACACGAATGTCACGAATACAAGGAGTACACGATGCTCACGATAAAGTACACAAACACGAATACCCGATATATCCGCTAAGGGGATAACATCGCACAACAAGATCCATATAGTACTAATCCGTGTTTCCAACGTGTCAGCATCATGTAAAGTAATCTAAAGCAGGAAATATAATCCTAAACAAGATATAAAATGATCAGAGAATGTACTCGCCTGATATCTGAATGTCCAAGGTAAAGATACTGTCCGAGGAGAGGTGTCTGGCTCCTAATTAGAACACCACAAGTCACAACATGTCCAAAAGGGTAATATAAAGCACTATAAGGCATTCTACATGAATCTAGGTCAAACTAGGCCAAAGTCAACCCTTGGTCAACTCTGGTCAACTGCACTAGTCAAACTAGGTCATGTCCTAATCCAGCAAGTCTTACTAGGCCTAACCAAGACTATCCTAGCAAGTATACATCAATACAAGGCTATACAAGCCAACATACACCCAACTCTATATAGCATGCAATTATTCAATACTCAAATAGGCAAGAATTCACATTGGATATACACTAGGTAATCTATTACTTTAAGCTATATATATCTACACATATATACACATGCATATATTGGTATTCAACAATAGGTCTATAATCATGGCATTTCAAATGGTTATATAGACTTATATATTACAACACAATATGCTAACATATATATAATATACATACATAGCTAAGTTAACTATATTCATAAATACTTATTTAAGAGGCTATGTGTGTGTATGTGAACATGGCAAAGGGGCAAGTGAGGGTTAAATGGGCATACATAGTGTATACATATCAAAGAGTGTCAAAGTGTAAATGAACAAAGTGTCAAGTATGACAGTCTCAGCATAGTGTAAGGGGGTACATGAGGTAATATAGGATTTGTGTTAACATAGAACATTACATCTCATTAACTTGTATATTGTATACATTACATCTATTATTACATTACATTCATGCTTGCATTCATTCATCATTCATTTATTCTCTTGCACTACTATATGCACCATACATTACATACTATAGAACCTACATATTCATTACAAGCCATACTTATACATGCTTACATTAGATAGGATACTTACACCTCATACATCATTTATTTAACTATTTACTCATGCTTGCATTCTCTATTTAATTACATAATGTATATACATTAACATAGGTTAAAATCAAATAGAATATTATATTACACACAAGGGTGCACAAAATGCATATGCCGAATAGTAACTCCTACTAATAATCAATACTGTACCATCTCAGCATGAATTAAAATCTAGGATTAAAGTATATTATAGATCCATGTGTTATCTTTCCGAAACTTCAAACGGATTGCGTTTTGGTTTCCGGAAACTCCCGGAATCGTGAAAACACCGAAAACGCGTTTGTCTTTAGTATAGCTGACACTCAAATAATTCTCCAGAAAGTTACAGAAAGAATTAGGCCATTTCATACATATTTTCGGAAAGCTAACTTCAATACGCTTCTTTTAAAAAAACGGGAGATTAAACCGAGCTTTGAGCTAGAAGTTATGACATTTCTAAGTTAGGACTGAAATTAAAAACGTGGATAAAAATCATGACGGATTTAGATAGTTTGAGCCAAAAGAATACACAATATATATATCCTAATTATCCACAACAATAATGACAATAATAATATGAGGAACCACACTCACAAACTTGATTATATAATCATCATGAACCATTTATTACAAATATAAATATAGATACACTCTCATTACAATATATATATATATATACATACACAAATCTATATATGTAACATGAACACATCTATAAGAGATACATGAATGAAATGTAAAGTACTCAAGAACACATCTCTACATATTCAAATCTGAGATTTAATATGAATTAATTCATTTAATCAATATTTTAAATATAAAGTGTGTCCAAGTTTGGGGGTTTTCCCCATGAACACAAGACACAACAATAATACAATAGAAATCCCTAAAGGACACACAATGGACACAAGAGGATACAAAATAGGGACACAACAATGGAGGTCATTCCTATGGTTAAAACTTTCCTAAATGCAAAATGGAGAAATAAAAGAGAAGGAAATATTACCTAAAGGACAGAAAATCCAAGGAGAAAGGCTTCTTCCTTGGGAGAGCTTGAGAGCACTTGGGGAAGAAGACTTCTCAAAGAAAGGAAATAAGATGGGAGTCCTATTAGGGCTGGCCACAATGGTTATCCCTCCCTTATTGAATATTACAAGTTTGCCCCTCCCTTAGTTATAAGTGTTTAAAACAATTTTGGTTAGGGTTTGGGGGTAAAAGGGTCAAAATAAAAACTCTAAATGGTTAACCTAATAATTAGGATTATGACTAATCTTTCTAACATGACTAATTAAAATGTGGACCATGGCTAACTAATGCATGGGTCCAACTAGAGTCTAAGTTACCCCGGGACCCCGTTACAAGTCCGATTGAGATGAAATTCGAACCCGACTCAAATAATCCCAAAACAATATCATAAATAATAAAATAATATCAAAATAATTCAAAGAGGTCAAATGCAAAATATCCTTAGGCCAAAAATGACAGTAAAATATTATAATCACATGGTTAGGCTCTAGGTCAAACAGTCTCTAGGGTTTCACTAGCAAAACGTCAAAACCACAAGTCATTGATTTAAATAATTTTAAAATGATTTAAAATCACCAAAAATCATATCATGAATTAAATATCATTATTAAAATAATTATAAACACGAAATTTCAAAATTACCCTCATTTGGAAAACTGGGTGCTACAACTCTACCCACCTTAGAAAAATTTCATCCTCGAAATTTAAGTTCGGTAGTACTCCTTCTAGAGCCTCTAACCTACCCAACATCTAAGGTAACACTTCCTAACACTGGAATAATAAACGGACATCTAAATAGTGTCAATCTAGGAATACCTCCAACACTGCTCTACTGTACGGCGGTAATGGAATTTCAATAAAATATGGACTGGAACCTATATCCAAGGGACTGGACCTATTTTAAAGTGGTCTTAACTAAGGATGAAAAGGATCTGATCATAGGCTATAGTTATGCTCAAACTATTATCTTCCTATTAACCATCTATTAATACATTCTATTACCATAGGAACGATGCATTACTAAGACATATAGGCCCCTATCTCTCATAACACATTTATACTCACCAAAAGACTAGTACATCCTATCAAGGCTGATACTATAATCTCTCATAAATCTCATAAGCTACATGTTTATAGACACACATCCCCACATCAAGGACTAACCTATATATATCTACAACTGATACTAATGGGGTGACGTCCCTATTTCCCAACAATCAAGGTCTAAAAAATTTTATCTAAATCATGCAATTTGAAGGAATAGTATACAGGGTCAGGGCATACCGTAGCAGTTGGAAGTCTCATCTAGGTACACTAATCATTCTAGGTCAAAACAGTACTATGGTATCAACACACAAATAATCTAGGGTGTCCTAATTGGGAAGGTAAGGGAACAACAATCATCAAGGTTGTAGGGCTGTCTACCATCCTATATAAAAATTGGTCATTAACAAGCAACTAAAAAATTATTAAAAGGTTACTATTCCATAAAATGGCAAAAATTAAAAATTTAGGCACAACAAATCATAAATAGATTTTTGTCTTGACACGATATAAGTTGATCAATTTCGGGATAAAACGAGATTTGGGCAAGAAGGGAAATCAATAAAATTAAAGTATGAGCACGAGCATCCAATGATGGAGGTTCAGGTCATGATTAAATTTAATTCGACTGAGTACGAATACGAGGTTCATAGGCGATGAAAAAATTTCAAGGAGAATTGTCAAGGCTGTCGCGAATGAGACTCTAGGGTCAAGTTTAACTATGTCTCTATTCTCGTAGATTGATACATGAAAAAGCGAACCAAAGTACAATAGATTGATCAGACCATCATGTACCGGTTCTGATTAGACAATATGTTAGTGGATGGCCACCCAATAAAATATGTCATGACCAAGCTCGAAAATAGATAAGCTTGCAAAACTAAGGCTAATTTAGCAGCACAAGATATAAGGGTGGTAATGATGAATGGAATTACATAGTCCAAGTTTCTTAATCAACGGGTGAAGTAATCAGATAAGGTACAAGGTTAAGCATCTAAGGAAACAAGCATAACACCATCACATATCGGGTCGAAAGAATTGAGTCAAGGCTGGAATTCTAATTGAAATAAAAAGAAATTTAGTATAATGGTAGAGGTTATAGTTTAGCCAGTTGACCAGAAAATCATATCAAGAAAATAGAGTACAAGAAGACGGGTTTTAGTGGGACATGATATACCTACACGAAGGTGAGCTCGTCTTGGTCTTACATATTAGATTTGTTGGAGGGTAACAGCTAGTATTACATTCCGAATATCAAAGTCATGATAAGGAACGTCAAGGATCTCAATTAGAAAGTGGGAGTTCAAGAGGTGGTAATTAATGCACAAAAATAATGAAGATCGAGTTAGTCATCTACTTCTGATACTCTTAAGTTCATCTGGTCATAACTTGCCAATCATATCTTTACCTCACCAGTCTCCATATGAAAATTTAACCTTTACTTAAACCCTTACAATGACTACCGTAGGCAATTTCCAATTTTCAAACATCACTCTTGAAGCACAGCCCTCACATTTAGGAATCAACATTAACCATTTATTTAAATTTCCAAGTTCTTTCACCTTGTCTTAAATTTGACCCAAAACCTCTAAATTCCATTTACGAATTCCTTGAACTTGTTCAAATTGTTCTCCTCGTATTATTTAATTTAAATCTCTAGGCCTTATAAAACTTATCTTCCATCATAAAATCAACTTCCGTATTTTCTTCGACATACACCCTTGAATATTATTCTCCTAAAAATATTTCACAATAATCTCTAAACTTCCATAACTTTGTGTTCTCTCTATCCCTAGTCATTTCCTGGCAACATCTTGTTTAATATCCTTATTAAACACAATTAACTTCTCTTTTCCATTACTAACCTTCTACATAGCCTCAGAGTAAAAGTTTTCCCCAGAATCAATAACCAAGATTTTCTAAGTTCTCAAAATAGGTTGACCTCTGATATCCTCATTAGTTTTGAATACACCTATAAACTATCTCATAACCCCAAAATTTCTCTAAATATAATTGTTTCCAGATTGGCAGTATACATCTCTTTATTCTATTCGAGACCTTTACCATATTTCTATCTCAAGTTTCCATATGGACACTCCACATTTGATTTCCTTTAGATCATCATAAAATAATCAGTTATGTCTTCTCTGAGCTACATAATTTACGTCACTTCCTTAGCCTTTCCCATGCAAAAGATACGAAGATTCAAGGGTTTCGAAGTACATCTGGTAGGGATGACAAGATATGGGTAATTAATTTAATGAGACAGAGTTTAAGATAAGAGGTAAATAAGAATACAAGGGAATAATGGCGAGAAAGAATAATGAAGATATGTTCCTTCTCATCGGTTCAAACGAGAGGAACCCATCAAGCTTAAATTCAATAGCAAGGAATGAGGGTGAATCCAAACAAGAGGAAAAGGAATTCCAATTGAAGTTTAAAATAAGTTTTTCAGGGGTCATCCCAGAAATCTCTCAAAGAATCCTAAGTGTGATTGAGTACCTTGGATTTGAAAATATTAATCTAAATACAAAATTAAATCAACAACTACAAAATTTTATCAAACATCAACTAATACCAGGATTCAAAGTTCTACAATAAATTCACAAAATCCAATTCAAATCAAGGAAAAAGGTGAATCAAAACAAGGAAAAGGAGTTTAAATTGGAATTCAAAATGAGATTCTCAAGGGTCATCCCAGGAATCTCTCAAGGAATCCTAACAGTGATTGAGTATCCTCTCATCCTAACATCTTAATTTATATATCCTATAGCAGGCTCGTAGTAGTACAACTAAGTCGTTGCTCTACTACGAAATCGCACTAATGCGAATCTCGACCTGCATGGGCCACCACTAAAAATGTGTCACGACCCGCACCCTAGAGTTAGGGCACGAGAAGTGGGTACGTCCAGCCTACGCCGCAGTGTCGGCGGTAGAACGCTGTCCTAGGTCTCATGCATCTAACAGTATAAGGCTAAACAGTTTATACTCCCAGAATGGGGGTGACATAGCAGGTACAGACTCAATCACATCTAAAGTAGAGCATGATAAGGATAGATAAAACATAAAATCCAAAAGAGGTACAACAGAGAAAAATCTAAGTGTCTAAGATACACAAATCCAGAAATACATCTCAAATCTCCAAACTCAGATACAGTAATCCATAAAGTAACTACAACTGCAGACAATTGAAATAACTATCTAAACAACCTCTAATGTGTCTCCTCTAGGCTAGCAGACAATCTCCAAGCTATTTGTAAAATTTATCAATGGGTCCAGTCAGGACAGGAGCGAGCACAGTACATCTCAACAATATCATAACAGGTTAGGAAATATAAATATGCTAGAGAGTAAGATACAGGATCTGAAGAAATAACATGATAAAAAAGAGAGAGACTGTAAGTAAATAGCTACAATATATAGAGAACTATTAGTGACTAGTGATTCAGAGCACAAGATGGTTATGTAAACGGCACAATGTTGTACACGAGTAATCTACAGAGGTTGTACACGAGTAATCTACTGGATTGATTACATAACCACTTCTACTCCCCCGTCCCAATCAATACACAAGGATCAAGCTAAGTTATGTTATTGCACACGAAGTATAGTCGCACACGAGATCATGTGAATACATGAATATACACGATTTTACACGATTTGTACACGAATGTCATGAATACAAGGAGTACACGATGCTCACGATAAAGTACACGAACACGAATACCCGATGTATCCGCTAAGGGGATAACATCGTACAACAAGATCCATATAGTACTAATCCGTGTTTCCAACGTGTCAGCATCATGTAAAGTAATCTAAAGCAGGAAATATAATCCTAAACAAGATATAAAATGATCAGAGAATGTACTCACCTGATATCTGAATGTCCAAGGTAAAGATACTGTCCGAAGAGAGGTGTCTGGCTCCTAATTAGAACAACACAAGTCACAAAATGTCCAGAAGGGTAATATAAAGCACTACAATGCATTATACATGAATCTAGGTCAAACTAGGCTAAAGTCAACCCTTGGTCAACTCTGGTCAACTGCACTAGTCAAATTAGGTCAAACTAGGTCATGTCCTAACCCAGCAAGTCTTACTAGGCCTAACCAAGACTATCCTAGCAAGTACACATCAATACAAGGCTATACAAGCCAACATGCACCCAACTCTATATAGCATGCAATTATTCAATACTCAGATAGGCAAGAATTCACATTGGATATACACTAGGTAATCTATTACTTTAAGCTATATATGTCTACACATATATACACATGCATATATTGGTATTCAACAATAGGTCTATAATCATGGCATTTCAAATGGTTATATAAACTTATATATTACAACACAATATGCTAACATATATATAATATACATACATAGCTAAGTTAACTATATTCATAAATACATATTTAAGAGGCTATGTGTGTGTATGTAAACATGGCAAAGGAGCAAGTGAGGGTTAAATGGGCATACATAGTGTATACATATCAAAGAGTGTCAAAGTGTAAGTGAACAAAGTGTCAAGTGTGATAGTCTCAACATAGTGTAAGGGGGTACATGAGGTAATATAGGATTTGTGTTAACATAGAACATTACATCTCATTAACTTGTATATTGCATACATTACATCTATTATTACATTACATTCATGCTTGCATTCATTCAACATTCATTTATTCTCTTGCACTACTATATGCACCATACATTACATACTATGGAACCTACATATTCATTACAAGCCATACTTATACATGCTTACATTAGATAGGATACTTACACCTCATACATCATTTATTTAACTATTTACTCATGCTTGCATTCTCTATTTAATTACATAATATATATACATTAACATGGATTAAAATCAAATAGAACATTATATTACACACAAGGGTGCATAAAATGCATATGACGAATAGTAACTCCTACAAATAATCAATACTATACCATCTCAGCATGAATTAAAATCTAGGATTAAAGTATGTTATAGATCTATGTGTTAGCTTTCCGAAACTTCAAACGGATTGCGTTTTCGTTTCCGGAAACTCCCGGAATCGCGAAAACACCGAGAACGCGTTTGTCTTTCGTACAGCTGACACTCAAATAATTCTCCAGAAAGTTACATAAAGGATTAGGCCTATTAATAGATGTTTTTGGAAAGCTAACTTCAATACGCTTCTTTTAAAAAAAATGGAAGATTAAACCGAGGTTTGAGCTAGAAGTTATGATATTTTTAAGTTAGGGCTGAAATTAAAAACGTGGATAAAAATCATGACGGATTTAGATAGTTTGAGCCAAAAGAATACACAATATATATATCCTAATTATCCACAACAATAATGACAATAATAATATGAGGAACCACACTCACAAACTTGATTATATAATCATCATGAACCATTTATTACATATATAAATATAAATACACTCTCATTACAATATATATATATACATACACAAATCTATATATGTAACATGAACACATCTATAAGAGATACATGAATGAAATGTAAAGTACTCAAGAACACATCTCTACATATTCAAATCTGAGATTTAATATGAATTAATTCATTTAATCAATATTTTAAATATAAAGTGTGTCCAAGTTTGGGGGTTTTTCCCATGAACACAAGACACAACAATAATACAATAGAAATCCCTAAAGGACACATAATGGACACAAGAGAACACAAAATAGGGACACAACAATGGAGGTCATTCCTATGGTTAAAACTTTCTTAAATGCAAAATGGAGAAATAAAAGAGAAGAAAATATTACCTAAAGGAGAGAAAATCCAAGGAGAAAGGCTGCTTCCTTGGGAGAGCTTGAGAGCACTTGGGGAAGAAGACTTCTCAAAAAAAGAAAATGAGATGGGAGTCCTATTAGGGCCGGCCACAATGGTTATCCCTCCCTTATTGAATATTACAAGTTTGCCCCTCCATTAGTTATAAGTGTTTAAAACAATTTTGGTTAGGGTTTGGGGGTAAAAGGGTCAAAATAAAAACTCTAAATGGTTAACCTAATAATTAAGATTATGACTAATCTTTCTAATATGATTAATTAAAATGTGGGCCATGGCTAACTAATGCATGGATCCAACTAGAGTCTAAGTTACCCCGGGTCTCCGTTACAAGTCGGATTGAGATGAAATTCGAACCCGACTAAAATAATCCCAAAACAATATCATAAATAATAAAATAATATCAAAATAATTCAAAGAGGTCAAATACAAAATATCCTTAGGCCAGAAATGACATTAAAATATCATAATCACATGGTTAGGTTCTAGGTCAAACAGTCTCTAGGGTTTCACTAGCAAAACGTCAAAACCACAAGTCATTGATTTAAATAATTTTAAAATGATTTAAAATCACCAAAAATCATATCATGAATTAAATATTATTATTAAAATAATTATAAACACAAAATTTTAAAATTACCCTCATTTGGAAAACTGGGTGCTACAACAGTTTCTGCCTATGAAGGGTTAGAACACGTATTAGATATGTTTAACTTTCTATCGATCAATACGTACACCAAAAGAAGGGTCCTGGGAATCCCCAGTTCCATCAATTGGTATCAGAGCCACTTTGGATCTGCATATTGATTGATATGTCCATGTTGTCCAATAAAACCTGCGCTGTGTAATAGTCGGTAGATGTAGATCTGTTCTAACTCAGTTTTACAGGCATCTTAGATCCAACTATTATGGTCCAATGTATGTTTTTGATTGTGTTATTTAAACCACAGACATGTCGTGGATGTTGTTGTTGTGGATGTAATTAAAATTACGAGGGTTGATCGTGCTTATTATTTTAATTTTGTAATCTAGATTATGTGTGAACTCGTTCGGGAGGTATAGGATTGATGTAATTTTAATTATTTTTGATCAATCGTGATGGCGGTGGTGGCTGTTTCTGACGTCGGACGAGATGCTAGTTTTAAGCAGTCCAGAGGCAGACAGATGATTTTCGATGAAGGAATCGACAGCCAAAATCTAAAAAAAATAGGACCTCAAGGCAGGTCGAACCCCGAATAGATCTGTGCAGCGCCAGATTTTGGATTCGGATAGTTGAGGACGGAGCAGCAAAGATGACCATAATAGTAAGATATTTTCTTTTATTTTTGTCATTTTGCTTTTTTTAATTATGCATGTTTATTATTGTGTGGTTGTTTTTTTTGAAAAAACAAGCCTACATTAATAATGGACAACATGGACATAATATCAACTAGTAGAAAAACTTTCATTGTTAAATAACTTAGTGGGAGAGGATATTTATTTAGTTTAAATCCTATGGTCTCCATTACTGGTTTATAGGTGATGTAATTATACTTGCGTGTTGGCTATAGTGCTTTCCTCTATATCGGATGAGTATAATTATGGATCACCAGTACAAACTTCCTTAGGGATAATTGTAGAAAGTTACCTAGTATGTGTTCACTTCTCCATCTGAAGGAACTCATTACAAGGTAATGGACTTACTATTAAGTAATGTTATACACTTAGATACAAATAATGGTATCCTCCCCATCGGAGTCACTGCTATTATTTGTATGACCAGAGCAAGACCAGCATGTTAATTTTATTTGTCATAAAGTTATGTTGACATGATAGTAAAATTAATAAGAAAAACCTACTTGAACAAAGTTGAATTTGTATACGTCCACACTATCGTGGCATGCTAAATTTATGGTGTTGGTAAATTTTTTATTATTGTTTTGAAGGAATCAATATTTAGTTAATTCAAAAAGTTTTTTTGCCCTACATAATTTTATTTATGTGATTCTCAGGATTTCGAAAATGGGTTCTTTCAGTCCACTTATGGTAATTCTTAAAGAAAACAAACTTACTGGACCTAACTATATTGACTGGAAATGTAATTTAGATATTGTTCTGACTGCTAAGGAGTACAAATATGTACTTGTTGACGAATGCCCACCTAAGTCTGATGCTAACTCTGATGAAGAGGTCAAAGAGGCTTATAAGAAGTGGAAAAAGACAGATGAGATGGCGCGATGTTACATTCTGGCATCTATGTCAAATGTACTGCAACATCAGCATCAGGCCGTGGCCACTGCTTATGACATGATGTATAACCTCAAGGAACTCTTCGAACATCAGAGTAGAGCAGCTAGACAGTTTGCTATGAAATGTTTGATGAATACAAAAATGGCTGAGGGTACACCAGTAAGAGATCATGTTCTCAAGATGATAGGTCATCTGAATAAGATGGAGATCCTTGGAGCTGAAATCGATGGAAAATCCCAGGTCGATATCATTCTCGGGACTCTGCCTAAAAGTTTTGACATTTTCTGTCTTAATTACAACATGAACAAAAGGTTGTATAGTTTGGCAGAACTTGTAAAAGAGCTACAGGATGCTGAATCTCTCTTTAGGTAGAGTGGTCATATTTTTGTTTCAGAAAAGGCTTTTACTTCTAAGCCAAAAGGCGGTAAGATGAAGAATAACATTCAGAAATAGGCACACTTAGCAAAGAAGGGCATGGGACCTCAAGGCGCGATGAAAAAGCCGAAAGACAAATATTTCAAGTGCAAAGGGTCAGGACATTGGAAGACTGATTGTCCACTTCTCAAACAAGGGAACAAAGAAGGTATATCTCATTTACTAGTAGTTGAAACATGTTTAGCGTTGTTATCTACCGGTACCTGGTGTATAGATACATGAGCCACTAATCATGTCTGCAATACATTACAGGGGTTCCAGGAAACCAGACGGCTTAGTGATGGAGAGATATGCTTGTTCATGGGTGATGCTACAAAATTATCGGTCGGTGCATTAGGAGATATTACTTTATCTTTTGGTAGAAATAAGTCTTTGACATTGAGAGACTGTCTTTATGCACCTTCACTTAGAAGGAATTTAGTTTCTGTTTCTATATTAGTTAAGGATGGATATTCAGTTTATTTTAATGATAATATTGTTATTAGAAAGAATAAACATTTTATTTGTTTTGGTGCATTAGTTGATAATTTGTATTTCATTAATCCTATTTCGCCCACAATGCAACTTATGGAAATGAATAATATGTCATCTAACTTAAATAAGCGAAAAGAACCTTCTTGTATGAACCAAATATATCTTTGCCAATTGCGATTGGGGTATATTAACTGTTTGCCATTAAAATCTTTTGATTGCAAATTTTAATTACAAACAGAACAATGTTACAATATAGGACTTAGACGTAGTCCTAGGAGTATACTTTTGTTTATCTGGGTCCCTTGTGCCGATGGAGTGAGTGGTAATGCGTTGACTCCGTTGACGATCTGACGACGGTTCTCGGTTCTCTGAAGGTCTGGGTTACTCTGGGTGCCGGAGCTTGCAGAGAGGAAGAAGACGTTGAGTGTCTGTATCTGCCTCTCTGTATATGTATGTCGGTGGTTGTGTGATATGTGTGTGTAAGAAGGAAGTGATCCCTCTATTTATAGCTTTGCAGGCTGGCTGCTCATGCGCGCATATGTAGGATGCGCCTATACGCGGGGATGCCACGTGGCGGTTGCTGATGGAGGCGCATGGGCGATGCGCTCTGATTGAGGAGTTAAGCCCTTCCTATTACCTTTGTGGGCTGCGGTCGAGCTGACACGTAGCAATGGAGAGGATCTTTCAGTTGCTGAGATCTTGGGTGATTAGCACCCCTTCATAGGCTAAATCAAGTCAAAGGACACGTGTCGTAGGTCCCTGGCTCGAAGATCTCGAATTTGGTGGAGAGTGATCTGATAGGATACGCCTGGGATTGGGCGCATGAGGAGACTTTGGCTCGTAACCTTTAGGAGTCACAAACTAGTCGGGTCGCATGGCTTTTGAGGCACATGCGGGGCTTCAGTAGTGACTTTACTTCTGTCTTTAGGGATCAGAGAAAAGTCTGAGGCGCACGGCTTTTGAGGCACATGCAGAGATTTAGGCGCATGGCTACGGAGGCGCATGCGAGATGGTTGGACGGCCACGTGGCTTGTAACCGCCGAAGGAAACCGATGATGATGCTTACGTCGGCGACGCTTCGTCTTCTGAAAAAGCTGTCAATCGTTCAGTCCTTGGGGGACGTACTGCCAACTCTGTCAGACTTCAGCATTTAATATTCTTTGACAGGTGATGGGCTCTTGAGTGGGCGCATCGATCAGCGTTCCACTAGGCACATGGGGACGCATGGGGCGCATCCTCATAAGGCGCTTGGTGTTAAGGGGCGCATCTGTATGATGCGCGGTCTGACCGGCGCATCTGCTTTGCATGACACGTCTTTACTGGTCCGACTGTTGAGTTCTTCGAGTCATTAATGGCTCTCTGACTTATCTGAATTCGAAGGAGTGAATTCATCATCATGAATACAAGTTCATTACACTAACTTCGGGAAGGTTGCCACTTGGCGCATGGGTTTGATTTGTCCTGGCCTGTGAATAGCAACAGTTTGAGAGAGTTTTGTTGTCTCTCCCTTAACTTCTCGACGAAGATGGATTCGACTGATCCTCCTCCTTGGCAAGACGTTGTACTGTGGATGATGGTTCTCCTTGTTCGAAGAAGCTTTGATGATGAACTCCTTTAGAAGACTGAGATTTGCCGAGTTGGAATAGACATAGCAGTTTATGTTCGAGCTGCTTGCTGGCACGACATCGATTGCCAAGTTGAATGTACGGTTTGGGTTTGATGATGGAAGAGCCCCAGGCTGGCAAATGCGTCTGTGCGTTGATGAGGAAGTGAATCACTCTGACGGGGCAGAATAATGCGCTGGGAGACAGGCACAACATGTTACAACTGCTGAAATACAGACTGCCTTGGTGGTGGTGCCACTGTCTTACGGCAGCAACAGTTGATGACGACCGTAGCACAAGTGTGCCCCATGAGGGACGTATTATGCTTGTCGGTCGGCTCTCCTGATCGGCGTTTATGAATGATCATATTACGCAAATTGTTAGAGGAGAGTGCCACCTTCACACCCCCATCAGGCGTATGGCAAGGCCAAGCGCCGGGATGGTCAAGTGAGAGTGCCACCTTTACACCCCCATCAGGCGCATGATAAGGCCAAGCACCGGGATGGTCAAGTGAATGTTGTGCCCCCTGATCCAATGTAAAACATGCACTCAGATCAGTAGTGGGGGAACAACATTTAAAGTGACTTGAACGAGCCTCAGACGCACAACCAATGGAGGCACGGGAGTTCAAGACCACAGGGTTTGCCTTGCTCGACTTGGTTGCAAATATAACATATGCGCCCAAGTGAGATAAGGACTTTGAGGGTCGGCTCGTTTCTAGCACAGAAGCACCTGAGTCAACTTTGTACAGCTTACTATCAGCAGCGCGCATGATTGTGAGCGCATGCTTCTGGTTTGCCGTCGGCATAGCACGTTTGAGGCGCATGGCCCGTACTGCCTTGGACTTCTTCGTACCAGCCCGCTGGGGTGTATAGTACCCAGAGTCCAAATTATCCTTGCCATGACAGCGAGTGAAGAACTTGCAGCCAATCCAGACGAAGAGAAGAACTGTTACAACTTTTTGTGGCTCGAACGGGCTCCCTGGATAACGGGCTCCCTTTTCTTTATTTATTTTGGTGCCCTTTTCAAAGAAGGCAAGAGGGCTCTATATATAGAGTGGAATGATACCTCTCTTCTTCTCCTTTCTGATATGGGATTAAAAGCATATCCCTCTTCTTTATGCTTCTACAAGACCCCCTTTAAAGTTTTTAAAACTTTTGGACAAGTTTTGAAATACTTTGAACAAGAAGCATGGATAGTATAGCTGTTTAGGTGTGACAATCCTATCAGAGGTAGTATAGACGTGATAGGTTTGGGTACTTCCACCGGGGATTTTATGTGGACTTATCATCCTTGGCGTACCTTAGTTTGAGGTACAGATAATAAGTTGAGAGAGTGAGGGAGAACCAACATATTTACTCAAAGCTAGTATGGACATGGTAAATATGGGGATAATGGTAGAGCTTTCCGACTCAGAGGTGATATGGACGTGGTAGGAATAACTCTGGAGGGAGATACGCGGAACTACTCAGAGGTAATATGGACATAGAAGTTCTGCTGGGATGTAATCCTTTACTTTTGAATAAAGAATGAAGAGTTTTGTGGTGTGTTCATTCTCGTTGTCATGAACTTGATGATTTGTGTGGACCTATTATCTTTTGTGCACCTTGGTTTTTAGGTACAGATAATAAGTTTGGGAGAACCAACATGTTTGCTCAGAGGTAATATAGAAGTGGCAAATATGGGGTTCAAATGATGGAATCTTCCTACTCAGATGTGTTATGGACGTGGTAGGAATGACTCTGGGGGATACGCGAAACTACTCAGAGGTAATATGGACGTGGAAGTTCTGCGATCAATATACGGCAACGTAGGGGTTGTCTATACGGGATGTTTACTCAGAGGTAATGTGGACGTGGTGAACATGATGGGTAGCGTAGTCTTACGGAGTGTAAGATTTCGCTTTGTAGGGTATAGGGGAACAACTCAGCGGTAATGTGGACGTGGTTGTCCTTCTACTGGAGAATAGATTACTACGGAACAGTTGGGTTCCGGAAGCGTAAGATTTTTTGGAAGGGAATTATATGTGAGCCCTGATAAGTGGGTCCGCAGACTACCTTGTTGGGTGGAGATAGAAGTACTTGTCTGAAGGATGTCAAGAGTAGTACTTCTTTAGGAACTTGCCGTTGATGGAAATCATGAACAAGTTCCCATTGGGTTTGGCGAGGCGGTAAGCACCGTTTGAGTATACCGTCTCTATGATGAAAGGTCACTCCCACTTGGACTCAAACTTTCCTGGTGTCTTGTGAGTTAACACCACCGGCCTCCTAACTGCCAGAACCAGATCGCCTACTTGGAAAGTCCTCTACTTGACCTTCTTGTTGAAAGCCTGTGATATACGGGCTTGATAGAGTTCGATGTGCTGTTGAACTAAGAGACATTTTTCGTCAAGTGCCTCCAATTCTCGCAGACGACGACGTTGATTGTCTTCCTCTGTTAGTTGATTTGTGATCGCTACACGGAGTGAGGGTATCTGGATCTTGAGAGGCAGTACTGCTTCGCTTCCGTAGACCAGAGAGAATGGTGTATTTCCTATCGGGGTCCGTACCGTTGTGCGGTAGGCCCAAAGGCATTCGCCGAGCTTTTCATCCCAGTCGCGTTTGTTGGATGACACGACCATTTTGAGTAGCCTGACGATAGTCTTGTTGAATGGCTCGGCCAATCCGTTTGCTGTCGGATTGTAGGCAGTTGATGTCACATTTTGAATGCGATTCTTATCACAGAATCTGCTGAAAACATGGCTGATGAACTGAGGACCGTTATCGTGGATAATCCTTCGAGATACCCCGAAACGGTAGATGACATGGTGCTTGATGAAGCTGACCACCTTAGAGCTCTTCACTTCCGCCAGTGGAAATGCTTCTGCCCATTTGGAGAAGTAGTCGGTGATGGCTAGGATGAAGCGGTGTCCCCATGATGAAGGAGGGGTGATTGGTCCTACAATGTCCATGCCCCAGGCTTCAAAGGGCTAGAAGGCGACCGTAGGATGTAGTGGTTCTGACGGTGTATGGATGAAGTCAGCGTTAAGCTGGCACGCATAGCACTTTTTAGCATAGTCGACAGCGTCGGCTGCTATGGTTGGCCAGTAGTAGCCCATGCGTCGCATTCGATCCTGCAACTTAGGGCCAGGTTGATGGGCCCCGCAGGTTCCATCCTGCGCTTTTCGAAGAGCTTCGGCTGCTTCTTCGTTGGATAAACATCGGAGGAGAAGTCCATCGTAGGAGCGTCGATACAGCATTTTAGTAGCTGTATCGTAATAGAATCGAAGGGTGCGCTTCCTGACTGAGACGGCTTCTTTCGGGTCCTTTGGGAGAATTTCGTAGACAGCGAAGTCGATGAACAGGAACCTCCAGTCTCGGACATTAACACCAGTACTTGTTGACATGGCATAGGCTATTTGTGAGCATAGGTTGTTTTTAGGACAGACCAAGTCTCGACCAACTACCGTGACGTAGTGTTGAGTCCCGAGGGATGCTACCAATGAGGCTGCGAGGCCAGCCAGAGCGTTAGCCTCCAGATTTTGTAAACGAAGTACATGTTCGATGAAGAACTTGGTAAAGGTTAAAATGATGTTCAATACAACTTCATAGTAAGGAATCAGATCTTCATGGCGAACTTCGTATTGCCCTTTGATCTGGTTAGCGACGAGTTTTGAGTCGCCGTAGGCTTCCAGATGATCCACCCCCAGCTGTTGTGCCAGCTGGAGTCCTATGATGAGAGCGTTGTACTATGCAACATTGTTGGAGCACGGCTTCGAAAGGGCGTAGGCACACTGGATGACCAGCTGATCGGGAGAGACTAGTACTACCCCCACTCCTACGATGATTTGGCCTTTGGGGCCTGTTCTTGAAGTGCCATCGAAAAACATCTGCCATACAGAGGTTTCTTCGGTGACGTTTGATTCTTGGACCTCATCCGGGATGTCTTTATAGAGTCTTGAGGACTCTGGGATGGGGTGTGCAGCTAAAAAGTCGGCCAGAGCCTGACCCTTGACGACTTTTTATGGAACGAACACCATATTGTATGGCGTTAACAGGATTGCCCATGTAGCTAGCCGGGAGTTTAATGACCCTGGCTTCGTCATGAGAACTCTGATTGGATTGACTCGGGAGATGACATGAATTGTCTGGCCCGAGACATAATGGCAAGTCTTCTGGATGGCAAATACCAAAGCCAAACACTCTTTTTCAACGGGGTTGTACCGGTGTTCGGCCTCGATCAGTGTTCTACTGAGGTAGTAGATATCTTGTTCATAGCCTGTATCGCTGTTCTGAGCCAGCAGAACGCCGAGAGAATGATCCATGGCACGGACGTAAAGAAGAAATGGTTTGCCGACGATGGGTGCCACCAGGACTGGCGGGCTCGTCAAGTAAGCCTTGATATCGTCAAAAGCTTTTTGGCATTCCTCTGTCCAGACGTAAGAGACTCCTTTCTTCATGAGCTGGGTGAAGGGTTGACATTTTCCGGAAAGGTTTGCTAAAACTTCCGGATGTATGCCAGACGCCCTTGCAGGCTTCGAAGTTCTCGGAGGTTCTTCGGAGGGTCCATGTCAAGGATGGCTTTGTCCTTCTCGGGATCGACATGAATGCCTTTCGTCGTGATAATGAAGCCCAAGAACTTTTCGCTAGAAACCCCAAAGAAGGATTTAGCGGGGTTCATCTTGAGTTGATGTGCTCGCATGAGATCGAAGATTGTCTTAAGGTCTTGTAGGTGATCTACTTTGAGACGACTGTTGACTGCGTTGTCATCAACATAGCATTCGACTGTCTTGCACAGATGTTGATGGAAGATGGTACTCATAGCTCGTTGGTATGTAGCACCAGCGTTCTTCAAGTCGAAGGGCATCACTGTGTAACAGAAAACCCCTTTCGGAGTCATAAATGACGTGTGTTTTGTGTCATCGGGGAACATCTTGATCTGGTTGTAGCCCGAATACCAGTCCATGAAAGACATGCGTTCGAAGCCACATGTGTTGTCGATCATCACGTCGGTGATTGGAAGAGGAAATTCGTCCTTTGGGCAAGCAGTATTGAGATTCCTGAAGTCGATACAGATTCGTATCTTCCCATTCTTCTTGGTGACAGGGACAACGTTGGCCACCCAATCCGGGTGTTGTTCTTCTCGAATAAATCCGCTGATCAGGAGTTTGTCTACTTCCTGATCGATAGCGTTCATGATGTCAGGACGAAAATGTCGCTGTTGTTATTTTATAGGCTTGGTATCAGGTAAGATGTTAAGCCTATGCATCGCGATCTGGGGATCAAGTCCCGACATGTCTTCTTAGCTCCAGGCGAAGACATCGATATATTCTTTAGCCAGCTGGATTAAAGATTCTCGGTCTTCTCCTTTTAAGCTTTTGCTGATGAAGATGGATTTGGAAGAAGATCCATCCCCAAGGTCGATCTGCTCGACTTTGTCTTCGGTAGGGGGTTCGCATAATTCAAAATGAGACTCCCACTATTCTCCTTGGCATTCAGCCCAGGGTTCTTCTTCGAAGAATTCTGGCATTTGGTCTTTGCCTTCATCTTCTTGAGATTGTGCAGATGTTATGTTGACTGATAATACTTTCATGAAAACTGATCCGATACTGGTATCGGAATCCCAAGTTAATACTTCGGATGAATGAGAATGTTCTACCTCTTCTGCCTCCGAACTCTCTGGAGTTGACGGCGGCATGACATAGCCCACCCCCCATCGAGTTCGATGATAATAGTCCTGCGGCTTTCTTTTAGGTGTTGGAAGCCGGAGAGGAAGACGTCGACCCTTGCTGTAGTTCAGGCCTTTGTTGCTTTTTAGGTCGTAACCCATCTTTTGGATGAGGTACTTTCCCTTGTCCGTGTACCGATAGACTTATATTCTGTCGGTATCTGGTTCTTGCTCGAGTGGCATAAGATCTTGATGACGCTCGACTTTGTCGAAGATGATAGATTCTTCGTCTCGATTCCGCGGTGGGACTACAAAACAGACCCCTTCGGACGGGACAACTCGATTTACATGATGGACAGTCGTTGTTTGTGTTTACAACGACCGTAGAGTGTTATCTAAGGTATACATGGAATTCCAATGTGGAAGACTAGAATAATTAAAAGACACTCTATTATTGATGAAACACGAGATTTTGTCCCGCAGGATTACATTGTCCAGAGAAGGTGCATCTACATCAGCAGAGATATATTCCCCTAACTCTTCATCTGTGAGTACTAGGGTTGGATCGGGAGAGTCCACCACAGCTTTGATCTTAGGGTCCGAGAGGGCTATGTCGGCCTTCTCCGGCATCTTGGATGAGACAGATGATAGCGGGGCTTGCCCTTAAGATGCACCTTCAGAGGTGCCTCAACTGCGTCTTCGGTGATTGGTGCCTTCCCCTGTAGTTTTGCCACAAGGGGAGCCGATGTTTGAGGCGGCTTTTCCTTGAGCTGTATCATCAAGGGAGCTTCAGTAGGTGTTCTACCTGGAGCAGTTGGTGCTTTTCCAGGTAGCTTGATGTTCATGGGAGGCAAGGTCTGAGGCGGCTTCCCTTTGAGTCAAATTTTTAAAGGAGCGTCGGAAATCATCTCTGGTTCCATGTCGGGCTCTGCTGCCGTTTCTGCTTCATCGTCAGCATCATTGGCCTCCTCCTCGTCGGTTGATTTGTACAAGGTAGAATAAGTGAAGTAGGCTTCGACCCCCTTGAAAGGGTCAATGTCCGTGAACTCCGTCCGGATGATGTCATTGGTGGACACGTATTTCACTACACCAAAATAGACTATTTGTAATGCTTTATTTTTATAACTCGTAACAGTTATTATCGTTACGAAGTTGTAACAGTAATTACCGTGACGATAATTAAATTACCGTTACGAAATATTTTTTTAACGTTTTATTTATTTGTTTAACATTCGTTAACTGTAATTACCGTGACAATCAAAAACTTTAGTGTTACAAATATTTTAGCTTTCCCTCCCTAAAATTCACTTCCCTCCTATTTTACGATCACAGTATCATCTTTCCCCACTCACACAGTCGCACCATCACAGCCATCCTGAGCCATTCCGATGATACCATCAAATTGCCTCCTTGTGGGAACCCTGGCCTGTGGAGGAACATGTTGCTAGACATCTACCAATGGTGACCTAATCTAGCTAGCCCTTTCTCCTCGTCCTTCCCTACTGCCCCTCTCCATAAGTAGCCCCTTCCCCTTCCTTTTAACTCTTAGGGTTATGGTGGTTTATAATTTCTTGGGTCATTGTCTAATTTTAACAATTTCTTTCGATGATTCTTGATTCTATATTTTATTTCCATATTGGTCTTTTATATTATTGTATTTGGGTTATGGTTTGCCTGAAATATTGTTGTTGTTTATACTCTTATTCAAGTTAAAACTGGAAGAAAATATTTCGTAGGGATTGTGTCCGTGTTGTGTTATGTTCGTGTCAGATGCGCATCAGACGCAAGTCACACAACACACACTCCAAAATACACACACTATGACACTCCATATTCAGTGTCGTGTCCGTGTCACTGCTGCTCTCATGGGTTTGACTAGGAATTATTTTATACACAACTTATTATTAAACCCCTTTTGATCATCCGAAATACACTAAATGCTAACAAAGGCAAGGTTTTATGTTTAGGCATAAACGAAACATAAACTCAGCATATATTTATGAAACTGGAAAGCTCTTGTTAATAGAAGAATTTTCCTTGATGCATTTGAAATTGGTGAGCTTTGTGTTACAGCTGAGCAGATATTTATGTGGGCCAACTCTTATACAGTTGAAAGCACTAGTGATAGTTTTTGGTGATCTACTACGTCTATTTGATGAATATGGTTTTCCCTCAACTGCTAGAAATATTACGTAAGGATCTGGATCTGTTGGTTCATATAGTTTTATAGTAATTTTATTTCTATTCTATATAATTTGACTTTGAAGTGAGTATTGCATTTGTATGATGACAATAATTTATGTTAGAGGTGGTTATTATATAGTCATATCAACATACTTGGTTGGACGAAGAGGCATCCTCGTCAGCCATCTCCAGGTGCGACTGCTGTCAGTTGCTTATTGACCGTTATGTATTTGATTTTATTCCTCACTCATTTATTTACTTAGTTTTTGTTGGAACAAAAAGGGGAATCTGTTGCTTAAGGCCTTAATCATATCCGCAACATGCCGTATGGCTTTGCAGATATAGTTTATAGATAATTTATCCTTAGACTTCTATTTACACGAGGAAGATACATGAAGAAAGGGTTCAATCATGCTCAAAGATGATAATAAGTCCTTTTCCTCTTATAAGCTCATGAGAAAGGGTTCAAGCATGAAGAAAGGGTTCAAGCATGCTCAAAAAACATTCTAGAACAACAAGATAAATAAGCTCATGAGAACCTGTTTTCTGCAAGTCTCTATTTACTCCAAATCTCTCTCTAGGTTTGGAGGAATTGGAGTAAAAGTAGGTACAATGATTAAGTGGAGCCTTTTCCTCTTATTCAATCTGATCTTGTTCTAGTAAAAGCCGGAGTTGGTCATTATTTAACTATTTCTAAATGGAGTAGTACGAGCAAGCAATATATGGACTTGAAACATTCAAAGCTTTTCTATTTTTTTGATTCAAATTGTGCTCTTTAATATGTCTACGTTACAGGTGATGGTATCTCTGTAGCATTATCTGAAGTTATTTTGGAGCTTTGTAGGGTTTACTTTTTGTAGTGCTGTATAATTACTACATATTTTCTCTATATGTTGTTGTCATATTCATTGTATTAGTTTTCTTTTCCTTTTCCATGCACTAGTTTGTTGCTGCATAAATATAATCTTCTCTCTACTTAATTATACATTACATATTAAAGTTAAACTTGCCCTATGATAAATAATGATTTACTGCTGAATTTGACTTTGTATCTGTGTTGCAGACTTTGGTACTTGGAAATATATACATTGGTCTACATCTTTCATATATGTAACTCTATTCAGTGATACGGCATCAGTACGGTACATTGGTTAGCCAAGCTCTTGCAATCCAAAGTTTACAATACCAGCATTAACAAGGTAACAAGGGTCCACACGTCATCCTTTTCTAAAAAAATTGAATCCCATTTTGATTAATTAAAAGTGTAAGGAAATGCTGCCAAATTTTTTGTAGAAATAAAGGATTTGACTTGATTTAGTGTCTTAATTAAGAGTTCCAGAACAACACCATGTTAGAGTATTACTACAAGTAATCTAAAATTAAGACAAGGCCTCTGAGAACTCATTTTTGTTTCTTTATTTTGTAGCAACCCTGGCTTGTTTTTTAACAAAACCAAAGTTGAGGTGTTGTTCAAGAGTTTCATAAAAATACCATGTTAGGGTACTACTGCAACTAATCTAAAATTAAGACAAGGCCTTCGAGAACTCATTATTGACAATGGGTGTTTTATCTGCTGAAGTCTTCTTCCAGCTAAGCAAGTAAGAAGACCAGCAGGTTATGGATTTGTCTCCTTTGCTTCCATAGAAGAAGTAGAAGTTACAATATCTACTCTTAATGGGAAAGTAATCTATAAAATTTACATTTAAGCGACATAATTCCATTGAATTAATTTTATTCCCGAAGTGACTTTTGATATAAACACTGATACCCGAAGCTACTTTTAAATATACAATCTAGCAGACAAGTCTGAACTAACGAAGTGGTTTAAAAGAAATCATTTGGACAAAGACACGGGTAAAGTTGTGGCAGTTCATGGTAGCTACTTATTTGCTTGTTTGTTTTAGAATATATTTGCATACGACAAGCGGTTATAGCACAATTATATTGCTGGAGCAGCTATCTCTGTCAGCATGTTGACTTCAGCTAACAAATTATTCGGATTAGAGATTATCCCTTCATCGGTGATGGAGCACAATGTGCAAGTAATAAGAACCTTTAATATAGCATTGCATATTTTACTTTTGTACTATGCAAACTGAAAACACCCTCAGTGATAGTTATTGTGTGATTCTACAACATTAAGAAGTTATTAAATTCCTAATTTTTGCAGCTATATTTATTTACATGGAGGACATACGAACAATCAAAACATTTCTTCATGCCAATTTAGCTCTCACAAACCAGGTTGGTCCTATAGAGATCGTATTAACTAGCATTTCCTTGATTTGTTATGTTTGAATAGTAGGTTTTTTGTATGCACGTCTTATCTATATGTTGCCTAGGGCTAGATTTCTGAAGCAAGGTTTTACTTGTTGGACGAAACCATACATGTGGCCATTTTGGATTCGAATTAGAGGATAAGAGCTATTAGTATTTGACAATGTTGTTGTTTTATGTGATTAAACATTGCAAGATCCTTAGAATTGGAGGTTTTACTTATTAAAGTTCTAATTACCATTGCAGGTTGCTTGGCTCAATATTCTCAATTTTCATTAACTTTTGTTAGGATATATTAATAATGGGAGTGCTAAAGCTTCTATTAAGAAGAGCAAGAAGAAGAAGAAGGAAGTCCAAGGGTGAGGCTATGGATGAGCAAAAGGCAGAAAGGTAACAATATGGGGATGCTTCACTAGCATAACTGTTCTTGAAACTTATATACATGTTGTTGAAAAATATATACTTTGCGGCATAACTATTCATGAAACTTAAATATACTTTTAAGATAGAACAATTTGCTAGATATTAGTTTGACTTCATAGAAGTTTAGTTATAGTACAAGATATTTCTTATCTGATAATACTTGTATATAATCATGGATTCATATATTTGTGGTTTATGCCATTTGTAGGCATCTATTGTCTATATTTGTGATTCTTCTTTTTACTATTAAGCAAAATTCAACCTTACAGAACAATGACAAGGTTTGAAATTTAGTATGCATGATCTTGTAAGGTAACCAATTCACTAGGAATTGAATTCTACTTTCTACTTTAGTATGACAAGGTATATAATTCTACTTTTTCTAAGGGTTTTATAAACCAAACAAGTTCTTATGTTTCCCTAGATACCCACATGACACTAGGAGAAAATTTTATGAAGTGGCTAAGAAAGCTCTGTTGCTGTTTTTTGATGGTGTGTCCAATCCGTTTATTTCTTTTTTTTCCTGTTTGGACATGCAAATTTTTTGTTGAATATGGTTTCTTTTTTCCCTGTTTGTAGGCTTTTAGTTATTTACTATTGTACATGTCACAAGGATAATACTGCTCTTCATGTTCATCGCAGGAAATCAAGTTTGTCTTGGCGCCGCAGATTCCCAATCTGGTGAGTGTCATGTTGATTTATTTATTTTTTCTCTTTTCAGGTGACTTGGAATGATTTGAATTGTATTTGAGCGTGTCGATGCATAGTCTGCCATAAAGAACTAGTAGCTTGATAACCTCTTTATATCATTAATCAATTTCAACAAAATTGATGAGACTTGAAAAAGGATGATCCACTAGAGAGGTTACATAGAAAGGCTATAAAATTTTATTCAAAGAACTGCTGCTTGTTGAAGGATACCAAATGATGGCCTTTCCAGTTATGCTTACATAATTACTATTACCTTTATATTATTCTAGCATATGTTTAATTCGATAGAAATTTGTTGAATCTTTTGATCTCTCGATCCATTATTACAAGAATAGCTAATAAAGTCTATGGAACCTTCTAAAGCCATTCACAATTTTGGATCTTCATTTCACTCTACCTATTGTTGTAGACTACTTTTCTTTCAGAAAAATAATAAAACTACTTATTTGATGTGCTAATAGTAGAACTGTCAAATACTACTACTGTTGTTCTCCAGTATTTGAAGAGCGAATGGCAGAACATGCCACCGAGCTAGGGAAGTCGAACGATCCTTGTGGTGCACCCTGGGATGGAGTAGTACGCAACGGGTCCAATGTTACCCTGTTGTAAGCCTTCCTAGACTAGACTGGTTCTATAGATTCCTTGGTTGTTCTTCCTCCTTCCGTTCTCTGCTTACAACGCTTTTATGTTTCCAGGAAACTGCCAAACGTAGGAATCAAAGGTACACTAAGTGGGGATATTTTCCAACTTGTTCTATTGGAATCCTTCTAAGCTAATGTACTATCAACATCTGTAGTATCTTTTTGTTTATATCTACTGTCAAGTTCAAGAAATTTCTAGTGTCTATAAGAATTTTTCTTCATGTTCTTCTCTATCTTTCAAGAAGAATATGATTTCTATTTATCTAGATATTAATGGTTGATTATGGCTTTGTGATTCAATTTTACATAAGAAACATCACTATCAAGTTAAAGGAAGGAAAGATCTTCGCAGCATTGAAGACTTCTACTAATTGTAGAAAGTTATGTGACACACATGTGCACATACCCGCTTTTGTATTTGTGTAACATTTTGATTAGTGAGAAATATGTTATCTATTGGGGCCCATTACTGATTTTTATCTGTTTATTGTGAAATGTTTATTCATGGAACATAAATGTTATGTTATTGATCTTATATAGATTTTGTAAACTCAACTTTTGTTGAATTTAAATATTAATATTGAACTTATCATGTTTTGGAGTGTGGTTTAACTACTTATTATTGAAAAGCTGATTGAATACATGTGCATGACAAATATATTGAAATTATATTATTTTTTCAAAAAATGGCTTCTTGTCACGGTTATAACCGTTACAAAAGTAAAAAAATAGTAACAGAAGAGAACATTTTTGTAATGGTTATTAGTGTTACTAAGGTAAATTTTGTCACGGTTATTACCGTGACGAAAACCGTAAGAAAAAATTAGTCATGCCCAATTCGTCACGGTTATTATCGTGACAAAAATTATTTGTTACGGTAATAACCGTTAGCAATCGACCGTTTTGGTGTAGTGAATTTCATACATTGGTAGAGTGTAGATGGCACCACCATCTACTCATGCAGCCACAGTCGATCCAGTAGGAGGTTGTAGTTGACATCGGCGTCCACGACATAGCAAGTCACCTCGGTTCTGAGGTTACCGATATGACACTTTAGCCGTATTTTGCCCAACGGCTCGTTTTTGCTAGCATTGTAGCCGCTGATTGTTGTGTTGGAAGGCGCCAGTCGGTACATGGGGATCCCTAGTGTTGACAGCAGCATCTTCGGAATGAGGCTGAGGGAAGATCCCGGATCGATCTGAATCCGCATTACTTTGACGGAACCGATATACCCTGTATAATACAGCTGCCTGTTGTGTCGGTTGTGCTTTAGCAGCATGTCTTGTTGGGTGAAGGTTATGTTGGGGATAACTTCATCCACACAATGACAGTGCGCACATATAGTCGGAGTATCCTCAGGTTGCTTGACCTGACTGATGAAGGACTCAGCATCCTTCAGGGCTTCACAGAGAGCTTCACGAGTGTCCTTAGAAAGACGAAGGGGCTCAAACAGAGATAGGCTGTAACACCCAGCTTTCCAGATAAGGGAAATTTTGAAATTTTGTAATTATAATTATTATCTATTGATATTTATTTCATATTATGATTTTTGGAGATTTTTAATAATTTTTTAAACTATTTAAAATCTGGTTTAAGTCATGACTTATGATTTTGATGTGCTGCTAGTGAAACCCTAGGGACTGCATGACCTAGAGCCTAACCATGTCATTAGGATGATTTAATTATCATTTTTAGCCTAGGGTAATTTGATTATTTTGACTTATTTGAATTATTTGGTGATTTGTTAAATTGGTGAGTTCTAGTTGACCTTGACTTGTTGAGACCTAATGGACTAGCCTAGAAGCTAACCCTAGCCATGGTGACCCTAGTCTAACTTAGGTTAACCTACTTTTAGTCATTAGAAACTAATTTTGGATTAGGAGGATTAGTTTAAGTAAATTTAAGTCATGGCTTGTGGTTTCATGAAATGACTTATGGCTTAATTATTTAATTGATCACGACTTAAGCCCATGGGCCATTTAGTTAACCCTAACCCTAATTATTAAGCATATGACCAGCCACATAGGGATCCCCACCCTATATAAACACTTATTCATTAGGGCTTGCCTCTTTTTATCATTCCAACACTTGGAGAAAGAAAGGTATTTTCCCTCTTCCAAAAAATTCTCATTTATTCATTTGATCTCCTTTTTCATCCTAGTCTTTTGCATTAGGTTCTAATTTTTGTATATTTAATATTTCTGGAGATTAATCTCAGTTTTGGGCTCATTTGGAGCATTTGGCCATCAAGAGGAACACCCCCCATTTGTAGCTTTTCTATGAAATTTGCACCTATAGGTAAAACCCTTTAAATTGCATTATTATTTTAATTTCTTTGCATATTAGGCTAGGTTTAGGAGTCCCCTAGATGTTCCTCGAATTTGGGTAGATTTTGTGTCCGTTTGGTGTCCGTATCGGACACGTGTCATAGTATACATATAGGTTTGTTGAAATGTCACTTCAGAAATTATTTTCGATTTTTGTAAATGTAATTACATGAAACTGTAGATCTATTTGTGAACACTAAATTTTATAAAGAGTGTTAGGTATTTCTGTGTCGTTTCGTGTCGGTTTTTGGTGTTGGACACGCGCGCACTGGCCTCGTGCGGCTGCCCTGCTGCTCGGGTGCCATTGCGGACAGGACACGACGACTCAGGTCACGAAAATTTGTGGACACGTGCGCCTAGTATCTGACACGACGCTCACAAAATTTGGCCGGGTTTCATTGAGTGGTTAGTGCGAAATCTCACTCGCACTGAAATTCCCTGACATGCGCACACGAAATTTCGAGCGATTGATATGCTCTAATAACACTGACACGACACAACCCTGACTCAGTGCAGGTACTTGGACACGTCCCCCTAGTCTAGGCGAACGCTTGGGCACGAGCACGCGACCTTCTTCGTGTCGTGTCGTGTGATGGACACGTGTGAACACGTACACTATGATTATTTTTCTGTTTTTCTGAGAATTTTGAATTGGGTTTTTGGACACTACGTGTCCCAATTTCTGGACACGAGGGACCCTCCTTGGACACGTGGGACATGTCCCTGTGAATGTACACGTGTTTTACTGTTTTTATTTCAATTTTGTGTGGGTTTTTATTGGGATTTTTGGGTTCAAACCTGGGTTCTCTGATACATGCTGGTTGTGTTCTTCAGGGTGGATTTATAATGTTAATTCAATCAGGAATTTGAAATGAGTTCAATCCTTATTACTTGAGTTAGTTGATGTTCAGATTACAGAGGATATCTGAGTTAGTCGGGTGTTTCGAGTTGTTGGTTGGGAATTCAATTTGGGTATTCATGGCCTAGCAATGGCCTATTGAAACTGAGATAATTGGGATTTTGGTTTTGGAGATTTGAGTTTGGATATATATATATATATCTCAGTTGTATATAAAAAAAGCATGAGTGTTAGATAATTGTATGTGGGTTGTGAACCTAGAATATATATAGGTTTGTATATAGGTTAGCTCAATTTTCCTGAAAGCAGTAGGCAGGGACCTTGGGTTTAAACTGTGGTTGGGTTTTGTAATTGAGTTTTCAAAATGTATTGAATGTGCGCACTATCATTGAATTTTGTATTCCTTGGTACATCCCTGCTGTCATCCCTAATAGTTCCTGTCATATGTACACATTTTATCACATATACACAACCACACTATTGTTATTCTTATTTAACTAATTGTCAATGCACACACATAGACACATGTCCCTACACACACCCTAGCCAAATGCTACACACACACTGTCCTGAGAATTACACACACACACACATACTGTTTTGATATACTGTCACAAACTATAATTTTGACACATATGTTAGATTTATACACCCACATCTCAGTTTTCATATTATACACACACACATTGTTTCCTATCACTTGCCCACATTACACACACACACATTGGTTCATGTGACACTCACACACATTGTTGAGATTCACACACTTTGCATTTGAACCTGGGAACAGTGAAGGGATGACTCGATATTAGGATGGTGTTTGTATGGAAAGTGAGAGGGGTAGATGGTTAGAAGGGAGAGTGTTATAGAGAGGAGAATAGAGAGTAGAAGAGAGAGTGAGGAGAAGAGAAGGGAAGGGACTGCTGCCCCCATAGCAGCAGCAGTAAAAGCTGCATTCACAGCAGCTAGGAGGGGCTGTAGACAGCCCTACATCAAGGCAATTGACCCTCCTCTCCACTCCATGCATAGCCATACATTTCAGTCCCAATTCAGTCCATATTTCACCCTTTACTTTACCTCATTCACAGCCCCTTCACCCATTCATTTGAACCTCCATCTCAGTCCATTTGATCCACACTTGACAGCCCCTTGAATTCATGTTTTGAGTGTATTGGTTTGTTAGGATATATGTTGTGTGTGAGGATATTTGTTAGTAAGGTAAGTTAGTGTTAGTGTAAGGTATTGTTAGAAATGTTAGAAGGGTATTGCTAGATGTTGTATTATATAAGATATGGTATTGAGTTGATTAGCTAGATATTGTATAGATATGTTGAAGTCTATGTATAGGGGTTAGATGAAAGAAGAGGATTTAAATACAAGTTTAGGAAGTGAAGGGGGATGCAGCAATTGAGTGTATCATGATCCTATGGGTGAGCCTTGTGTGTGAGGATAGGTAATTGAGGGCAAAATTTTGTAGGATACATATATGTATAGGCATGGGATATTTATGAGTTTAGAGTGTGCCTAGGCAACTAGGTAGGAGTATATAGGTACAACCTATAGCAATATATGGATAGATGTGTGCATGGGCACTTGGTAATGGGTATATTGGTATGAGCTTATATCTATGTATATATATATATATTATGGTATATAGCATAATGTATTAGCTAGAGGTATCTAATATTATCTAGGATAACTTGGTATGACCTAGTATAGACTAGAATACCTTGGTAAGGCAATGTATGGATCCAAAACCTTAGGAATTATTTAGAATTGACTCATTCGACCAGTTTGATCTAGAGTTGACCTAGTTTGACTGTTTTGACTTAGAATCATGTAGGTTGCATCATAACCATCATTTGTCTTATTTTAAACATATTATAACCTGTACTACTCTATTTTGGACATTGAGACTCCGGTGCAGACATCTGATATTATACTACTCTTTTCAGAGTATCTGGCGAGTACATTATCTGATAGTTCTCTCATTTATTGCCAGTTACTGTACTTCAGTTCTATTTAGTTTTATGTGATTCTCTGTTACAACACGTATGGATATTTCTGGATTCATGTATGCGACGCACATACCCTACTTATCTGGCCTCTATTACTGGAATCACTGGAATCATTCCGGAATCTATTTCTGGAATCATCATATTTTGGCTGGACTCATCTCGATTCTCGTGTCGAATTCTGGATTCATTTGTATTGCGAGGCAGGGAAATATTAAGTAAGACATGTAGACATACCCTAAATCTGGAATCTCCAACTGGAATTTACTGGAAGCATGGCCATCTCTCGCCTGATCAGTGAGAGATGTGCCTGATTACCTACAGCCGTTTATATGTCGATCTCGGTATTTTAAAACACACTATTAGATTATAACTGGTCTCACCTGGATTCTTGATCACTACCTAGAATCATCTTGTACTGTATTCATCTTGTATTAGATTCATTTCGTACTGGATTTATAGTAGTTTTACACTTGTTTACATTTACTGCCTTGACTTATTATGTTACTTTAGTTCAGCTAAATTTATTTTACAGTCTTCATTGCCATCATTGTTCTCTTATTTTAGTTATTTACTTTCCTTGTATCTTATATGTTCTCCATACCATCACCTGTATATAAACTGCCATATTCATCAATAAAACTGTCTATAACTGCTTTATAGTTCTCTGTCATTACTTGGGTTTTCTTGATGAGTTATACTCGTTCCTGTCCTGACTGGACCTGTTGTAAATTTTATAGATGATTGCCCTGAGGACACATGCCCTACATATTACTAACCAGGAGATGGCTTAGCTACCTATGGCCCGACACTCAGGAGTGATCAGGAGATTAGCTAGTTGTTTGTTTAGCTTTTATGTTTTAGAACTGCAGTTGTATATAAGTTGAGATTTGTAGTTGAGATTGTTTGAGATTATATTATTAGTTGTTGGTTTTATTTCTGTTATTAGTCTTAGTTTTAATCTCCTGTGATATCTTATCGTTCTTAGACTGTGATTGAGATTCATTATATCTATACTTGTCCTCCATTCGGAGTTGATATTTTGACAAGTACATTATATAACTACGTGATTGGTTGGTTAGAAAGTGACCTAGAACATCATTCTACCGTCGACACTGCGGCGTAGGCGGGGCGTTGTTACGTGCTCGTACCCTCATAGTGGGTGCGGGTCGTGACACATTTTTAGTGGTGGCCCATGCAGGTCGAGAGTCACATTAGTACGATATCGTGGTAGTACGACGACTTAGTTGTACTGCTGTGAGCCTGCGATAGGAGTGAAAGATAGGCTTTACCGGAGAGGCACTCAATCACAGTTAGGAAAAATTCTGCTTCAATTCATGCCATCTACATATCTTACTGATTGTCTTCTTTGAGATAAATTGTCCTCCTTTGATTTTATCGATTCCTGCTCAGTATTGACTTCCTTTTCGATCTGTCTTCAGGATGGTAGAGACACGATCACATCGCTCTGGTACAGCAGCCGCTGTTGAGGGGTCTGCCACCTCTCGTCTTCAGCAGCCAGTTCCCGGTACCGTAGCCCCAATCATGCCCGCTGGGGTGGGTGTTTCAACAGCTTTCGGATGAGCACCTCTACCAGCGGGGATGGTAGATGCTGCTCATCTATTCTCTTTTGTGGAGAGTATTCTGGCGTCTCATCAGCAGCAGCTGCAGCGGCAGACTACCGATTTCCGTCAGGGGATTGACGAGGCACATCGGCTAGTTCGTACTACTGTGGAGATAGTAACTGCTCAGGGGAGCAGCAGCAGCCTCGTCGAAAGGAAAAGGATATACAGGACTTTCAGAAGATACATCCTAGAGAGTTCCTGGGCACTGAGGGCATTCATTATGTAGACGAATGGATAGAGCATATCGAGGAAATATTCAAGCTGGCAGAGATGCCAGATCGACTCCATATCGAGGCGGTGGGCAGTCAGATGCAGGACTTAGCCCGTGCATGCTACCAGACAGATACCAGGGTGGGAGTTGAGGTCCAGACTTGGGCCCAGTTCAAGGAACTGTTCAAGGAGCAGTTCTTTCCTGATGTGGCCTTGGGAGGCATAGAGGCACAGTTTGAGGGTCTGGTTCAGGGAAACCAGACAGTAGCTGAGTACGCCGGAGAGTTTTGTCGATTGGCCCGGTTCATAAATAACTTGACTTAGAAGACGAAGGCGAGGAAGTTCCGCCGAGGCTTGATTAGGGAGGTTCGATCGCTGACTAAGAGCGACCGGAACGCTACCTTTGCGAAGATATTTTCTGGAGCGATGGTAGCGGAGGACGACCTGGGGTTAAAGTTGAAGAGGGGTCGTGACTTCCAGAGTGGTAGCAGCATTGGAGGCCAGGCTAAGAGGCCTCACATTCAGATTCAGCAGACCCGGGCACCAGTGATGGATCAGCAGGTGCAGCATCAGTATCGGGGTCAGGACCCGAAGACGATCCGTTGTTCCTACTGCAGGAAGTTGGGACACACCAGGGAGCAGTGTAGGAAGAGGCTGAAGGTTTGCTATTCCTGTGGGTCTGAAGCCCACTAGAAGATAGACTGTCCCTTTGCACCTTCTTTTGAGGGAGCTAGGCCACATGTAGCTCAGCACCAGAGAGGTGGAGCTTTTGCGATGGCGGTCGAGGAGACCGACGCTGCAGGTGATGGGTTAGCAGGTTTGTCATTCTTATTCTTTCTCCCCACTTTCCTGTGTGATTCCATTAGTACCTGCCAGGATATTATTTTGATTGCTAGATAGTGTAGCTACCCTGTTCGTGACCGTGAAACCACGACCAGTAGGACTGTGTTGCGTGTTATTTTTGACTTTGTTTTGCTGAGGGTTTGACCTAGTAGGGATACGATCATCTTAATTTCTAGGACGAAATTTTTCTAAGGGGGGTAGGATTGTAACACCCAGTTTTCCAGATGAGGGTAATTTTGAAATTTTGTAATTATAATTATTATCTATTGATATTTATTTCACATTATGATTTTTGGAGATTTTTAATAATTTTTTAAACTATTTAAAATCTGGTTTAAGTCATGACTTGTGATTTTGATGTGCTGCTAGTGAAACCCTAGAGACTGCATGACCTAGAGCCTAACCATGTCATTAGGACGATTTAATTATCATTTTTAGCCTATGGGTAATTTTGTCATTTTGACTTATTTGAATTATTTGGTGATTTGTTGAATTGGTGAGTTCTAGTTGACCTTGACTTGTTGAGACCTAGTTGACTAGCCTAGAAGCTAACCCTAGCCATGGTGACCCTAGTCTAACTTAGGTTAACCTACTTTTAGTCATTAGAAACTAATTTTGGATTAGGAGGATTAGTTTAAGTAAATTTAAGTCATGGCTTGTGGTTTCATGAAATGACTTATGGCTTAATTATTTAATTGATCATGACTTAAGCCCATGGGCCATTTAGTGAACCCTAACCCTAATTATTGAGCTTATGACCAGCTACATAGGGATCCCCACCCTATATAAATACTTATTCATTAGGGCTTGCCTCTTTTTATCATTCCAACACTTGGAGAAAGAAAGGTATTTTCCCCCTTCCAAAAAATTCCCATTTATTCATTTGATCTCCTTTTTCATCCAAGTCTTTTGCATTAGATTCTATTTTTTGTATATTTAATATTTTTGGAGGTTAATCTCAGTTTTGGGCTCATTTGGAGCATTTGGCCATCAAGAGGAACACCCCCCATTTGGAGCTTTTCCATGCAATTTGCACCTATAGGTAAAACCTTTTAAATTGCAATATTATTTTGATTTCTTTGCATATTAGGCTAGGTTTAGGAGTCCCCTAGCTGTACCTCGAATTTGGGTGGATTTTATGTCCGTTTGGTGTCCGTATCGGACACGTGTCATAATATACGTATAGGTTTGTTGAAATGTCACTTCGGAAATTATTTTCGATTTTTGTAAATGTAATTATATGAAATTCTAGATCTATTTGTGAACATTAAATTTTGTAAAGAGTGTTAGGTATTTCTGTGTCGTTTCGTGTCAGTTTTTGGTGTTGGACACGTGCGCACTGGACTCGTGTGGCTGCCCTGCTGCTCGGGTGCCATGGCGGACACGACATGACGACTCAGGTCACCAAAATTTGTGGACACGTACGCCTAGTGTCTGACACGATGCTCACAAAATTTGGCCGAGTTTTATTGAGTGGTTAGCGAAAAATCTCACTCGCACTGAAATTCCCTGACACGCGCACACGCAATTTCGAGCGACTGATACTGCTCTAATAACACTGACACGACACAACCCTGACTCAGTGCAGGTACTTGGACATGTCCCCCTAATCTAGGCAAACACTTGGGCATGAGCACGCGACCTTCTTCGTGTCGTGTCGTGTGATGGACACGCGTGAACACGTGCACGATGATTATTTTCCTGTTTTTCTGAGAATTTCGAATTGGGTTTTTGGACACTACGTGTCCCAATTTCTGGACACGAGGGACCCTCCTTGGACACGTGGGACATGTTCCTGTGAATGTATACGTGTTTTACTATTTTTATTTTAATTTTGGGTGGGTTTTCATTGAGATTTTTGGGTTCAAACCTGGGTTCTCTGATACATGCTGATTGTGTTCTTCAGGGTGGATTTATAATGTTAATTCAATCAGGAATTTGAATTGAGTTCAATACTTATTACTTGAGTTAGTTGATGTTAAGATTACAGAGGATATCTGAGTTAGTCAGGTGTTTCGAGTTATTGGTTGGGAATTCAATTTGGGTATTCATGGCCTGGCAATGGCCTATTGAAACTGAGATAATTGGGATTTTGGTTTTGGAGATTTGAGGTTGGATATATATATATATATCTCAGTTGTATATAAGAAAAGCATGAGTGTTAGATAATTGTATGTGGGTTGTGAACCTAGAATATATATAGGTTTGTATATAGGTTAGCTCAATTTTCCTGAAAGCAGTAGGCATGGACCTTGGGTTTAAACTGTGGTTGGGTTTTGTAATTGAGTTTTCAAAATGTATTGAATGTGCGCACTGTTATTGAATTTTGTGTTCCTGGGTACATCCCTGCTGTCATCAGTAATATCTGTCATATGTACATATTTTATCACATACACACAACCACACTATTGTTATTCTTATTTAACTAATTGTCAATGCACACACATAGACACATGTCCCTACACACACCCTTGCCAAATGCTACACACACGCTGTCCTGAGAATTCACACACAAACATACACTGTTTTGATATACTGTCACAAACTATAATTTTGACACATATGTTAGATTTATACATCCACAACTCAGTTTTCAGATTATACACACACACACACATTGTTTCCTGTCACTTGCCCACATTACACACACACACATTGGTTCATGTGACACTCACACACATTGTTGAGATTCACACACTTTGCATTTGAACCTGAGAACAGTGAAAGGATGACTCGAGATTAGGATGGTGTTTGTATGGAAAGTGAGAGGGGTAGATGGTTAGAAGGGAGAGTGTTATAGAGAGGAGAATAGAGAGTAGAAGAGAGAGTGAGGAGAAGAGAGGGGAAGGGACTGCTGCCCCCATAGCAGCAGCAGTAAAAGCTGCATTCACAGCAGTTAGGAGGGGCTGTAGGCAGCCCTACTTCAAGGCAATTGACCCTCCTCTCCACTCCATGCATAGCCATATATTTCAGTCCCAATTCAGTCCATATTTCACCCTCTACTTCATCTCATTCACAGCCCCTTCACCCATTCATTTGAACCTCCATTTTAGTCCATTTGATCCACATTTGACAGCCCCTTGAATTTATGTTTTGAGTGTATTGATTAGTTAGGATATATGTTGTGTGTGAGGATATTTATTAGTAAGGTAAGTTAGTGTTAGAGTAAGGTATTGTTAGAAATGTTAGAAGGGTATTGCTAGATTTTGTATTATATAAGATATGGTATTGAGTTGTTTAGCTAGATATTGTATAGATAGGTTGAAGTCTATGTATAGGGGTTAGATGAAAGAAGAAGATTTAAAAGCAAGTTTAGGAAGTGAAGGGGGATACAGCAATTGAGTGTATCATGATCCTATGGGTAAGCCTTGTGTGTGAGGATAGGTAATTGAGGGCAAAATATTGTAGGATACATATATTTATAGGCATGGGATATATATGAGTTTAAAGTGTGCCTAGGCAACTAGGTAGGAGTATATATGTACAACCTATAGCAATATTTGGATAGATGTGTGCATGGGCACAGGGTAATGGGTATATTGGTATGAGCTTATATCTATGTATATATATTATGGTGCATAGCATAATGTATTAGCTAGAGGTATCTAATATTATCTAGGATAACTTGGTATGACCTTGTATAGACTAGAATACCTTGGTAAGGCAAGGTATGGATCCAAAAACCTAGGAATGATCTAGAATTGACTCATTCGACCAGTTTGACCTAGAGTTGACCTAGTTTGACTGTTTTGACTTAGAATCATGTAGATTGCATCATAACCATCATTTGTCTTATCTTAAACATATTATAACCTGTACTGCTCTATTTAGTACATTGAGACTCCGGTGCAGATATCTGATATTACACTACTCTTTTCAGAGTATCAGGCGAGTACATTCTCTGATAGTTCTCTCATTTATTGCCAGTTACTGTACTTCATTTCTATTTAGTTTTATGTGATTCTCTGTTACAACACGTATAGATATTTCTGGATTCATGTATGCGACAAACATACCCTACTTATCCGGCCTCTATTACTGGAATCACTGGAATCATTCCGGAATCTATTTCTGGAATCATCATATTTTGGCTGGACTCATCTCGATTCTTGTATCGAATTCTGGATACATTTGTATTACGGGGTGGAGAAATATTGAGTAAGACATGTAGACATACCCCAAATCTGGAATCTCCAACTGGAATCTACTTGAAGCATAGCCATCTCTCGCCTGATCAGTGAGAGATGTGCCTGATTACCTACAGCCGTTTACATGTCGATCTCGGTATTTTAAAACACACTATTAGATTATAGCTGGTCTCACCTGGATTTTTGATCACTACCTAGAATCATCTTGTACTGGATTCATCTTGTATTAGATTCATCTCGTACTGGATTTATAGTAGTTTTACACTTGTTTACATTTACTGCCTGGACTTATTATGTTACTTTAGTTCAGCTAGATTTATTTTACAGTCTTCATTGCCATCATTCTTCTTTGTTTTAGTTATTTACTTTCCTTGTATCTTATCTGTTCTCCATACCACCACCTATATATAAACTGCCATATTCATCAATAAAACTATCTATAACTGCTTTATTGTTCTCTGTCGTTACTTGGGTTTTCTTGATGAGTTGTACTCGTTCCTGTCTTGACTGGACTTGTTGTAAATTTACAGATGATTGCTCTGAGGACACATGCCCTACATATTACTGACCAGGAGATGGCTTAGCTATCTATGGCCCGACACTCAGGAGTGATCGGGAGATTAGCTAGTTGTTTGTTTAGCTTTTATGCTTTAGAACTGGAGTTGTATATAAGTTAAGATTTGTAGTTGAGATTGTTTGAGATTATATTATTAGTTGTTGGTTTTATTTCTATTTTTAGTCTTAGTTTTAATCTCCTGTGATATCTTATCGTTCTTAGACTGTGATTGAGATTCATTATATCTATACTTGTCCTCCGTTCGGAGTTGATATTTTGACAAGTACATTATATAACTACGTGATTGGTTGGTTAGATAGTGACCTAGAACAGCGTTCTACCGCCGACACTGCGGCGTAGGTTGGGCGTTGTTACGTGCTCGTACCCTCACAGTGGGTGCGGGTTATGACATAGGCGGGCGGGAGTACTGGCAAGTTGTGCCAGTATGTCAAAGTTGTGGGGCTTGGCTAGCCCTGAAGCATTCTCCTTTCGCAGAGGCTTGTCGAAATGGGCCTCTACATGCTTCTGCTTATTGGCTGCTTGGGGCTTAGATGGGCCCTCTTCCTGGGCAACAGGGACGGTGCAAGGAGGCACCACCTCGACGGCAGTTTCGTCAGGTTGGGCGTTCTGATGTGAACGTGTCTGTACAGGAAGTGCCCCTTTCGCAGAGGAAGAGACCATGCGACAAGACTTGATCTTCCTGCCCTTAGTTTTGGAGGTAGAGCGTACCTCTGGTAGAGTAACCTCGGAGACGAGATCAGGGTGAACCCATAAGACCTCTCCCGGAGATGTGGTGAGTGGGATGAGTCCACTCACGTTGTCACGAGTAGGTGGTAGATTGACCACCTCCATTGTCGCCTTAGGGATGGGGACGACGCCATCTTGTGTTGTGGTAGGCGGCAAGGTGCCAAATTGGAGTGACACCAGGTTGGCCAAGACCGTTTTCTCCTCGTAGTCGACGGAGATGACATCCGCATTGATCATGTGCTGGATGTAGTTTTTGAGGACGTAGCAGTCCTTAGTTGGATGTCTGATAAATCGATGGTAGTGATAGTACCTCGGATTGTCCACTTTCCCAACCTCGTCGGGATAATTCGGGTCCGGCAATTTGATCTTGTCACCCTGCTTCAGTATATCAAAGAGTTGCAGGGTGTCTTCATTGTTGAAAGAATAAACCTCCTTTGGCCTTGGTGCAAGTGAAGGCTTCTGAGTAGATGTTGACGCACCTTTGGAGGCATTGACAGTCAACGCCTGTTTTCCCTTCATCTCTCGTCCGGGGTTGTTGGCTGCTGGTCGTTTCCCCTTGTCCTCAAAGGTAGGGAAACTAACTCCCAGAAGGCGAGCATTGGACGCCTTCTTTTCTGCTGCTTCGGCTTCGATGATCAAGGAACTCCAGTCGGGAGGAGGAGTAGCGTTGAGCCAGAGTTTGACTGCAGGCAGCATGTTCATGCTGCAGGAGGAGAGGAGTGCATGTTCTGGCATGCTCGGGGGCAGTCTGAAGCTGGCCTGTCGGAAGCGTTCGATGAATACTCGAACTGTTTTCTTCTCCTTCTAGCGTATCTCTATGACGGACGCCATTGTCAGGTCCTTCCTGCCGTCGTAGAAATGGTCGAGGAAGAGACGCGTCAGATCATCGAAGGAAGATATGGAGTTATCGGGGAGACTGCAGAACCAGTCGTACGCCACTCGTTTCAGTGCCCCGACAAATATGCTGGTGAGTAGTGCATCCTCCTTCGGGAGATGTCCCGTTTGAGACTGGAAGTACGTCAGATGACATGGAGAGTCCTTCCCATCGTATGGTGTCAATATTTGTGGTTTATACTTAGGAGGATAAACCACTTTGTTCCATTCGAGGGGATAAGGTTGGGGGATCCCCATCTTTTGGCGCTCCTCTTGTCTGTTCTTGGACTCAAAGCGCTCGTGCAAGTCCCTAATCATCCCGACAATGTCCTCCGTGGAGCTGGGAGTCGAAGAAGGTGGTACCGCCTGGACTTGAGCATTTGAGGGCTCCGACGTCTGTGGTGCCTCGCGACGATCAGTATCCAAGGATACCCGTTGAAGGGGTACGCTTGATTCTCCATTGGCCCCGTGGTCAGGACTAGTAGACAGTGCCCTTACCAAAGCTGACCGTATCTTAAATACTGCTTGAGTCAGTGTTAGCATGGAGGCAGAGAGGGTTTTGAGTCCTCCCTCCAAGGTATCCATGTGCTGGACGAGGTCTGCTGGCGGCGCATCAGGCTCGGTATCACCCCCAGTCATGTATACTGTCATGACACGGCTGGAGTCGGATAGATCAGTTGAGGCTTCGCTTTCGGCCTCGCTCTCTTATAGAAGAGAAACTTCCCCCGGAGCCTCATCTTGGCTACCCCTAGCTACATTCTGGAGGACATCCTCGTCTTCAGGAGCATCTGTCAGGGCCTGACTACCCCCAGCAACGTCCGGGAGGCTGACTTCATCTCCAGGATGAAGATCCACCCCAGTTGTGCTCTAGAGGACATCTTCATCTTCAGAAGGAGGATCAACAAGGGCTTGACTACCCCCAGCTTCCTCCAAGATCTTCTTTCTCCCCCGAGTGCCTTCAAACCCTCCGGAGGATGGGACAGTTGTCTTGGTTTTTCTCGGCTGGCTCTTGGACGAGGACGAGGAATTGCTAGTCGCCTTTCGGACTGACGAGGAGTTAGAGATTACATTACATGAAGCAACCTTTAGTTCTGGCTCCTCTTTTATTGACACCTTCTTCCCAAGACAACGTCGAAGGGGTATTGATGATTGCAGCCGCTGGAATACCGACTGTCTTGGTGGAACTGCTGCCTTACAACAGAAGTTGATGGTGACTGCAGCACAGGTGTGCCCTGTGAGGGGCACATATTGCTTGTCAGTCGACTCTCTTGATCAGCGTTTGTGAGTGATCACGTTACGCAGATCGTTGGAGGAGAGTGCCACCTTCGTACCCCTATCAGGCGCATGGTAAGGCCAAGCGCCGGGGTGGTTAAGTGAATGTTGTGCCCCCTGATACAACACCAAACAGGCGCTTAGATCAATATTGGGGGAACAAAATTTATATTGACTTGAACGAACCTCAGACGCACAACCAGTGGAGGCGCGGGAGTTCAAGACCACAGAGTTTGCCTTGCTCGACTTGGTTGCGAACGCAACAGATGTGCCCAAGTGAGACAAGGACTTTGAAGGTCGACTCATTTCCGGCGCAGAAGCACCCGAGTCGACCTTATACAGCTTACCATCAGCAGCGCGCATGGTTGTCAGCGCATGCTTCTGATTTGCTACCGACATAGCACGTTTGAGGCGCATGGCCCGTGCTGCCGTGGACTTCTTCGCACCAGCCCGCTGGGGCGTATAGTACTCAGAGTCCAAATTCTCCTCGCCACTACAGCGAGTGAGTCTGTCAAAGACAGAGGCCTTCTGTGGTGCATCAAAGGTGATGCGCGGGGCATTAGCTGCACCCCTGCTCTGTCGATGCATCTTCCTCGCCTAAGAGGGAGATGGCTGGGGAATGTGGTCAGCCGCACATTTTCTCGAGAGATGCGCTGCACCAGTGGGCGCTTCTTGGTTGCTGAGGACGTCAGTAGGAAGGAAAAGCTGTATTGGCGTATCCCCTTCGGTGGTGGTGCCAGAGGCGTCGACCTTGCGCACCCATACTTGGCGAGTCTTCTTCAGCTTCGACAGCTGCTTCGAAGGACTCGCACTGCCTTCATAGATGAACTCCTCATACGTCTTTTGATTGAGGCGTAGGACCAGCGTCTTGCGGGAGGAGCCCACCTTCACGTCGTTGGATTGCGACACATGTTTCTCGGTGGAGAAGAAAGAGGTCGCCAGCCGCGTCGCCAGCTTGTTTGCCATTAAAAGCTTTTGATTACAAATTTCAATTACAAACAGAACATTGTTACAATGTAGGACTTAGACGTAGTCCTAGGAGTATATTTTTGTTTATCTGGGTCCCTTGTACCGATGGAGCGAGTGGTAATGCGTTGACTCCGTTGACGATCCGACGACGGTTCTCAGTTCTTTGAAGGTCTGAGTTTCTCTGGGTGTCGGAGCTTGCGGAGAGGAAGAAGACATTGAGTGTCTGTATCTGCCTCTCTGTATATGTATGTCGGTGGTTGTGTGATGTGTGTGTCCGTAAGAAGGAAGTGATCCCTCTATTTATAGCTTTGCAGGCTGGCTGCTCATGCACGCATATGTAGGATGCGCCTGTACGCGGGAACGCCACATGGTTGTTGCTGATGGAGACACATAAGTGATGCACTTTGATTGAGGAGTTGAACCCTTCCTATTGCCTTTGTAGGCTGCGGCCGAGCTGACACGTAGCAATGGAGAGGATCTTTCAGTTGCTGCGATCTTGGGTGATTAGCACCCTTCATAGGCTAAATCAAGTCAAAGGATGCGTGTCGTAGGTCCATGGCTTGAAGATTTTAGATTTGGTGGGGAGTAATTTGATAGGATGCGCCTGGGATTGGGCGCGTGAGAAGACTTTGACTCGTAACCTTTAGAAGTCACGAACCAGTCGGGGCGCTTGGCTTTTGAGGCGCATGCGGGGCTTCAGTAGTGACTTTACTTCTATCTTTAGGGATCAGAGAAAAGTATGAGGCGCACGGCTTTTGAGGCGCATGCAGAGATTTAGGCACATGGCTGCGGAGGCGCATGCGAGATGGTTAGACGGCCACGTTGCTTGTAACCGCCAAAAGAAAGTAACGATGATGCTGACATCAGCGACGCTTCGTCTTCTGAAAAAGCTGGTAACTGTCTAGTCCTCGGGGGACGTGCTGCCAACTCTGTCACTTGAGCATTAATTGCTTGATAGGTGACGAGCCGGAATGGGCACATGTGTCCATGTTTATTAGGACGCATGGATCTGTGCTTTGCTGGGCGCATCCATACAGGGCGCTTGGTGCTTATGGCGCATCCTTATTGGTCTGTCTGTTGAGTTCTTCAGGTCATTTAATAACTCTTTGACTTAGATGAATTCGAGAGGTAAATTCATCATCATAAATACAAGTTCATTACACTAACTTCGGGAAGGTTGCCACTTGGCGCATGCGTTTGATTTGCCTTGGCCTATGAATAGCAACAGTTTGAGAGAGTTTTATTGTCTCTTCCTTGACTTCTCGATGAAGATGGATTCGACTGATCCTCCTCCTTGGCAAGATGTTGTACTGTGGGTGATGGTTCTCCTTGTTCGAAGAAGCTTTGACTGTGAACTCCTTCAGAAGACTGAGATTCGCCGAGTTGGAATGGAAATAGCAGTTTATGTTTGAACCGCTTGTTGGTACGACATCGAGTGCCAAGTTGCATGCACGGTTTGGCTTTGATGGTGGAAGAGCCCCAGGCTGGCAGATGCGTCTGTGCGTTGACGAGGAAGTGATTCACTCTGACGGGGCGGAGTGATGCGCTGTGAGACAGGCACAGCATGCTGTAACTGCTGGAACACAGACTGCCTTGGTGGTGGAGCCACTGTCTTGCGGCAGCAACAGTTGCTGACGACCGTAGCACAAGTGTGTCCTGTGAGGGGCATATTATGCTTGTCGGTCGGCTCTCCTGATCGACGTTTGTGAATGATCAAATTACGTAAATCGTTAGAGGATAGTGCCACCTTTACACCCCCATCAGGCGCATGGCAAGGCCAAGCGCCGGGGTGGTCAAGTGAGAGTGCCACCTTTACACCCCCATCAGGCGTATGGCAAGGCCAAGCACCGGGTGGAAAAGTGAATGTTGCGCCCCCTGATCCAACGCAAAACATGCGCTCAGATCAGTAGTGGGAGAACAACATTTAAAGTGACTTGAACGAGCCTCAGACGCACAACCAATGGAGGCACGGGAGTTCAAGACCACAGGGTTTGCCTTACTCGACTTGGTTGCGAACGCAGCAGATGCGCCCAAGTAAGACAAGGACTTTGAAGGTTGGCTCGTTTCTGGCACAAAAGCACCTGAGTCAACTTTATACAGCTTACCATCAGCAGCGCGCATGATTGTGACCGCATGCTTCTGGTTTACCACCGGCATAGCACGTTTGAGGCGCATGGCCCGTGCTACCTCGGACTTCTTCGTACCAGCCTGCTGGGGTGCATAGTACTCAGAGTCCGAATTATCCTCGCCATGACAGCGAGTGAAGAACTTGCAGCCAATCCAGGCGAAGAGAAGAACTGCTGCAACTTTTTATGGCTCGAACGGGCTCCCTGGATAACGGGCTCCCTTTTCTTTATTTATTTTGGTGCCCTTTTCAAAGAAGGCAAGAGGGCTCTATATATAGAGTGGAATGATACCTCTCTTCTTCTCTTTTTCGATGTGGGTTTCAAAGCATATCCCTCTTTTTTCATGCTTCTACATTAACCTAAGAAGGATTCAAAGATTGGTTGAAGATGGACCTTTGAGTTCATTAGAAGTGGAGGCACTACCAGTCTGTGAATCCTGCTTGGAAGGTAAAATGACCAAAAGGCCTTTTACGGCAAAAGGGTATAGGGCCAAAGATGTATTGGAATTGGTTCATTCTGATTTGTGTGGACCCATGACTATCCAAGCTAGAGGTGGCTTTGAATATTTTGTCATATTTATCAACGATTATTCAAGATATAGATACATTTATTTGATGCGCCGTAAGTTTGAGTGTTTTGAGAAATTCAAAGAGTACAAGGCTGAAATGGAGAAACATTATGGAAAATGTATCAAGTCAATACGATCAGATCGTGGTGGCGAGTACCTCTTTGGAGAGTTAGGGATTATTTATCAGAGGCTGGGATTGCATCCCAATTGACTGCACCTAGAACGCCCCAGCAGAATGGTGTAGCCGAAAGAAGGAATAGAACTCTTATGGAGATGGTTAGATCAATGACGAGTTATTCAGATTTGCCAGATTCATTTTGGGGATATGCCTTATAGACTGCAGCTTATATTTTGAACTTGTTTCCTTCTAAGTCATTACCTCTTACTCCCACAGAGCTGTGGATTGGGCGTATGCCTAGTCTGAAACATGTTCGCATTTGGGGTAGTCCAGCACATGTGCTGAATAGAAAAGCAGATAAGTTAGAATCTTGTACAGAAGTATGCTTGTTTGTAGGCTATCCAAGAGGAACGAAAGGAGGTTTATTCTATAGTCCTAAGGATCAGAAGGTCATTGTTAGCTCCAATGCCCGATTCTTAGAGGAAGACTATGTAATGAAACATAAACCCACAAGTAGAGTTGTTCTAGAAGAACTGAGACGTGAAACACCAAGTACTTCAGTATCAACAGTACAAGAGGATGAAGCACAAATAACTGCACAATGTGTCATAAATGTTACACCACAACCGATAGTGCCTCGTCGTAGTAGGAGGGTTGTGATACAAGCTGATAGATATATGTTCTTGGGAGGGTCGTCAGACTTCGTCCCTGAGGAACAAGATTATGATCCCTGTACCTACAATGAAGAACTCCAAGATAAAGATGCAGAGTCTTGGCAAAAAGCAATGATATCTGAAATAGAATCTATGGATTCTAATCAGGTCTGGAAGCTTGTAGAACCACCCGTTGGTGTAAAATCCATTGGATGCAAGTGGGTCTATAAGAGAAAAAGAGGATGAGATGGTAAGGTTGAAACTTTTAAAGCTCGGCTTGTAGCAAAAGGTTTTACTCAAAGAGAGGGTATCGATTATAAGGAAACCTTTTCTTCTGTAGCCATGCTTAAGTCTATCCGGATTCTTTTATCTATTGCAGCTCATCTCGATTATGAGATTTGGCAAATGGATGCCAAGACAGCTTTCCTTAATGGAAGTCTTGAAGAAGACATCTATATGAAGCAACCAGACGGGTTTATTGAAAAGGGGCAGAAGCATCTTGTTTGTAAGCTCAAGAAGTCCATTTATGAACTTAAGCAAGCTTCCAGATCTTGGAACATATATTTTGATCAGGTGATAAAATCCTATGTATTTGATCAATGTCAGGATGAATCATGTGTATACAGAAAGTGTGACAAAAATGTGGTGGTATTCCTAGTACTTTATGTGGATGACATCTTGCTCATTGGAAACAATGTGAAGGTGTTATCTGATGTAAGGGTATGGTTATCCAAACAGTTTAATATGAAGGACTTGGAAGAAGTAGGTCACATCCTTGGGATCAAAGTTCTATGAGATCGCAAGAAAAGGATGTTGGGCTTATCCCAAGCTTCCTATATCGATATTGTACTAACTCGTTTTAGTATGCAAAATTCTAAGAAAGGTTTCTTACCTTTTAGACATGGAATTGCTCTGTCAAAGGAGCAGTGTCCGAGGACACCTAAAAAGATAGAGAACATAAAAGCAGTTCCTTATGCTTCAGCAGTATGAAGCTTAATGTATGCAATGCTATGTACGAGACCAGACATCTGCTTTGCCGAAGGCATGGTCAACAGATATTAGTCTAACCCAGGACAAGAGCACTGGACTGCCGTAAAGCATATTTTGAAGTACCTGAAAAGGACTAAAGAGTATATGCTAGTTTACCAGGCAGATAGTTTAGTTCCCTTGGGGTATACAGACTCAGATTTTTAGTCAGATAGGGATTCCCGGAAATGTACCTCAGGTTATGTGTTTACTTTGGGTGCTGGAGCCATTGTGTGGAGGAGTATCAAGAAAAAATGTATTACTGATTCCATCATGGAAGCCGAGTCTTTGGCAGCCTCTGAGGCAGCCAAAGAAGCGGTTTGGCTCAGAAACTTTCTGTTGGACTTGGATGTGGTACCTAGTTTGCCTAAGTCTATTATACTTTATTGTGATAATAGTGGAGCAGTTACAAACTCGAAAGAACCATGAGCCCATAAGACTGGCAAACACATTGAGCGCAAGTACCACCTGATATGAGATTTCGTAAAGAAAAGGAAAGTTGTTGTGATCAAGATAGCATCAACGACAACCTAGCTGATCCTTTTACAAAGAGCTTACCAGCAAAGGCTTTTGATAGTCATGTTGAGGGAATGGGAGTCAGATGTGTAGCAGCATGGCTTTAAGTATAAGTGGGAGATTTGTAACAGTATACTAAAAAGCAATACTTTGAGTATAAGTGGGAGATTGTTAGGGTTATATACTAAAAGCATCACTTTTTTAGTAATCTTATTTCCTCAAATTTTGAATGAGAATCATGTGGGCAAATGTTTGCATTTTGTATTTGTTGAAAGTATTAATACAAATGTCTGATATTCTATATTGTAGATAATATGGTGTGTGGTGTCACACAGAAGATCATATTATCAGTTCCCTATGGAGTATATTAATAGTTCACAACCTAGATGGACTTGGACAGTCTATTGGAAAGGTTGTAGTGTAATCTGGTATTAGTCTATCTTGATTATAGGTTTACACCAGTATACTTTGTGTGTATTGAACAGGACCACTTGAGGTTGTTCTCTTTGTACTGACTACATAAGAGAATAAATACCTCTGTTATTATGGATGCTTGTTCTCTTAACAAAGATATAATAACGGACATGTATATGCAGTGTGCATTATTTTGACTCATAAAAGAGTGAGATTCATTATGGATCAAAAACCTCTATGAATTGGGTAATAACATTGTATGTATGATGAGCTGTTGATTATAAATGGAATCCATGTCCCGATACATCGGGTTGATGATGTCCCCTTAAGGAGCTCATAAGGATTGTCATGTAAACCCTGCAGGTAGATTATATCCGACATGATAAATAATGTTGAGCGGTACAACTTAAGGATAAAAGATGTCGAATCAATATAGTTGTTAGTAACTTAATTTGATCGACGGACATACGATATCTTAACATGGGGAGCTAAATGAGCATATAATAAAAGGAGTCCACAAACGTAATTTGGGATTAGGGAGGTAGTGCAACAATAGCTCATTAGTAGACCGAGCAATTGTTAATGGGCCTGGATTGTGTGTTCGGGCTGAACACGGGATATCCAGATCCGTGAGGAGGCCTAACCCTAATTTCTCCTCATGGTCCCTGCCGTAGCCTATGTATATCCTCAATTCTCTGGCCGCCATATTACCGATCAGAAATCTGAAACTTTCTCTAAATTCGTGATTCACGTAAGGAGAGAAAGAGAGGGCTGCCAAGGAGAAGAAAAGGCTGGGAGATCGTCGCCCATACGACGTCCAACTCGAGGAAGGAATACGTGCAGAAGATCTTGGGGTCGTCCGCTCGAGATAGCCAGGAATTACTTGTCTCCTTTCCACCGCAGGTATAACTCGTGAACCCTATTTTCGCCTATGAAGGGTTAGAACACGTATTAGATCTGTTTAACTTTCTATCGATCAATACGCATACCAAAGGAAGGGTCGTAGGAATCTCCAGTTCCATCAATTACCTCGTGCAATTTCCATCTCTAGATTTGTGATTCAATTGTACCTCCTGTGATTCGGCCTCCTTTTGGAGAGTATATCATTTTGTGGTTAGTTATGTTCATGACTTAGAACAGCATTCTACCCCCGATACTGCGACGTAGGCTGGACGTACCCACTTCTCGTGGCCCTATATAAACCCCTTAAATTTTTTAAGTTTTTTTATTATTATTATTTTTTTTGAAATAATTATTTCATATTTTTATAACCTTGTAATCAATTTTATAATTTATTTTATATTAAAATTAGCAGGTAATCCCTATTTTTATGTGTATGGAAATTATTTTATAGAGGATTACTGAAATACTCTAGAGTATATATTTTATTTTTGGATATTTAGAATTTATTTATTTATCTAGATAATTTATAATATTTGTAAATTACCAAATAGTTTGTTTTCTTTAAATATTAGAATTTTGTAAATGTTAGGATTATAAAGCAAACTGCTACGTTATAAGTTAACTTGTACTAGATATTGAAAAAATATTTTGAAAATATTTTTCTTGAATTTATTTAGAAAATTTTAGATTTTATTAGATTATTTAAGGATTTATATTCAATACAGTGGTTCGTTATAAAATAGTATAAGAAAAAGAAAAAAAACAAATTTCAAATCGCTACTGTTCATATCAACAGTAGCGATACCAGGCCGAGCCTAAGCCGACCTCTCTGATCGGCTATAGAGCTCATATATATATATATATATATATATATATATATATATATATATCAAGAGAGAATCGAATCTCTCAAACCCTAGAAACCCTAACCCATCACCTCTGGATCTCCACTCCACGCCGCCGCCGTGCGCAGCCCCCGGCGTTCCACCGGCCGCAGCAGCGCCGGCCCGGCCGCGCACAACACGGCAACAGTAATAGCAACGTCAACATAAACAGTGGCTGCAAACCCCTTCTTCGCAGAGATGACACCACCTCCACGGTTCATCGTTTCGTAAACGGTCTTTGCAGGTGCGTAGACAACGTAACCGAGTTCGATTCCCTTCAATTATTTTATTTTAATATGTAATGTATACGATGAAAAATGAGTTCCAAAATCGAGGAAAACTCGACTTCTAGATGATTATAAACAGTCATAACCACCGTATTTGGGGGCAGATTCCGACCAACCCAGTAGTCCTTTTTTAAAACTTTTTGAACAGACCTTTAGACAACATATAGGAGATGAAGATCCTTCTTGTAGATTTATTTTTCATGAAATATAGAAAAATAATTCATTCCAAAATCCTAGAAAAATCAGTTTTTAAAACTAAAAAATTATGAAAAAAATTTTGATACGACGTACGTCTCGCCAAATCGGACGACGTGGTCGCAAACCGAAAGCATCGAAAGGTGCGTATCAACTTCGCGGACGTGTGGACTTTGACGGAATTCAAATTTATTGCGTGTGCACGACGAATTTGATGCGTATCCGTCAAAATTTGCCGTATCGTCCCTTTGCAAATTTCCCAATTACTTTGTGCAAGTTCGTCGTATTGAGACGAAACTTACACTAGCAAGATCGTATCAAAATTCGGGTCCTGTATGCTAAGTTTGGTCCGATATTGAGAAGGTTGACTGGAACGCCTATTTGGCGGGCCCGCGACTCGGTCCAACGAACGAATTTGTGCATGACTCACCGGAATCCCAAATTGGACATACGGTTTGGTTTGTCTTCTCAAATCGGACCCGTAGACATGTAGTATGACGAATTTAGAGATCGTAGGTTCTGGCTTGTATTCGGTGCAAAATGGGTCCAATGGCGGACATCGTTTTGACCCAAAATTACGATTTTGCCCCTGTTTCAGAATTGGACTTTTAGACAGGCATTTCCTAGACATATCATTTATTCCAAACATGTTCGGGGTGTTTATTTCTGCATCGGAAGACGTATGTGGGATTTGGCTTGCATCGCTTCACTACTCTGACGGTTCGAGCTATTGGACGTCGCCCTTTTGCACACAACCTCAGGCAAGATACCTTGCCATATTTATTGCTTATATTTAGTCTGTATTTTATTATTGGATATCACTGTTTACTTATTTCTAGTTCTTGTAGTTGTACCATTATTATAGTTCCTGATTTATTGTCTCCTCAGTGATATTAGCTTTACTTTACTTATTATCCTTTGATTGCATATAAACCTAGAGTTAAGGGACTACCATTTATAGTGTATAGCATAAACCTTGACACAGTTGTACCACGAGGTATGTATGAAATGCATAGTATATAGAGGTTCTTGCGTGATGGTTGATCACCTGTGCGCATGCGTTAGGGCTAACTGCTAATAAAGGCATGTTAGGAGTCTTGGCAGTTAGTAGAGGTATAGGAGTCATGGATGTGAATTTACAAGGCATTGGGTGGGAAGAACAGATCCTTAACTTATGGGCCACATATGCACTTTTCTATTATTGTCAGTTATCTCCGCTGGAGATACGGTCTTGGATCCTGATACGTGATTTCCTGCTGGCCTCTGACATTCTATGAATGTTATGCTTTGAGGTCCCTGGTATCCTGATGGGACCATACCTGAGTTTCCTGTCCTTGTAGCCAGAGTGCCCAGGCTTTGAAGGTTTGTTCTTAACTACATGAACACAGTATAATGGTTAGGTAACCTTAGTCAATGTCATGTCACCCCTACTAGTAGCTTGGGACAATGTTGTATCTCAAAATAGTGTGCTACCACTTGTCCTTGTTTGGTTGTCGGGTTGTCCACTGTTTCGATGATGAGATATTGGATCTTGTTTCGAATGAGGCTATTTTACCTTACTTGTGATTTATTACATTTTATATATATTCAGTTATGTGGCATGTTCTTTATGTATCTTGTTACGTCCCACTAAGGACCTGGTTATCTATCTAGGTGTGTGCTTTGTGACTTTTTGCAGGTATTCTACCATAGCCGTGATCTTCTCCATTCTTTCAAAGATGATTGCTATTGGTTCGTCTTGCCATTTTATCGATCATTTCCTTGTATATTTTCTTTCATTCCAATTAGTTAGTAGTGGCTTTGTCTCCGCCCAACTACATGTATAAATGACAAATTTCATAGTTGATTCATATTATTATTCTCTTATTTGGTGGATGAAATTTAGTTGTCTTGGTTTACTGCATTTTACAGCTTAATGATACATACGAGGTTTCCATATATTGGAGTATTCTTCGTATGTATGCAACTCGCATGTCTACGTACCTAGTCCTAAGTACTTTAGGACTGGGGCATTACATATTTTTGTGGTGGCCCATGCAGGTCGAGTTAGCCGTTTCGGTTACGTTATTATTCGGACGGGCCTGCATATAGGATTAGAGTCTAGGATCTCATCCACAAGCTTGACCTCCTTCCTTGAATTCTAATTTTTGAACTCTCGTTTGACTGCCTTGATTTGTCTCTTGCTTGATTCCTTTTATACCGTAAATTTTATCTCCTTTTCCTTTCGTGCTTGATCAAAAGGTTAGAAAGATAATTCATACTAGGAATACCTATTTTATTTCTAAATCACTCTATTAGTTGACTTTTATAAGTTGGGTAGTATGCCTCACGGTCTATCACCACGTATTCTTATAACACATTAATGAAATATAACTGGATGACACTGAATATAAGCTAGTGTAGGAAGATATCTTTACATATAATACAGAGATTTAGTAGCCTATACTCCATGGGTCAACCAAGACCTAATACAAGAGACAGTAGGATGATTGTATAAACAAGAACATCGGACACGACTTAGATCCTTGTGAAACTTGAACCATTTGTAACTGCTTTCATCATTATCTTCCGTACTTATACTTTGAACTACCATGAATGATGACGCTATTTATAGCCTAATTTGGCAAGCTTATTCTTTATCGAGCTTGTTCAGGATATATGTATACTGGGGATGCCCACAAGCATATTGTCAAATTAGAATCAATGTATTATGGTTTAATAAACCATAGTGCAACTGGTTCGCTCTTCATATGAATATCCCACATGGATTGAGATATAGAGGTATCTATGATCTCATCCGTGACTGCATTGACAATTCTTCTTGAATTATACATTCGCCCTTGAATCGCATAATTGTATTCGATGACATCTTTCTTGAACTCTTTAATGTTTTTTTTTCCTTTCACTGATTTGGAAAGACAAGATGCTCGTATTTAATAGATAGATACGGAGTATCCCCCAATGTCCATGATAGTCATATACACAAGCGTAGCTACCATCGGCCAACCATGTGACTAGAACCTTGCCTTGAGTTATCCTCTCGACCCTCAAACTACTATTGTGACCTTCTAGCCATTTGAATTTGAGAATGATTAGGGTTTTACCCTTAGACAAAATGCCAACCTAGGAGACTATATATTCTCAAAGAACCAATTGTTGTGAGTCTCTAATTATTTGCTTGAATCTTGCTTTAACTAGCAACCCTTAAGCCTTAACCCAACCTTTCCTCGACCAAGCTCACAGTTTAGACATGAGATGAATTGACAAAGGTAAGGACAATTATTTACCATGACTATAGTAGGCATCCATCCCGAGATTTAATTCCAACAGGTATTATTCTAGTTATGCAAATCTTGTTATTAAGACCTGACTTAGCATTGGAACATCACAATCACTAGCTTAGCCAGTACCATAGCATAATACCCTGTCATATGATGATTTACTAGTTATTAACATCAATGCATGAGCACTACATTCGACACCATTAGAAACCTTATGGCCGTATTCTGGTAGGCTTTACACAAATATAAATTCATGACTTAGCCGTTAGAGATCTTTCATATGACGTGCCTTAAAGTTCGTTACCCCATCGATGAGCTCTCGTATACTATAGAAGAGTTGATCCTTCTATTCTATCGACTCATGTATCGTTGTACGCAATTATTTTCCATTTATTAGAAATTGAGGAATGATCCTTGAACTTGACTCATATCTACCATATCACGTTACGCCGTGCCTTATTCTTTATTATCAAGAGTCGAGGTACAATATCAGGACTTTAAAATTTTCTAACCTCATTAATCCTAAAATCGTATCTTAGCTTCTAGACTGAGCAATTGTAAGCCTTCTAAATTTTTGGATATACTAGTGTTACCCATTGATTAGAGTAAGTTGATTTCCATTAGGATGATAATTAGTGCCCCATGAACTCCCACTTTCTATTCAGATCATTTAGTGTCCCTGACCGTGACATTTATATTCGGAGCACAAGACTAGCTGTTACCTTCCAACAAACTTGACATACAAGACATAGGTGACTCCACCTTCATGTAGACATATCATGTCCCACTAAAATATGTCATCTTGTACTCTATTTTTATGATACAACTTTCGAGTCAAAAAGGCTAGCTATAACCCTACCATAATACCATTGTCCTTTCCAATTTCAATTAGAGATCCAACCTCGACTCAAATCTTTTGACCCAATCTATGGTTGTGATTTACTCGAAGTCCATTACACACATGCCACTAGTGTGCCACTCAATAGAGGCCTCTTGTGCTACTTGAACACAAAGGTCACGGAAGGCACATCTCATGACTTACCAAACCTATTCTACAAACCCGACGGAAAATTTGCCCAACCACTTGAATTTGAACCTATCCTACATTACCCTGACCTAAAAGGGATGGTTGAAATTAATTCTATTAGATTTTTCCAGCCACTATAGATTAAAATCTAAAGTTCATGCAATCAAGGATTGAAGTCCAATTAAAGTACTTATTGAGACTCAGTTAAACCTACCATAGTCCATCACCATATTTGGACTATAAAACCAAACTTGATAAAATAGGCCCCACCTTTTGGCTCACTAATTCTCCTTCCATAGATTTCATAACTGCAACTCTTCTTAGCTAATGTTATACATCTCTCGGTACCAACTTGCTTCCGGATATACTCGACCAAGACCTCTCCTAATGTCTTGACCAAACATAGTCCATATATGGGCCATATTAAATAGATAATACCTAGACTTCCTATAGAGTCCGTGACTATGATGGAAGTACCTCATACTTTCATATACCTCCTTAAAATTTGACCCTCTTAGAAGCCTATTACTGTGCTTTCCCCGATTAACCAACTTATATAAGTTGGGTACAACATTGAACTTATTATACTCTACCTCTTAGAATGGGACTACAATCGTGACCGTTCTTCCGTCTGTGAAATTATGAAGTGATCTTTATCTTGTATTTTATATCCCTTGCTCGTGCATTTAGATAATTACGATAAAAGATTGCAACCTTAATTCTTCAAGTCCATTGTATCGTAGAATCATTTTTCTTTAAATCAAAATTAAAATTTTCGAGACAAGAAGGATTGTAAGCCTCTCTAAGAAACATAAGATTCTTGGAATTAGCAAGTGGTTGGAAACGATTGGTTCCAATTAGACTAATAATTCAATGGTTCATAACGTCGACTCATATCCATACCATTGATACCCTCGACCGTGATTTTGATAATTTAAGCACAACACTAGCATTTTTCCTTTCGACAAAGTTCACACTCACGAGCTAGGCAAGTCACTCTACACCCATGACATACATATCTCACACAAACAAACATTCTTATGTTCCATTTCATTTAAACCACACGTTTGATACATTTTCCTTAGAACAAACCCTTGATGCCTATTTTCGTCGGTTTTGATTTTCACTATGGCAATATTTAGCCAAACTTAGAAACCGCGACTGCGGTCCAATAAACTCATACCCCTTCTTAGAAACTGTCCCTTCCAGAAATATTGTAACAACGATTTACAAGGATAGCCAACTTCTATAAGTTGGGTAGAGTATTGAATGATGAATACCCTATCTTGTAGAATACTATGACCCTTTGGATTCATGTGATAACTACCACCTCCATATTTTCGAGAACCAATTTAGGATTGATGCACTCACTCTCCCTTCTTATTCAGCCTTATTATATTTTTATTTGTTATATTAATTTTATTTAATTAAAAGGACAAAAATTTTATAATTTGGGTAGGATGTAAACCCCCAAAATTTTTTAAGTTTTTTATTATTATTGTTTTTTTGAAATAATTGTTTAGTATTTTTATAACCTTGTAATCAATGTTACGATTTATTTTATATTAAAATTAGCAGGTAAGCCTTATTTTTATGTGCATGGAAATTATTTTATAGTGGATTACTGAAATACTCTAGAGTATATATTTTATTTTTGGATATTTGGATATTTAAAATTTATTTATTTATCTAGATAATTTATAATATTTGTAAATTATCAAATAGTTTGTTTTCTTTAAATATTGGAATTTTGTAAATGTTAGGATTATAAAGCAAACTGCTACGTTATAAGTTAACTTGTACTAGATATTGATAAAATATTTTGAAAATATTTTTCTTGAATTTATTTAGAAAATTTTAGATTTTATTAGATTATTTAAGGAATTATATTCAATTAAGTGGTTCGTTATAAAATAGTATAAGAAAAAGGGAAAAAAACAAATTTGAAATCGCTACTGTTCACATGAACAGTAGCGATACCAGGCCGAGCCTAAGCCGACCTCTCTGATCGGCCACAGAGCTCATATATATATCAAGGGAGAATCGAATCTCTCAAACCCGAGCAACCCTAACCTATCACATATCGATCTCCACTCCTTGGCACCGCCGCACGCAGCCCCCGACGGGCCACCGGCCGCGGCAGCGCTGGCCAGGCCATGCACAACACGACAGCAGTAACAACAACGCCAACAACAACAGTGGCTGTAAACCCCTTCTTCGCAGCGATGAAACTAACTCCACGGTTCATCATTTCGTAAACCGTCTTCGCAGGTGCGTAGACAACCTAACCGAGTTCGATTCCCTTCAATTATTTTATTTTAATACGCAATGTATACGACAAAAAATGACTTCCAAAATCGAGGAAAACTCGACATCTAGACGATCATAAACAGTCCCAACCACCCATGTTTGGGGGCAGATTTCGATCAACCCAGTAGTCCTTTTTTAAAACTTTCTGAACAGACCTTTAGACAACATATAGGAGATGAAGATCCTTCTGTATATTTATTTTTCATCAAATATATAGAAAGTTAATTCATTCCAAAATCCTAGAAAAATTAGTTTTTAAAACTAAAAATTTATAAAAAATTCTCGATACGACGTACGTCCCGTCAAATCGGATGACGTGGTCACAAACCGAAAGTATCGAAAGGTACGTATCGACTTTGCCGACGTGTGGCTTTGATGGAATTCAAATTGGTTGCGTGTGCACGACAAATTTGATGCGTATGCGTCAAAATTTGCCGTATCGGCCCCTTTGTAAATTTTTTAATTACTTTGTGCATGTTTGTCGTATTGAGACGAAACTTACGCCAGCAGGACCGTATCGGAATTTTGGTTCTGTGTGCCATGTTTGGTCCGATTGTGAGAAGATCGACTGGAACGCCTATTTGGCGGGCCCGCGACACGGTCCAACGAACGAATTTGTGCACGACTCACCGAAATCCAAAATTGGACATACAGTTGGGTTCATCTTCCCAAACTGGATCCATAGACATATAGTTTGACAAATTTAGAGACCGTAGGTTTTGGTACGTATTTCAGTACAAAATGGGTCCAACGACGGACATCCTTTTGACCCAAAATTATGATTTTGCCCCTGTTTTAGAATTGGACTTTTGGACAGGCATTTCCTAGACATTTCTTTTATTCTAAATATGTTTGTGGTATTTATTTCAGCATCCGAGGACGTATGTGGGATTTGGCTTTCATCGCTTCACTACTCTGACTGTTCGAGCTATTGAACGTCACCCTTTTGCATACAACATCAGGCAAGATACCTTTCGATATTTACTACTTATATTTAGTCTATATTTTATTATTGCATATAACTCTTTACTTATTTCTAGTTCTTATAGCTGTACCATTATTATAGTTCCTGATTTGTGTTCTGCTCAGTGATATTAGCTTTACTTTACTTATTATCCTTTTATTGCATATGGACCTAGAGTTATGGGACTACCATTTGTAGTGTATAGCATAAACCTTGACATAGTTGTACGATGAGGTATGTGTGAGATGAGTAGCATGTAGAGGTACTTGCGTGATGGCTGATCACCTGTATGCATGCGTTAGGACTAACTGCTAATAGAGGCATGTTAGGAGACTTGGTAGTTAGTAGAGGTATAGGAGTCATGGATGTGACTCTACTAAGCATTGGGTGGGAAGAACAGTTCCTTAATATATGGGCCACATATGCACTTTCTTATTATTATCGGTTATCTTCGCTGGAGATACGGTCCTGGATCCTGATACCTGATTTTCTGCTGGCCTCTGACATTCGATGAATGTTATGCTTTGAGGTCCCTGGTATCCTGATGGGACCATACCTGAGTTTCCTGCTCCTGTAGCTAGAGTGCCAATGCATTGAAGGTTTGTTCTTAACTGCATAAACACAGTAGAATGGTTAGGTAAACTTAGTCAATGTCATGTCACCCACATTAGTAGCTTGTGACAATGTCACATCGCGGAATAGTGTGCTACCTCTTGTCCTTGTTTGGTTGTAGGGGTAGTCCACTGTTTCAATGATGAGATATTGGATCTTGTTATGAATGAGGCTATTTTACCTTACTTGTGATTAATGACATTTTATATATATTCAGTTATGTGGCATGTTCTTTATGTATCTTGTTACGTCCCTCTAAGGACCTGGTTATCTCTCCAGGTATGTGCTTTGTGACTTTTCACGGGTGTTCTAGCCATGGCCGTGGTCGTCTCCATTCCTTCGAAGATGATTGCTATTGGTTCGTCTTGCCATTTTATCGATCATTTCCTTATATATTTTTTTATTCCAATTAGTTGGTAGTGGATTTGTCTCCGCCCAACTACATGTATAAATGACAAATTTCATAGTTGATTCATATTATTATTCTCTATTTGGTGGATGAGATTTAGTTGCCTTGGTTTACTGCATTTTATAGATTATAGATACATACGAGATTTCCATATATTGGAGTATTCTTCGTATGTATGTAGCTGACATGTCTACATACCTAGTCGTAAGTACTTTGGGACTGGGACGTTACATCCTACACTGGGTGCGGGTTGTGACAATATCCTTTCAGATTGTTGCTGAAGGATACATATTCTTCCCATTTCATCGATAGTGTTACGAATATATTTGTATCTCTAGTCATATGTCGCGAGCACCTACTATCGAGAATCCATTTGCTTCAAGTTTGAGAAGGAAGGTCCACCTACACCATGAGTAGATGTGACCTTTGGTACCCAGATTCTTTTGGGTCCTGAAAAGTTAGTCTTTGGTACCCATGCATTAGATTAATATCCACTAGTTTTCTAATTCTACACTGTAGTGATATGTGTCCATGTAAGCTACAGTAAGTACATGTAGCATGTATATTGGTATTGGGTACAGGATGATAATGATGACTATAGTGGGTGTTGGATGATGATAACTACGTGTAACAACAGGATAATTGTAGTGACTGTGTACAGCAGCAGAAAGATGATATGATTTACGTATGGGAGTTCTATGTGCTTCATGTGAGTAGGTGTACATAAAGGCATGTTTTGTGTGTGATGTGGATGAGTGTTCTTGTGATGACGTGCTCTATTGTGTTAAGCCTTCTGGTATTTAGTGTAAGTGTTGTGATTATGAGACTGAGTTTGAGGTTGAGTAACCTGTTTATCCAGTCTAATCTCTAATTTCTTAGAGGCAGCATACAACTCATCACATTTAGCAGTAAGACTATTTATTCTTCCAGTAGCAATTTTGTACTTATTTTTCTCTTCAGCAAGTTATTTATTTAAAGCAGTGATATCTTGTGTTTGCTTCTCAATAAGAGATTCAGCATCGTGTAAGCTTAACTTAAGCTTAGATACCTCCTTAGTGTTTTCCGTGGGTGTAGTGTTTCTAACATTTTCTAATAAACATGAAAGTCTATAGATCTCAGCTTTATGAGCCGTGATTTTATCCTTAGTATGTTTATATTTGTTAACAACCTTTTTGTGGCCTTCAAGTAGATCACTAAAGGCATCACCTAGTTAATCAAAAGAAAAGTCATCAAGGGAAACATTTACCTTATCTGAAGTTGCCATTAGGGAGACGTTTGGCGTGTCTTACGGAGATTCCTCTTCTTCGTCTGAATCACTGGCCTCGCTTTCGTGTCAGATGCTAGTGTTGGCATACTTCCTTGAGGTTGGCTTCTTTTACGGCTTTTCATATTTGCTTTCTTTATTTGCTATAGGAAAATCTTTTCTGATGTGTCCCATCTTCTTGCATCTGAAGCAGCTGGGTTCTTCCTCATCGTCTTTTTGTTCTTTCTTCCTTCGGTTGAAGTGTAGGAACTTCTTGAAATTTCGAACCATGAATGCTTGATCATCACCTTCAGAATCATCGTCATCTGTTTCCTCGGAAATGGTTCTTCGGCGATGAGCTCTTAAGGCAATTTCTTTTTCTTTTGGAGCAGTTTCTTCAAAATCTTAGAGGTCGAGCTTGTTTGCTATTGATTATAAAAGAACAGAATAGTTTTATGGGAGGACTGGACTTTTACTTCACAACACAAACTCGTTCGTATAAAGAAAGCCTAGGGATGACAACCTAATTACAGCAATCTAAGTACAATTGTTTAGTTTTTCTGGGGATGACGGTAGAGGCTCGGAAGAGTGCTATCAACTCTGCCTTACTCCTTGGACCATCGGACGTAGCCTTGGCTCTGATGAAAAAATGCTCTCGGGATGTGTGGAGAGATTCTTCTGGGCGCCGCCGCTCTCTCTGTACGTGTCTCTCTGTCTCTTTTGCAAGGGAATGTCACCTTGCTATTTATAGGAGTGGGGTATGAGGGCGGTTAGGGATTGGTTACGATTTGCCTTGATCTTGTTTGTTGGAAATTAATCTGGGCCGTTAATATTGATTGTAACAAATCTGGGCAGTTAATATTGATTGTACCAAATCTGCATGGACAGTTAATGTTGATTGCAACAAATCTGTATGGACAGTTAATGTTGATTACAACAGATCTGCATCGTAATGATTTGTTGATATCAGCAAATCCGAATGAATAAATCTTGGTCAATCTCCTGCCACGTGTTACAACAGCCTGTTATGTTGATTGCCATAAATCTGGATTGTTGGGATCCGGTCAACTTGTGCCATGTGTCCCAACTGCTGTGAGCCGCATGGAGGACTGTCATTGTTGAGCTGCATGAGTGTGGCCTTTAACCGAGCCGTATGAAGGTAGCAACCGCATAAGGATGGCAGCCGCATGAAGGTGGCAGCCGCATGAGGGTGGCAGTCGCATGGAGATGGCAGCCGCATGAGGGTGGCAGCCGCATGAAGGTGGCAGCCGCATGAGAGTGGCAGCCGCATGGAGATGGCAGCCGCATGAGAGTGGCAGCCGCATGGAGATGGCAGCCATATTAAAGTTGGTAGCCGCATAGTGATCTTCGGAATTGGTGGATCGTGCCAGCTATAAAAAAATTTCGTTTCCCTAGGAGCGCACTATTATGTCAGAGTCATCATTGCAGCTTTATGTCGGAGCTGTCAATTCACCTTTATGTCAGAGCTGCCGTGTTGCGTCAGGGCATTAAATGAGTCCACTGCTTGATGGCCAGCTGTAGAGGCGAACCGCATAGGGCGATGTGGCTTTTACCCGAGCCGCATGGAGCTATTGGGGTTTTCTGAGCCGCATGAAGCTCTGAAGGACTTTTGAGCCGCATGAAGCTCTAAAGGACTCTTGAGCCGCATGAAGCTCTACGGGATTCTTTGAACCGCATGTGACTCCCTCTGTTTTGAGCCGCATCGACTTTCCTGTTCTTTTTCATGCTTCTACAAGACCCCCTTCAAAGTTTTCAATTTTTAAAATTGAAATACTTTGAATAAGAAGCATGGCTATGTCTACATAAGCTCTTCTGGCCGCATAGGATGTTCTGGTCGCATTGACTTCCTAGCCGCATGGACTTTCTAGCAGCATCGACTACCTGGCCGCATGGACTGCCTGGCCGCATGGCCTGCCTAACTGCATGGACTGTTCTGACCGCATGTTGTCCTTTCTACCACGTATGCATCTCATTTAATAGCCCTTGATTTGTTTTGGATTTAAAGCCGCCTTTTGGGGTAGGATCCCAAGGGTCAGTTTTAAACGTCCAGATTTGCCTCGACGGCCGAAGAGTCAATTTTGTTCTTTAGTCGGCACATGGATCGAAGCGTCCATCGGTCTATGAGCCTCCTGTCCGCCTATAAATAAGAGTAACTTTTAGAGAAAAACTCTTTACTTTCTTCTTTTATTCGAACCTCTCTTGCCCTAGCTGCCGTCTTCTTCCTCTTTGCTCGTCAATGGCTCCCAAGATTTCCAAGGCTTCTTCTGCTGCGGCAAAGGGCAAAAAAGCGGCCTCTTCGTCGACTGCAGTCCCTGAAGTTCATCCCGATGTTTACCCCGCCATTGCTGGTAAGGATTTTGGAAGAAATTGTATGAACTCAGAACTTAACCATCATGTCTATGTCACATGTTTTATGTGCGGGCCTTCTTCGTCTTCATTGAACTGTTCAAGTTGTATGTGCCGCATGTACATCCCATGTCCGAGCCGCATGAGAGCCGTCTAGTGGCCGCATAAGCACTTTGCGAACTAACCCGCATAAGGACCCACCGAAACAGAGCTACATGAGCTCTGTTAAATGTTGTTCTAGCCATCTCCTGAGTCTTTTGTCTTTGATTCTTGCAGCATCAAGTCGAAGGCTGAGATCATTGTGAAGGAGGAGATGCTGCCTCCTTTCATCACACAAGCGTCTTCTTTCGTTAAGGAGGAGGTGATACCCAAAATAGAGGAATAAAAAGAAGAGCTGGCGTCCATCGGGGAGGGAAACACTTCCAATATTGAAGCTGCTATAAAGTACGAGCCCTAGTCTGAGGGTAGTAGTGCTGGGAGTTCTGACCCTCCTGCCCCGGACGAGAACCTTAATCAAATAGATCCTTCATATGCAAGATGGTTAAGGGAATGGTATATGCGTCCCCACAACTAGGGTTCCCATAGATGTCTATCTTTTGTCTTGTTATTTTTGTCTGTCTTTAGCTGTAGTTTATGTTTCGCTTCTTTTGGACATCCATGTGGTCTTTTTCTTTTTGTCCGAATGAAGCGATGGAGAACTTTTTTGGCTTGCTAATGAAATGTAGTCATGTGAATGTAACTAATTTTGAATAAACAGAATACATTCGCTCCCTTCTTTGCTTCTAGTAGTTGCCCTAATGGGGGACTTTTTGTGGACCTACTATCTTTGGCATACCTTGGTTTTTGGTATGGATAATAAGTTTGATTAGGGATACCTAGAACGATTCCACGGTAAGGTGGCCGTGGAAGTTCTTGGTATCAAGTGAATGAATGCCATGGGACAGCTGGGCCCCAGAGCATGATGAGAAAGGAGCTGTATGTACTAGAGGACTTAGTACAAGATTTGTGGTCACAGAGGACATTTGTGGTCAACAGAGGACATTTGTGGTCAACTGAGGACATTCGTGGTCAACTGAGGACATTCGTAGTCAACAGAGGATATTTGTGGGCCTATTATCCTTGGCGTACCCCAGTTTTGGGTACGGATAATAAGTCGAGAGAGAACCAACATACTTACTCAGAGGTAATGAGGACGTGGTAAATATGAGGGTTTCTTCGATGGAATCTTCCTACTCAGAGGTAATGAGGACGTGGCAGGAGTGGACACCATGAAGGGTACATAGAACAACTCAGAGGTAATGTGGACGTGGAAGTTCTATGTGAGGGGTGGTTTGTTTTTGATGGAAGTGAAACAACTTAGTGGTAACATCGACGTAGTTATTTCGGGAAATTTGTGGATCTGTTACCCTTTTTATACACTGAGAGTGCGGGCAGTAGATCATGAGGAAGATGCTTTTTTAGGAAGAAAGTTCAGAGGTACGATCATACATGACTTACTACCCAAAATATGCGATATAGATTCATCTGGAGTGACCAGAGTGTAAGTTCAGCGGTACTTGCGGATACATAACTCAACAATCTAGGAGATTTAGAGTCAGAATGTAAGTTCAGCGGTACCAGAGGTTACATAACTCAATTATCAGAGATTTGGAGGATGTCGTTTCAGACATAATACTTCTTTAGGAACTTGTCGCTGATGGGCAACATGAGCAAGTCTCCGTTTTGTTTTGCGAGGCGGTAAGCTCCATTTGAGAATACAGCCTCGATGATGAACGGGCCTTCCCACTTTGGCTGGAACTTGTCGGCAGTTTTGTGAGTCATAACCATCGGTCTTCGAACTGCCAAAACGATATCGCCCACTTGGAATGTTCTTAGTTTAACCTTCTTATTGAAAGCTCCCGAGATATGTGCTTGGTACAGCTCGATTCGTTGTTGAGCTAACAGGCGCTTCTCATCTAGAGCCTCCAAATCTTGTAACCGACGGTGGTGATTATAATCCGTCGTCAGTCGATAGGTAAGGGCGACACGAAGCGAGGAGATTTGAGTCTCCAGTGGGAGAACTGCCTCACTCCCATATACCAGAGAGATTGGTGTGTTCCCGGTGGCCGTTCGAACTGTAGTACGGTGCGCCCATAAGCATTCGCCAAGCTTCTCATTCCAATCGCATTTATTAGAAGACACGAACTTCTTAAGCAGCTTGATTATAGTTTTGTTGAACGCTTCAGCTAGACCATTAGCCGCCGAGTTGTACGGTGTTGAAGCAATATTATGGATTCAGTGTTTGTCGCAAAACCGATAGAAGGCGTGGCTTGCGAACTGCGGACCATTGTCGTGGATGATCCTTCGGGACAGTATATAGTGGTAGATCACGTGATGCTTGAGAAATCTGATCACTTTTGATGTATTCACTTCTGCAAGCGGAACAGCTTCCGCCCATTTGGAGAAGTAATCAGTGATTGCGAGTATGAAGCGGTGTCCTCTGGACGAAGGCGGCGTGATCGGACCAATGATGTCCATTCTCCATGCTTCAAAGGGCTAGGATGCCACCGTCGGATGTAAGAACTCGGATGGTTGATGGATAAAATTTGCATGGACTTGACAGGCTTTGCACTTTCTTGCATAGTCTATCGCATCTGCTACCATAGTGGGCCAGTAATAGCTTATTCGGCGAAGGCGGTCTTGTAATTTTGGGCCAGGCTGATGGGCCCCACAGACGCCGTCGTGAGCTTCGCGTACAGCTTCCTTGGCTTCCGTATTCGACAGACATCGAAGCAGTAATCCATAGTATGATCGTCGATACATCATTTTCGTCTCTGTATTGTAAAAGAATCTGAGGGAACATCTTCTGATAGAAGTGGCTTCCTTCGAATTCTCTGGCAGGATGTCGTAGACTACGAAATCGATAAATGGTTGTCTTCAGTCTGGTGCTTCTTCGACTGTCAGAGCGGAGTAACTCTCAACACATTGAACATTATTCATGGGACAGACTAATTCATGGCCTATTATGTCAAGCAGATGATGAGCATGATTCGGTACTGCTAGGGAAGCGGTCAGGACTGCTAGGGCATCAGCTCAATACTCTGGAGTCTTGGAACATGTTCTATGAAGAATCCTTCTAAGAACGAGATGATGTCGATCGCTATTTGGTGATAAGGGATCATATCTTCATGGTGAACCTCGTATGAACCCCGGATCTGATTGACGATTAACTGCGAATCGCCATATGCTTCATGATACTCTACCCCCAGCTCCTTTACAAGTCGGAGGCCAATGACCAAACCATTGTACTCGGCCACATTGTTCGAACAGGGCTCCGTGAGGGAGTAAGCCTGATTGATCACCAGCCCGGAGGGAGAAATCAGTACCACTCTGACTCCAGCGATGATGTTGCCCTTTGGCCCAGTTCTCGAATCGCCGTCGAAGAACATTCGCCAGATGGCATCACGGAAGACCGCATTTGAATTGGCGACCTCGTCTGGTATCTCTTCGAATATTCTGGTTATCTCCGAGCCTATATGGACTGCTAAAACGTCTGCTAGAGCTTGACCTTTAACAGCCTTCTGTGGGACGAAGATCATGTGATATAGAGATAATAATATCGCCCAGGTAGCAAGGCGAGTGCTGAGTGCCCCTGGTTTGGTCATGAGGACCCTGAGAGGGTTGACTCGTGATATCACGTGTATGGTTTGTCCCGTGATGTAGTATCGCGTCTTCTGAATGGAGAACACTAGAGCAAGGTACTCCTTCTCTACGGCAGTGTATCTGTACTCTGGCCCTATCATCTTTCGACTGAGGTAGTATATAGCTTGCTCATGGCCTGCATCGTTGTTTTGTGCTAGCAGAGCATCGAGAGAATGTTCCAGCAACCGGGGCTACCAGGACTGGAGGGTTCGACAGATATTCTTTGATGCTGTCGAAGGCGCGCTGGCATTCCTCATCCCATATGAATGAAACGCCCTTCTTCATGAGGTGGGTGAATGGTTGACATCGCCCGGAGAGGTTAGAGATGAACCTCCTGATGTAAGCTAGCCTCCCTTGAAGGCCTCGGAGTTCACGGAGATTTCTCGGGGGACCCATCTCCATGATTGCCTTCATTTTTTCGGGCTCTATGTGGATACCCTGGGAAGTAATGATGAAACCCAAGAACTTCCCGGTGGATACGTCCAAGAAGGATTTTGTGGGATTCATCTACAAATTGTGCGCTCGTATCAGGTCGAACACTGTCCTCAGATCATGTAGATGATCTTCCTTAGAGCGACTCTTGACGGCGATGTCATCAACGTAGCATTACACTGTCTTGTGCAAGTGGTCTCTAAAGATGACGCTCATAGCTCTTTGATAGGTGGCACCAGCATTCTTTAAATCGAAAGGCATGACTGTGTAGCAGTATGTGCCAATTGGTGTTCGAAATGATGTATTGTAACACCCACTTTTCTAAAATAAGGTTAATTTTGAACTTTTATAATTTTGATTAATCGATAATAAGATTTAACTCATGTTGTGATTTTTGGTAATTTTTTAATCAATTTAAAACTATTTAAAATATTGAATTATGATTTTGATGGTTAACTAGTTAATTCCTAGTTTTGCTAAGCTTAGAGACTAACCATGGGGACCTAACCATGTGATTAGAATGACTATTTACAACTTTTTAGGCTAAGGGTATTTTGGTCATTTTGTGACTTTTGGATTATTTAGGATTTTGATTACTTGGTGAATTTTATATTATTTTAATAATATTTAAATTGATGTATTATGATTTTGGTTATTTTTTATATTTTAATATTTTAGGAAAATTTTATATTTTTAATATTGTTTTTATTGGATTTGTTTAGTCGGGTTTGAGTTTCGTCTCGTTCCGACTTGTATTGTGACCCGGGTAGCTTGAACTCTAGATGGGACCCAATATTAAGTTAAGCATGGCTCACAAGACCCAACATTAAGTTAGTTAATTAAACTAATTTTTATCATGTTAGAATGGTTAAGTTAGAGACTCAAAACTAGATTATTCTGACCCCAAACTTGAACCTAGTCTAGACTTAACCATATGAGACTAGAGAGGGGCAATTAGGACATTTTCCATTAGCCCTAATGGACTCTTTATGGCAGCCACCTTTAGGAGAGAATGATTCATTTCATTCATTACAATCTTGCCTCTTTTATTTTTCTTTTGTTCTTCCCCAATTTTAGAGAGCCTTCCCATTGATTTGATCTCCAAATCAAATCATTCCTTCACCAAACCTTCCCTTAATCATTCCAATTCTCCAAGGGAAGGGTGCTACCAAGGATTGGAAGAGGAGTGCATGGAGGAGTGTCCACTTTGAGGGATCTTCGTATCGGAGCCGTGTCCTAAAGGATTTCATTGGGATGCCACTCCCAATAGGTAAAATCCATCCTCTAAATCGATTTTCTTTGCATATAAATTAGTTTTGAATCCGTAGGATCCATCCTAAAGCATGTGTCCCATTTATATTCAAATTTGAGGCCATTTGGAGCTCTCTGGAGGATTTTAGATATGTATCTTGTGTCCTACTTGATAAATCCCAAATTAGGACACCCTATGTGTATGTATGTATGATAATAGTTTAAATAGATATTTAAATTCAGTTTTATAATGGTTAGAGAGTAGATTGATCTTAGTTAGGATGGTTAGAATGAGTTTTATTTGGATACCTATGTTTGTATCTAAGTATCTTGGCCTATATGTGTTCTTTTGTTAAATCCGTCATAATTTTCATCCATATTTTTATTAACCAAAACAACTTAGAAATGTCATAACTTTTATCTTAAAACTCCGATTTATCTCCCATTTTTTTTAAAAGAACCGTATCGAAGTTAGCTTTCCAAATATATATTTTAATATGCCAAATTCTTTATGTAACTTTCTGTAGAATTATTTGAGTGTCAGCTATACAAAAAACGAACGTGTTTCGGTATTTTTGCGATTTCGAGAGCTTCCGGACACGAAAATGCGATCCGTTTAAAGTTTCGGAAAGCTAACACAAAGGGCTACGAGATACATTAATCCTAGAATTTAGTGAATGCTCAATTGCTACAGTATTGATTTTAAGTAGAATAGTGACTATACGATATATGCATTTTGTGTAACCTATGAGGCTATGTAGTATGGATATTAAATAAATATAGAGTATGTAATGTATGATATGTTAGATGAATGAAATGATATATATATATATATATATATATATATATGATATATATTCTCTTTACATTAATGTATATATATGGTTGAATGCAAGCATGTAGGAATGTAATTAATATAATGCATATAAGCAATGCATGAATGAAAGAATGATATACAATATATGCATGAAGATATATATGTAATGATAGATATGAATACATAATGTATAAATATTGTAATGCAATATATAATGATAACATGTATGGTAATGTAGAGTATATGATGCAAGCATGAATGAATGGAGGAAATACATGTATATAGGTAACATAGAATGTAATATATGAATGCAAGCATGCAAGATAATGTATTGTATCCATATATGATGTATTCAACTTAAAGATAATGTAATATATGAAAGGAATGAATGATAATATATAACATGATATATAAGGTAATGCAAGGTATGAAATATATGATGTGTGCATGTTTGTATGTCTCTATGTTAATGTATGAAATGATATGAATATACAATGTATGCATATGTATAAATATGTAGGTAAAGCATAGATGCATGAATGAAATGAATGTTTGTAATATGTTAATATAAATACAAGTATCTAATATGCATGAATGTAAGTATAATATAATACAAGTATATATGTATGTATCATGTAAATGTAATATACATGATATGTATGCATGCATGTATACAAGGTAAGTATGTATGTATGTATTTCTATAAACTGAGTTAACCTATAACCTTTTATACACATGCATTCATACACCCTATGACATCATGTATCCCATGTCACATACACCTACCTATCACTAAATTTTAGAATATTAACACATATCCTTTCACACACATGCCAAACACACACATACTCACTCTTTACCTCTCTTTCTCTCTCTACATATATATATATATATATATATATATATATATATATATATATATATATATATATATATATATATATATATATATATGTATGTGCCTATATATATAGCTTTTCTATATATATCTATGTATATGAATATATGAATAGTGATGCATATATATATATATGTGAGATGTACATATAGGTAGCCTATATGTTATGAGTGTACTACAATATATTAGATATATATATTGTTATGTGTATATGTGTTTGTGGTTTGGCTTAGGCATGATATAGCCTATAGCCTAGGGATCTTAGCCTATGGTGTGTCTGTTTGCCTAGTGAGAGTTTAGTTAGAGTTGTTTAGTCTTGATTAGGCCTAGAATAGACTAGTTAGACTAGTGTAGACTTGTTTGATTTATGTTTGACCTAGTTGACCTAGTTTGACTAGTCTAGTTGACTAGAGTTGACCAAGTGTTGACTTTAGCCTAGTTTGACCTAGACAGCATGTAGATACATTGTAGCAGTCTATTTCCTTATTTTAGACATGTTGTAACTTGTGTTGCTCTGATTATGAGACAAACACCTCTTCTCAGGCAGTACACCCTCTTCGGATATTCAGTTATCAGGCGAGTACATTCTCTGATCATTTCATATCCTGTTAGAATTATTTTCCTGCTTTATATTACTTTACTTGATGCAGTCACGTTGGTAACACGAATTATTACTATATGGATCCATTCTTGAGATGTTATCCCCTCAGGGAGCATCGTATACTACATGTTCTGTGCGTTTCACTTACATGGTGTATCACTATGCTTCACGATTCTTCGATCACTTGTGACATGTACTCTCATGATCACAGAGTCTTTCCAGAATCACCCATTTGTGGACATTCCCAGAATCACCCCATTTATGGGCATTTCCAGAATCACACATTTATGGGCTATCCATGTATCACCCCTTGTGGGCCTTTGCATGGAATCATAACATAACCTGGTTGGATCCTTGTGTATTGATTGGGGGTACGAGGGAGTAGAAGTAGACATGTAAATAATATCCAAGTTGTGCAGTTCCCATAATCACTCTATAGTATAGTTCCTAGAATCTCCTATGCCATTCACATGTTTATATTATACTTTGACTCACTAGCCACTGTTAGTTCTCTACTTATAGTAGATATTTCTATTACAGTTCTCTCTCTCTGTTTATATACTGTATTTCCTTCAGATCCTGTATCATACTTTACTGCATGATTATATTTTCTAACCTGCTATGATTTATTGAGATGTACTGTGCTCGCTCCAGTCCTGACTGGACCAGTTGATAAATTTTACAGATAGCTTGGAGGTTGCCTGCTAGCCTAGAGGAGACACATTAGAGGTTGTTTAGTTAGCTATTTTCAGTTGTCTGGATTTGTATTTACTTTATGGATTATTGTATTTGAGCTTTGAGACGTATTTCTGGGTTTGTGTATCTTAGACACTTAGACTTCTATCTGCTGTATCTCTTTTGGATTTCATATTTTATCTATCTTTCATTATGTTCTACCTTAGATGTGATTGAGTTTACATTCTGCTATGTCACCCCATTCGGGGAGTATAAACTGCTTAGCATTATATTGTTAGATATTGTGACCTAGGACAGCATTCTACCGCCGACACAGCGGCGTAGGCTGGACGTACGCACTTCTCGTGCCCTTGCTCTAGGGTGCGGGTTGTGACACGTTTTTAGTGGTGGCCCATACAGGTCGAGTTTATGTAGTGGTATTCGAACTAGAGTACCACTACAGCCTGCATTAGGATTATGATATATTTTGAAGGTACTCAATCACAATAAGGATCCTTTGAGAGATTCCTGGGATGACCCTTAAGAATCTTATTTTAACTTCGATTTGAAAACTCTTTTTTTTCCTTGATTTGATTTATCTTTACTTTCTGCTGTTGAATTTGATTTTGATGGATTATTGTTGAATTTGAGTTTATATTTATTGATTTTGATAAATGATTGTTGAATTTTGAATCTTGATGTTAGCTGTAGCATCCGAGTTTGTATTTATACGATTTGAAGGATTTTTGTTCATTTTTGAATCTTGTTGTTCGTTGATAAATTTGATTTTTGGGTATTCATTGTTAATTTAATTTTTGTCAAGATAAAATTATATGGGCTAGGTCATCTAAGTTTTGGAATCTAGTCTTCTATAGTCACATTAGCCAGCATGGTGAGGACATATAGTCTATTTTTGGATATATTTCTCGGGTGTGGAAATTTAAGGTTATCGCTGCCAAGCTAGCGGCATCGCAAAAATGTTAAATACCATGATTCTAGAGGTATGTGCCTAAGTCGAGGACTTTGTGATTATCGTAGCCTTGCTTACTAGTATGACGAGGATTTAGAGTACCATGATTTTGGATAGACGCATATGATTATCAGATTGTACCTTAAATATTTTTGAACATATTTTCTCTACTTTTGTTTCAGCCCTTCAAAAAGAAAAAGAAAAAAAAGGAATTGTTATTTGTTTGTTTTGTTTTGTTCTCATTATTTAACTTAGGGTAGCTTTAACTGTTTTTATAAACCTTTGTGCAACTTCTTACTATGAATTTTTTCTTAATACAATGAATCGATAATTTTGCTAGACCTTATCTTGGATTTGATATTTTAGCTCTGGGTTTCAAAATGGTTCCTTCTTTTAAACAAATAAGCAGAACAGATTTCATCGTTATTTGTAAACCCCCAATATTTTTAAATTATTTTAGTGCCTTAAAAATTAATTTTTTCTATATTAGAATTTATTTGGTATATGTAGGTAAATATAAATGCATGTGTGTCTATATTATATGTGTGCTTGTTAGTATTCCTATTAAATAAGGAACTAATATAAATTCTAGGATTTTTATAAATTATTTGTAAATTTTTAGGAATTTTTAGTAGCTAATATATTTATACTTATAGTTATATATATATATATATATATATATATATATATATATATATATATATATATATATATATATATATATATATATAATAGTTGTAAAAAAAACGATTTGGGGTGGTCGGTCCCAGACCGACCACAGTACCATAGTATAAGGAAATGAATAAAGAAAGGAGGAGAAAAATATATTAAAACCAACTAACCCACCCCCATGTGGGCGGGTCCCACGCCCCCTAAGCCCCTGCTGCGTGCAGCAGCAACACACTCGACGAAACCCAAGATTCGTGGGTTCACAAATCCAAACCCTATTAGTATTAGGTTTTGTGGAAAGTTGTTATAAATATAACTTTTTCTACAAGCCTCAAAACCCTAATCTTCCAAAACGAAAGTTGAAGCTGATTATACCCCCTTCGCCCACGACTTCGTTTCACCAGCGACAGAGCTTTGTGCGTGACGAACAGAGCATCGAAAGTCAGTCCCGCGTAACCCACGGAGCAGTTTTTCCACTCAAGCGTTTGGAGTCATCTGTGATTTGTGAGTTTTGGTGCGGACACTTGCTACTCTTGGACTTGCCACTTTGCACCATCAGGCAAGATACCTTGCCACCCTACTCTGTGATTAATATATTCTTATTTTCAGTTGTTATTTTCAGCATTTTATTTCGTGATATTTGAACTGTGCGTCTAGGTCACACTTGGGTGCAAGCGACTATATCGATCGTTTTTCTTGCTTTATTTATTCTCTTGCATTGACTTAGTTTATAGACCACCCACTGATGTTGAGGTATTGGTATATCTCATATGGCCTTGACACTTGTTATATCACGTGATGTGAGTCACATGTAGGACACGTTTCCGCGTAGTTGGCTGGCCACCGATACGTATGGAGCGTGCGATGGATAGGAGTAACTGCCAATAGTATAGCATGTTAGAAGACTTGGCGGTTACTAGAGGTTCATATCAGTCATGGATATGATGATACTAGGCATTGGGTGGGGAGAACAATACCTGACGTATGGGCTTCTTTACACTTCCATGATTACCTGTGCGCTCCTCTGGAGACGCAGGCTCCAGGTGCCCTCTGACGTTTCCTAGAGCGTTATGGACGTAGCCCTTCACATGGTGCCCTCTGACTTTTCCCGAGCGTTATGGACGTAGGCCCCTGGTACCCCCTATGGGAACTATGCCGATCCTATTTTCAGCCAGGGTTCATGCGTCGAAGGATTGTATCTCAACTGCATATTCACAGTAGAATGGTCAGGAACCCGATTGCATGCATACCTTTTCACTTATTATATTATCACAGTTTATATGGCATGGTGTTTTCTTGTATCTTGCTATGTCCCCTGAGGACCTGGTTATCTCTCCAGGTTTAGACGAGTTTCCACAGGAGTACTGAGCGGCATTGGAGCTATCCTACATTGATGACGAGGCAGTGCCTTATGATTCCTAGTCTATTTCTTATCTGAGACAGTTGTAGACATTATTTTACATCTCTTTTCTTTCTATTTTGCAGAGGTCGGACTCCGATCTTGTAAGACTATTTTTCATAGCTGTTTGGAGTGAGTATGTTCACCCGGCTATCTTTTAATACTCTTATTTATTTATTTGGACTTCATTATCTTCTGTGTTGAGCTGTGATGAGATTAGATATGTTATTCTGGCCTGTGATTAATTATTTACAGCTTATGTGCATATGTGAGGATTTTATATATTGGAGTATTCTTCGTATATGTGCAGCTGGCATGTTCACGTACTTGCTCCTATGTATTTTGGGACTGGGGCATTACATGTTTTTGTGGTGGCCCATGCTGGTCTATCTAATATTGTTGGGTTACATGACTGTGCCCAACAAGCCTGCCTATAGGAATAGGAATATCTCATCCAGAACTACTGCTATACCTTGACTTCCAATCTTTTTGAAACTTCCTTGATTATTCGATTTACTTCATATCTAATCTTCCCTAACCTCAATCTATCCTTTTCGTGCCAACAGTATGAATCTACGAAGCGGACGCACTTCTGCCTTGGCCCTCACATCTGGTGAGGAGATTACTTCGGAGGGACAGAATCCTCCCATGACTCCAGCGACACCTTACCAGCCAGGACTGTCACAGCCTACTACGATGCCGACGACGGAGTACCCTGAGGTAGCAGCAACCCCAGGCAGCCAGGCTGGACAGACTACTACCATGTCACCGAGAGGGAATGTACCACTACCTCCACCACCACCATTCCCTCAACAGTTTCCCCCACAGTCGGAACCTTAGATGCCTCCACCCCCGACGGATGGGAGCCCAACTAGTCAGTTTATGTATGCCATGATGCAGGCTCATTGGCAGCAGACTAAGCTGATGAGACAGACGATGGTGGCAGCTATGGCTAGACCTCCACCACCAGCACCAGCACCGGCTCTGCATCCCTATGAAGGCTCTATCAAGAATTTCACAGATATGAACCCCAAGGCCTTTAGAGGGACGGAGAAGCCATTAGAGGTGTCACAGTAGCTTATTAGTACCGAGAAGCTACTGAAGGCATCCCAGTTCCAGCTCAAGATTGGATGACAGTAGTGGACTTACTGTTAGAAGACAATGTTCACCACTAGTGGAAGACGGAAGAGAGACGATTAGGCACTGGGATCACTTGGAAGCAGTTCTATGATACATTTTATGAGAGATTCTTCCCTATACATGTTCGAGATGGTCTCTATGACCAGTTCCTTCATCTGAAGCAAGGGAGTATGACAGTTGATGAGTATGACTCAGAGTTCAACCGCCTGAGTCGATTTGGTGCGGGATTAATTCCGACCGAGTTAGAGAAGGCAAGGAGATTTCACCAGGGGCTTGCACCAGAGCTCAAGTCTTAGACGACTACTCAGTCTCGAGTCTCCCATTCAGCTGTCTTGGAAGAAGCTCGTGCTCAGAAGATTTTTTCCAAGGAACAGCAGCAGACATCGAGGCGTCATACCCCAGCAGCTACACCAGCGCGAGCTACTCAGAGTGGACCTATCAGGAGGACTACAGGACAGTTCCAGCAGAGGCCCTTACCTTATCAGAAGCCTGTTTGCCATTACTACGGTAAACAAGGACATATCCAGAACGACTGCAGGACTCGCCTTGGATTATGCTTGAGATGTGGATCTAATCAACACATGCTCAAGGATTGTCCGGAGCACCATGCAATAGTACAATCTCAGCAAAATTCGAGGCCCACTGCCCCAGCTCTCCCAACACCATGACCTATAGCAGGAGCACCTCGTCCACCATTGCCTCCCCAAGGCACACAGTACAACAAAGCCAGAGCTCAGGGCCTGGGACAGAACTATGGGCAGGCATTCTCACTTGCTGTTGAGGATATAGAGACAGAGGCGGAAGTTATAGCAGGTATGGTTCTAGTTGTATCTTTTCCTGCTATTACATTATTAGATTCTGGAGCCACTCATTCATTCATAGCCACTAGTTTTTCCACTAGACACAGCATTTCCATCACACCCTTAGCTAAGAATGTTAAAATCCTTACTGGAGAAGGAGTTGTACCTGTTAGTGGTGTTTGTAGACTTTGTCCTGTAGTGATAAATGGCAGAGAGATGATGGCACAACTTCTTGTATTCCCTATGTCGACATTTCATGTGGTTCTTGCAATGGACTGGTTGAGCCAGTATTTCGCTCTCATAGACTGCCATAGGAGCAGTATCATCTTTAGACCACCGAATGCGGCAGAGTTTGAGTTCACCAAAGAAGATGGAGATAGTTGTGATGCATCCACATCGGGGACTCATATGATGATGCATGACACCCCTCAGCACCCTATTATCACAGAGTTCGAGGATGTATTCCCCGAGGAGTTGCCAGGACTACCACCTGACCGAGATATTGAGTTTTCTATTGAGCTTATTCCCGGAGCCGAGCCTATTTCATCTCGAGTATATCGTCTGGCACCAAAGGAGTTGGTAGAGATGAAGACGCAGATTGATGACTTATTAGAGAAGGAATTTATTTGTGTCAGTGCGTCACCATGGGGAGCACCCGTTCTTTTTGTGCTTAAGAAAGACGGGACAATGCGCATGTACATTGACTATAGAGCATTGAATGCGGTGACGGTGAAGAACAAGTATCCCTTGCCGCGTATAGACGATTCATTCGATCAACTGAGTGGAGCAAAAGTATTCTCCAAGATTGACTTACGATCGGGCTATCACCAATTGAAGGTTCGGAAGAAAGATATTGCCAAGACGGCCTTTCGATCGAGGTATGGATACTACGAGTTCTTGGTCATGCCGTTCGGTTTGACAAATGATCCCGCAGTTTTCATGAATTTAATGAACAAGATCTTTCACCAATACTTAGACAAATTTGTAGTAGTCTTTATAGACGATATCTTGATTTACTCCAAGAGTCAAGAGGAGTATGAGCAGCATCTACGGATAGTTTTGGGATCATTGAAGAATGAGCGACTTTTCGCGAAGCTTAGCAAGTGTGATTTCTTTCTCAAGGAGGTATCATTCATTGGTCATATTGTTACGGGCGATGGTATATCAGTAGACCCAGAGAAGACCACAGCAGTCAAATCATGGCCCGCTCCCACAACAGCTTCTGAAGTGAGAAGTTTCCTCGGACTTGCGGGTTACTACCGACGGCTCGTAGAAGATTTCTCTCGAATAGTGGGGCCTATGACTCGATTGACTTACTAGGATCAGGAGTTTGTATGGATAGACGAGTGTCAAGCCGCTTTTGACGAGCTGAAGAAGCGATTGACCACAGCACCGATCTTGACACTACCATCGGGCCCAGGAGGATTTGTGATCTACAGCGACGCATCCGGGAAGGGATTAGGATGTTTATTGATGCAGCATGGTCGTGTAGTAGCATATGCATCGCGACAGTTGAGAGTGCAGGAGAAGAATTATCCAACCCATGATCTAGAGCTCGCAGCGGTTATCTTTGCTTTGAAGCTATAGAGACACTATATGTACGGCGAGAAGGTTGATATCTATACTGATCATAAGAGCCTCAAGTACGTGTTCACACAAAAGAAGTTGAATATGCGACATCGACGTTGGTTGGAGTTGATGAAGGATTATGAGATTGAGCTACATTATCATCCGGGCAAGGCTAATGTCGTGGCAGACACATTAAGCCGCAAGCCCATGGCACACTTTTTGACTACACAGAAGGAATTGATTAGAGACTTGGAGCAGCTTGGTATTGAGGTAGTATTGCCGGGAGCAGACGGCGTATTAGCCAACCTTCAAGGGCAATCATTATTGGTAGAGCGCATCAAGGCAGCACTGTCTAATGATGCTAGATTTTGACGGCTCAAGGGGAGGACTAAAACAGGAGAGCAGATAGGATTGAGGATCCACACCGATGGGACATTACAATATGGTGATCGCATTTATGTTTCCAAGGGAGAGATACGACAGGAGCTGATGGCAGAGGCTCACAGTTCGACTTACTCTATTCATTCCGGAGGGACCAAGATGTATCGTGATTTACGGCAGTATTATTGGTGGCATGGAATGAAGCGAGAGATAGCTCGTTTCGTTGCCAAGTGCTTGGTATGTCAACAAGTGAAGGCGGAGCACCGGAGGACGGCCGGATTATTGCAGTCGCTACCCATTCTCGAGTGGAAGTGGGAGCATATTACTATAGATTTCGTCACGGGTTTTCCTCGGAGTCCTAGAGGACGTGACGCAGTGTGGGTGATTGTTGATAGACTTACGAAGTCAGCCCATTTCTTACCTTTTAGAGTGGGCCAGTCGACAGAGGTATTGGCGGAGATGTATATGGAGTAGATTGTGAGATTACACGGTGTGCCTGTTAGTATTGTGTCGGACCGTGAATCGAGATTCACCTCGCACTTTTGGAGGAGCATGCAAGAGAGTTTGGGCACCCGATTGAAGTTTAGCACATCTTATCATCCGCAGACAGACGGCCAGTCGGAGCGTACCATTCAGACGCTAGAGGATATGTTGAGAGCGTGTATGCTTGATTTTGGCGGTTCGTGGGAGGACCATCTTCATCTTGTTGAGTTTTTCTACAACAATAGCTATCAAGCAAGCATCCAAATGGCTCCGTTTGAAGCATTGTATGGTATGAAGTGTCGGTCTCCTGTTTGTTGGAGCGACATAGGAGAGCGACAGCTATTGGGTCCCGAGTTGGTCTTGAGCACAATAGAGACAGTGAAAAAGATTCAGGACCACCTGCGAGCAGCGCAGGATCGTCAGAAGCAGTGGACAGATAATCGTCGTCGACCCTTGGAATTCAAGGAGGGTGACCATGTGTTCTTAAAGATATCCCCCACCAGAGGCACGATTCGATTCGGAGGACATGGCAAGTTGAGTCCAAGGTACATCGGCCCTTTCGATGTCTTGGAACGTGTTGGAGAGGTTGCCAACAGATTGGCATTGCCACCGTCACTAGAGGGAGTACATGATGTATTCCATGTATCTCAGCTGAGGAGGTACGTGGCTGTCATGCCCCAGAACCAGAATACTGGAGAGCGGGGGCAGACATAGCCAGCTACGCAATCCCAAAGTACGTTAATACTCTGAAATCACGTATAAGCTGTCAAGACATGGGGGTTACTCTACATGCCATCAGTCAATCCTATGGTTTAACAATCCTAGGTATCTCAATCACAAGCAATTATACAAGAGCAAGAGTACGATCATCATACATACAATAGTAAGGCGTCCCGAACCATATATGCATGACTGATCATAAAGCCAGTACCACAGAACTGATGACTAGCTAGAATATTAGTCATACATGATAAGGACTAGCTATAGTCTAGAATACACATATCATGTTTATGCCCGTAGGCTACAATATCAAGGAAAATACCAAAACACGAGCTAAACACGTGCTCGGGGCTAAACGTTACAAGAAGAGAATTTACATATCAGTGGGAGAATGAAGAAGAGTCCACTGAGGCACTCTGGTGCTCCGGCTGGTCACCGTCGAGTGAATGGTACGGTAGATCCTTCGGGCTCTTCTATCAGAACCTGGCCATGCAAAACCAGTGGGGTCAGACCCCAAATAGCAAGTACCACAAAGGAGGCCGAACAATGTACTTAAAACCAGCAATCATAGGCAATCAACAGAGAGAGAAAGCAATAAGTAAGGGAGGATCGAGATTCGTGCAATACCAATGCACTTAACCCGAACATAAGAAGGCAGTAAGTAAAGCATTTAGTAAACACAATTAAAAGTAGACTTGTTAAGCAAACGATCTTTTAAGAGTTATTCAAAGCAACTAGTCATATGAACAGGTGAGATAAAGTAACTAGAGAACATATTAAATAACTAGAGCTAGGCAATATACAAAGAGAGGACGAAAGTACTATTCCGGAAGCCAGGTTACAACCCTTAAACCAAACAAGGACCGAGGTTGTAACCCTTCGCCTGAACAGAACTTGGTCTCTGATCATTTATTGCTAAAGGTAACAATCATTAAGTGACACTCAGAGAGTGACAAACAGGGAGTGACAATACAGAGTATAATACATTAGAGTGACAATCATTGCAATCATTATCCTGGAAACAATTAGGAACTGGATCTAAACAAGACTTAGACTGGAAAGGTGATATACGATGAGATAACCATGGGACTATTCAGATAACCAGGTTACAACCCGTAAACCAAACAAGGACCGGGGTTGTAACCCTTCGTCTGAACAGAACTTGGTTTCTCCCACCATTTATCGGCAAGATAAAGTAAGAAATCAGGACATGTAACAACCAAGTACAAGATCAAGACAAGACTAGACTGATCGAACTTCATCCAACATTCACGGCCAAGCAATAAGTACGGCTTGATACTTTAACTAACTAGGGTTATCACAGGCCTAGTTACTAGCAAAATGCAATGAGATTATTCCACAGCCACAAGCCCTGCAGACCATCCAGGTTATCCAGGCGAATATTAGTACAATAAGGGTGCAACACATAACAGTGTGCTGGAAGTGTGCCCTACTCGTCGGCAGGCTACAAATCCACAAGCGCGCCCAGGTAACGGGATTGCCTGTAGCTGGGAAATCTCTTCATGACTACTGGATTATTCTAGTTGTTAACCTTAGTCGATTTCAGTGGGTACCCCTGACCGTGGTACTCAGAGGTCCCCGTCCTAGACATGATGCAAGATAAGACGGGTTCATTTGTACAAGCACAATCGTCCACGGTGTCCAAGTTATTCAATCTTGTCAAGTCGTGTTAGCCGTCGCAATAGCATTCGAGATATATCATGTCAGGTTTATCACGTCAAGAGTGCGCCACGGCGGGCCACTATCAAGAATTATCATGTCAAGTTATCATGTCAAATTTGTCAGGTCAAGTTATCATATCGGGAGCGCACCACGGCGGATCACTATCAGGAATTATCATTATCACTTATCAAGAGTGCGCCACGACGGGCCACTATCAAGAATTATTAATCATCTTGTTACTAATCTGGAGTGCACTACAACGGGTCACCATCGTGTCAACAATTTCATTCATTTAAGAAATAACAAGCTATTAAGTGGGTCGTCGCAATATAGGCCAAGAATAGAAATGTACAGTACAATCAGGAGCTCTATATTAAAATAAAAGAAACTTGCACAGTTAGTTAATATTATCTATATATATATTCTTGAAGCCAAGGAAAAACTCTACAACTTTCATGTTGGGAGTTGGAAGAAATTCGAGCCATAATTCAGTCATTTAGAACATATAACAGTTAGAAATAGTCAAAATATGCATTATGCGGCCTATTCTGCGACATGCATGCAACTGCGACAACATATGCGCCTACTGCGACATGATATGCGCATACTGCGACATGATATGCAGCTCAACTGCGACATGATATGCGCCTACTGCGACATGCGCCTCATTGCAATATGCGCCTACTGCGACATGCGCCTACAGCGACATCATATTCGTCAACTGTGACATGCGTCAACAGAGACATCATATGCGCCAACTGCGACATGCGCCAACAGCGACATCATATTCGTCAACTGCGACATGCGTCAATAGAGACATCATATGCGCCAACTGCGACATGCGCCAACAGCGACATCATATTCGTCAACTGCGACATGCGTCAACAGAGACATCATATGCGCCAACTGCGACATGCGCCAACAGCGACATCATATTCGTCAACTGCGACATGCGTCAAGAGAGACATCATATACGCCAACTGCGACATGATATGCGGCTACCTCGACATGCGCTTCTTTGCAACATGCGCCTTCTGCGACATGCGCCTTCTGCGACATGCTGTTCATGCTGCAGATGAACATAGAAATGACCAGAAATTACTTTGGCCATAACTTTCTCATCCGAAGTCGAAATCAAGCGAAACAAAAGCCAAAACTGCATGAAATTAAATTCTCTACAACATGGAACTATTAGTTTTCGTAAACAAGTAAGTTTGGTAGATCAAAACCCAAGAAAACTAAAAATAATATAAACTTAGATCTACAAGAATCCACCCGGTAAAATCAAAAACTCCAAGTTCTAAACATGCTTAGAATCATGCAAGGAAGAAGATGGAACAATCAAAAGTAAATTTGTTCAAGGTTCGGCAAGGTGTACTTGCCTCTCCTCCTTGGTGAAGAAGGAAAGAAGAAGAAGAAGATGAAGATGGAAAATGAAATGAATAATGGAGGAGAGAGAGTGGTAGGTGGCTTATATAACAAGCCCAAGCAATCTCCACCATTCATTCCTCTCCACTCAATCTAAACCATACACCTCTCTCATAAGAAACCAACTAAACCAACCAAGTCCAAGCCAAACCAAACCATGTTAAACCAAACCAATAAAACCAAGTCAAATCAAATTAAAACCAAGTCATGATTCATACCAAAATAAATGAAACAAGCCAGTATACGGGTCACCCGACAATTGTCAGAAATCCGTACAATGACAATTCAGCAACCTTAAATATTCTCAAAATTCAGAAAATACGAAATACAGCTCAAATAAATATGTATTCGTATAAAATACTGATACAGTGAGGCGGGCCTCACAACTCTCTACCCCTTAGAAAAATTCTGTCCACGAAATTTCCTGAGGCTAGTCGAGCAAGATAACAAAACAAATGCTCCAGGAACTCAACAATCTCAATAAATCAAGCACGACATATAAGTAAAGTAAAACAATCAGTAATGTAATTAAATACGTAAGCGGTAAATAAATGCACAAGAACAAATACAATCATGATCAAGAAGGGCTGGAGGCATATGGATGAATATGTCTCCTGAGACAGTTGTGTAGAACCAACGTCCTTGCTGGCCTAAGCTGACTCCCAAAAATGGATAAAAGTCAAACCTCAAGGTAAGTCGGTACCAATGACTTAGTTCAAGACATGACTCTACCCAGGACGTATCATCGTAGTTAAAACAGATGCATGAACTTATCACATGTCTCAAGATACGAAGACAGAAGAGACTGGCTGATCGAGATGGACTGATATCTCTGTCTGCATGCTGAGACTGATCCTCCATAACTGGCCTGGCTAAAGAATGCTGAGCTGCCCTCGGCAAAACACGAATAAGATAATCAGAGGGATCAAGAACAGTGCCCTTGAAAGTTGAAGGACACAAGATCAAATCATGGGAACAGAAATGACCAACGATCAAAACAGATATCAAGTCAAGTATCAGAGATAGAGAATAATCCGAAGGAGATCAATAAAGATAATCGTGATTGAGATATCTAAACATGGTAACCCCCACAAATCTGAAAATCGAGACCTGCGTGGGCCACCACTAAAACCATGTCACGCCCCAGAACCAGAATACTAGAGAGCGGGGGCAGACATAGCCAGCTACGCAATCCCAAAGTACGTTAATACTCTGAAATCACGTATAAGCTGTCAAGACATGGGGGTTACTCTACATGCCATCAGTCAATCCTATGGTTTAACAATCCTAGGTATCTCAATCACAGGCAATTATACAAGAGCAAGAGTACGATCATCATACATACAATAGTAAGGCGTCCCGAACCATATATACATGACTGATCATGAAGCCAGTACCACAGAACTGATGACTAGCTAGAATATTAGTCATACATGATAAGGACTAGCTATAGTCTAGAATACACATATCATGTTTATGCCCGTAGGCAACAATATCAAGGAAAATACCAAAACACGAGCTAAACACGTGCTCGAGACTAAACGTTACAAGAAGAGAATTTACATATCAGTGGGAGAATGAAGAAGAGCCCACTGAGGCACTCTGGTGCTCCGGCTGGTCACCGTCGAGTGAATGGTACGGTAGATCCTTCGGGCTCTTCTATCATAACATGGCCATGCAAAACCAGTGGGGTCAGACCCCAAATAGCAAGTACCACAAAGGAGGTCGAACAATGTACTTAAAACCAGCAATCATAGGCAATCAACAGAGAGAGAAAGCAATAAGTAAGGGAGGATCGAGATTCGTGCAGTACCAATGCACTTAACCCGAACATAAGAAGGCAGTAAGTAAAGCATTTAGTAAACACAATTAAAAGTAGACTTGTTAAGCAAACGATCTTTTAAGAGTTATGCAAAGCAAGTAGTCATATGAACAGGTGAGATAAAGTAACTAGAGAACATATTAAATAACTAAAGCTAGGCAATATACAAAGAGAGGACGAAAGTACTATTCCGGAAGCCAGGTTACAACCCTTAAACCAAACAAGGACCGAGGTTGTAACCCTTCGCCTGAACAGAACTTGGTCTCTGATCATTTATTGCTAAAGGTAACAATCATTAAGTGACACTCAGAGAGTGACAAACAGGGAGTGACAATACAGAGTATAATACATTAGAGTGACAATCATTGCAATCATTGTCCTGGAAACAATTAGGAACTGGATCTAAACAAGACTTAGACTGGGAAGGTGATATACGATGAGATAACCATGGGACTATTCAGATAACCAGGTTACAACCCGTAAACCAAACAAGGATCGGGGTTGTAACCCTTCGTCTGAACAGAACTTGGTTTCTCCCACCATTTATCGGCAAGATAAAGTAAGAAATCAGGACATGTAACAACCAAGTACAAGATCAAGACAAGACTAGACTGATCGAACTTCATCCAACATTCACGGCCAAGCAATAAGTACGGCTTGATACTTTAACTAACTAGGGTTATCACAGGCCTAGTTACTAGCAAAATGCAATGAGATTATTCCACAGCCACAAGCCCTGCAGACCATCCAGGTTATCCAGGCGAATATTAGTACAATAAGGGTGCAACACATAACAGTGTGCTGGAAGTGTGCCCTACTCGTCGGCAGGCTACAAATCCACAAGCGCGCCCAGGTAACGGGATTGCCTGTAGCTGGAAAATCTCTTCATGACTACTGGATTATTCTAGTTGTTAACCTTAGTCGATTTCAGTGGGTACCCCTGACCGTGGTACTCAGAGGTCCCCGTCCTAGACATGATGCAAGATAAGACGGGTTCATTTGTACAAGCACAATCGTCCACGGTATCCAAGTTATTCAATCTTGTCAAGTCGTGTTAGCCGTCGCAACAGCATTCGATATATATCATGTCAGGTTTATCACGTCAAGAGTGCGCCACGGCGGGCCACTATCAAGAATTATCATGTCAAGTTATCATGTCAAATTTGTCAGGTCAAGTTATCATATTGGGAGCGCACCACGGCGGGTCACTATCAGGAATTATCATTATCACTTATCAAGAGTGCGCCACGACGGGCCACTATCAAGAATTATTAATCATCTTGTTACCAATCTGGAGTGCACTACAACGGGTCACCATCGTGTCAACAATTTCATTCATTTAAGAAATAACAAGCTATTAAGTGGGTCGTCGCAATATAGGCCAAGAATAGAAATGTACAGTACAATCAGGAGCTCTATATTAAAATAAAAGAAACTTGCACAGTTAGTTAATATTATCTATATATATATTCTTGAAGCCAAGGAAAAACTCTACAACTTTCATGTTGGGAGTTGGAAGAAATTCGAGCAATAATTCAGTCATTTAGAACATATAACAGTTAGAAATAGTCAAAATATGCATTATGCGGCCTATTCTGCGACATGCATGCAACTGCGACACCATATGCGCCTACTGCGACATGATATGCGCATACTGCGACATGATATGCAGCTCAACTGCGACATGATATGCGCCTACTGCGACATGCGCCTCATTGCAACATGCGCCTACTGCGACATGCGCCTACAGCGACATCATATTCGTCAACTGCGACATGCGTCAACAGAGACATCATATGCGCCAACTACGACATGCGCCAACAGCGACATCATATTCGTCAACTGCGACATGCGTCAACAGAGACATCATATGCGCCAACTGCGACATGCGCCAACAGTGACATCATATTCGTCAACTGCGACATGCGTCAACAGAGACATCATATGCGCCAACTGCGACATGCGCCAACAGCGACATCATATTCGTCAACTGCGACATGCGTCAACAGAGACATCATATGCGCCAACTGCGACATGATATGCGGCTACCGCGACATGCGCTTCTTTGCAACAAGCACCTTCTGCGACATGCGCCTTCTGCGACATGCTGTTCATGCTGTAGATGAACATAGAAATGACCAGAAATTACTTTGGCCATAACTTCCTCATCCGAAGTCGAAATCAAGCGAAACAAAAGTCAAAACTGCATGAAATTAAATTCTCTACAACATGGAACTATTAGTTTTCGTAAACAAGTAAGTTTGGTAGATCAAAACCCAAGAAAACTAAAAATAATATAAACTTAGATCTACAAGAATCCACCCGGTAAAATCAAAAACTCCAAGTTCTAAACATGCTTAGAATCATGCAAGGAAGAAGATGGAACAATCAAAAGTAAATTTGTTCAAGGTTCGGCAAGGTGTACTTGCCTTTCCTCCTTGGTGAAGAAGGAAAGAAGAAGAAGAAGATGAAGATGGAAAATGAAATGAATAATGGAGGAGAGAGAGTGGTAGGTGGCTTATATAACAAGCCCAAGCAATCTCCACCATTCATTCCTCTCCACTCAATCTAAACCATACACCTCTCTCATAAGAAACCAACTAAACCAACCAAGTCCAAGCCAAACCAAACCATGTTAAACCAAACCAATAAAACCAAGTCAAATCAAATTAAAACCAAGTCATGATTCATACCAAAATAAATGAAACAAGCCAGTATACGGGTCACCCGACAATTGTCAGAAATCCGTACAATAACAATTCAGCAACCTTAAATATTATCAAAATTCAGAAAATACGAAATACAGCTCAAATAAATATGTATTCGTATAAAATACTGATACAGTGAGGCGGGCCTCACAGTGGCAGACAGCAATCATGTGCTTGATCACTCCGAGATCACAGTTGGACCGAGTTTGTCATACGAAGAGCAACCAGTAGGTATCCTCGATCGCCGAGTGAAGGTGTTGCGGAATCAATCCATTCCATTGGTTCGCATGGCATGGAAGCATCACTCACCAGGGGAGTCTACTTGGGAGCGCGAGGACGACATCCGAAACCGCTACCCGCATTTGTTCGAAGGCGAAGGTATGTCTTGCAACTATACTTTCATGCATTGCATTTGATCCCCCGACCCTAGTTTAATTTCGAGGACGAAATTTTCTTTAAGTTGGGTAGGATGTAAACCCCCAATATTTTTAAATTATTTTAGTGCCTTAAAAATTATTTTTTTATATTAGAATTTATTTGGTATATGTACGTAAATATAAATGCATGTGTGTCTATATTATATGTGTGCTTGTTAGTATTCCTATTAAATAGGGAACTAATATAAATTCTAGGATTTTTATAAATTATTTATACTTATAGTTATATATATATATATATATATATATATATATATATATATATATATATATATATATATATATATATATATATATATATATATATAAATATATATATATATATTTATATATAAATATATATATATATATAATATATATATTTATATATATTTTTATATATATATATATATATATAATATATATATTTATATATATTTTTATATATATATATATATATATATATATATATAATAGTTGTAAAAAAAACGATTTGGGGTGGTCGGTCCCAGACTGACTACAGTACCATAGTATAAGGAAAGGAATAAAGAAAGGAGGAGAAAAGGAAAAAAAATATTAAAACCAACTAACCCACCCCCATGTGGGCGGGTCCCACGCCCCATAAGCCCCTGCTGCGTGCAGCAGCAACACACTCGACGAAACCCAAGATTCGTGGGTTCACAAATCCAAACCCTATTAGTATTAGGTTTTGTAGAAAGTTGTTATAAATATAACTTTTTCTACAAGCCTCAAAACCCTAATCTTCCAAAACGAAAGTTGAAGCTGATTATACCCCCTTCGCCCACGACTTCGTTTCACCAGCAACGGAGCTTTGTGCGCGACGAACGGAGCATCGGAAGTCAGCCCCGCGTCACACACGGAGCAGTTTTCCCACTCAAGCGTTTGGAGTCATCTGTGATTTATGAGTTTTGGTGCGAACACTTGCTACTCTTGGACTTGCCACTTTGCACCATCAGGCAAGATACCTTGCCACCCTACTCTGTGATTATTATATTCTTATTTTTAGTTGTTATTTTTAGCATTTTATTTTGTGATATTTAAACTGTGCGTCCTGGTCACACTTGGGTGCAAGTGACTATATCGGTCGTTTTTCTTACTTTATTTATTCTCTTGTATTAACTTAGTTTATAGACAACCCACTGATGTTGAGGTATTGGTATATCTCATATGGTCTTGACACTTGTTATATCACGTGATGTGAGTCACATGTAGGATACATTTCTGTGTAGTTGGCTGGCCATCGATACGTATGGAGCGTGCGACGGATAGGAGTAACTACCAATAGTATTGCATGTTAGAAGACTTGGCGGTTACTAGAGGTTCATATCAGTCATGGAGATGATGATACTAGGCATTGGGTGGGGAGAACAATACCTGACGTATGGGCTTCTTTACACTTCCATGATTACCTGTGCGCTCCTCTGGAGACGCAGGCTCCAGGTGCCCTCTGACGTTTCCCAGAGCGTTATGGACGTAGCCCTTCACATGGTGCCCTCTGACGTTTCCCGAGCGTTGTGGACGTAGGCCCCTAGTACGCCCTATGGGAACTATGCCGATCATATTTTCAGCCAGGGTTCATGCGTCGAAGGATTGTATCTCAACTGCATATTCACAGTAGAATGGTCAGGAACCCGATTGCATGGATACCTTTTCTCTTATTATATTATCACAGTTTATATGGCATGGTGTTTTCTTGTATCTTGCTATGTCCTCTGAGGACCTGGTTATCTCTCCAGGTTTAGACGAGTTTCCACAGGAGTACGGAGCGGCATTGGAGCTATCCTACATTGATGACGAGGCAGTGCCTTATGATTTCTAGTCTATTTTTTATTTGAGACAGTTGTAGACATTATTTCACATCTCTTTTCTTTCTATTTTGCGGAGGTCGGACTCCGATCTTGTGAGACTATTTTTCATAGCTGTTTGGAGTGAGAATGTTCACTCGGCTATCTTTTGATACTCTTATTTATTTATTTGGACTTTATTATCTTCTGTGTTGAGCTGTGATGAGATTAGATACGTTATTCTGGCCTGTGATTAATTATTTATAGCATATGTGCATATGCGAGGATTCTATATATTGGAGTATTCTTCGTATATGTGCAGCTGGCACGTTCACGTACTTGGTCCTATGTATTTTGGGACTGGGGCGTTACATTATTTCCTTCTTGCTATTATTCTTGTATTAAATAATAATAATAATAAAATTGTCTTGATTACATCAATCACCAGCTTTGCAATCTTGGTAGGAAATTTAAATGTTGGTCTTGATATAGAATTTGATTTTTATATTGGGACATAAGAATATATATAGTGGACACAGACACTTTGTCTGACACGTATGCATGCTACACTTTGATTATCAACCCATCTAAATGCATATTAATATGTTGTGGATGTTTAAATTCTTAAAACTCCAATATTCTGATACAGTACAGTATCAGAGACTGGTTCTCTGCTTTTCCAGTTTAAAATTCATAATTTAAATATAAATTTCATGTTATTAGTTTTGTTTACATCACTACACATGTATCTTATACACAAGGTTTCAATTCTTAAAGAAATTGCTTGAGTTTTGTGTTTGAACTTGTCAAATCTGAGACTGTGTGCATATTAACCCTTAATACTGGATTTTAAATATTAGTTCAAATTACTGTTTTTAAATGTAATATTTTGAGGTATATACATTGTTGTATGTAGGGATATAATGTTAGGTTTTATATTTTTACATGTTAGGTTGTGATAAAAATTGGGTTGGGTTGATGTTCGAATTTCTCCAAAATCCTAAAACTGAATACATGTTAACATTTATCACATTGATTTTAAATGTTTAGTTCAATTTCAGATTTAATATGTAATGTTAAACTGAACTGAATGATTGAACCCTTCATTTTAAGTTATAACCCCTGTACTCTTGACACTCTACACTAATGTACACTAATGTTCACAACTGCCATGTAAACCTAACCCTTCATCTCTATGTTAAGTTATAACCCCTGTACTCTTGACACTCTACACTAATGTACACTAATGTTCACAACTGCCATGTAAACCTAACCCTTCATCTCTATGTTATGTTCATATATCTATATATATATATATATTTTATATATATTTATATATATATATATATATATATATATATATATATATATATATATAGTTATGCATACATGTTATAATGTATATAGATACATAACTAAATCTCTACCTCTCTATACATATAGATATATGTATATATATGGTTAGCCATGCATGTTATGAGTAAATAGGTTGTGCATTGTAGATTGTTTAACCAATCTGCCATGAGTAGTGTAACTTGATAGCTATGGTTTTGAAACCCAAATCCTCTTATACACTTTCATGTATATTTCACACACACACACACACACGTTTACTATCTAACCCTATGAACATGTCCACATACACCCATACACACACTAACCACATAACCTTTACATAATGCTAGCTTTTTCCTATCTAATGCTCTCTCTCTCTATATATATATATATATTGTGATTGGATTTCAATGCAAATGAATTTCATTCTTTAACTTTTGATTTTGATTTTTTCTTTGAATAGTACCCCTTTATAGATAATTGGTAGTTATCTTATTTTATTTTCTGATAAGTACCAATTTTTATATAGGATGGTAGACTGCCTTACAGTTTTGATGATTTGTTATTTCTGTATCTTTTCCAGTTTAACACCCCCGATTGCTTGTATGTTTGATACCCTATGACCCTTTTTGGTTAGCATGACTAGTATACCTAGATGAGACTCTCACTACCACCATATGCCATGACCCTGTAAGCCATCCTTTTTAATCGTATGATTTAGGTAAGTTCTGAGACCATGATTGTTGGGGACGAGTCTCTAGAAAAAGTACGACCAACTTAATTTCGAGGACGAAATTTTTCTAAGGAGGGTAGACTTGTAACACCCACTTTTCTAAAATAAGGGTAATTTTGAACTTTTATAATTTTGATTAATCGATAATAAGATTTAACTCATGTTGTGATTTTTGGTAATTTTTTTAATCAATTTAAAACTATTTAAAATATTGAATTGTGATTTTGATGGTTAACTAGTTAATTCCTAGTTTAGCTAAGCTTAGAGACTAACCATGGGTACCTAACCATGTGATTAGAATGACTATTTACAACTTTTTAGGCTAAGGATATTTTGGTCATTTTATGACTTTTGAATTATTTAGGATTTTGATTAATTGGTGAATTTTAGATTATTTTAATAATATTTAAATTGATGTATTATGATTTTGGTCATTTTTCATATTTTAATATTTTGAGAAAATTTTATATTTTTAATATTGTTTTTATTGGATTTGTTTAGTCGGGTTTGAGTTTCGTCTCGTTCCGACTTGTATTGTGACCCGGGTAGCTTGAACTCTAGATGGGACCCAATATTATGCTAAGCATGGCTCACAAGACCCAACATTAAGTTAGTTAATTAAACTAATTTTTATCATGTTAGAATGGTTAACTTAGATACTCAAAACTAGATCATTTTGACCCCAAACATGAACCTAGTCTAGACTTAACCATATGAGACTAGAGAGGGACAATTAGGACATTTCCCATTAGCCCTAATGGACACTTTATGACAGCCACCTTTAGGAGAGAATGATTCATTTCATTCATTATAATCTTGCCTCTTTTATTTTCCTTTTGTTCTTCCCCAATTTTAGAGAGCCTTCCCATTGATTTGATCTCCAAATCAAATCATTCCTTCACCAAACCTTCCCTCAATCATTCCCATTCTCCAAGGGAAGGGTGCTACCAAGGATTGGAAGAGAAGTGCAAGGAGGAGTGTCCACTTTGAGGGATCTTCGTATCGGAGCCGTGTCCTAAAGGATTTCATTGGGATTCCCCTCCCAATAGGTAAAACCCATCCTTTAAATCGATTTCCTTTACATATAAATTAGTTTTGAATCCGTAGGATCTATCCTCATGCATGTGTCCCATTTAGATTCAAATTTGAGGCCATTTGGAGCTCTCTTGAGGATTTTAGATATGTATCTTGTGTCCTACTTGATAGATCCCAAATTAGGACACCCCATGTGTATGTATGTATGATAATAGTTTAAATAGATATTTAAATTCAGTTTTATAATGGTTAGAGAGTGGATTGATCTTAGTTAGGATGGTTAGAATGAGTTTCATTTGGATACCTATGTTTGTATCTAAGTATCTTGGCCTATATGTGTTCTTTTGTCAAATCCGTCATAATTTTCATCCACGTTTTTATTAACCAAAGCAACTTAGAAATGTCATAACTTTTAGCTTAAACTCCGATTTATCTCCAGTTTTTTTAAAAGAACCGTATCGAAGTTAGCTTTCCTAATATATATTTTAGTAAGCCAAATTCTTTCTGTAACTTTCTGTAGAATTATTTGAGTGTCAGCTATACAAAAGACGAACGTGTTTCGGTATTTTCACGATTCCAGGAGCTTCCGGACACGAAAATATGATCCGTTTAAAGTTTAAGAAAGCTAACACAAAGGGCTACGACATACTTTAATCCTAGAATTTAGTGAATGCACAATTGTTACAGTATTGATTTTAAGTAGAAGAGTGACTATACGATATATGCATTTTGTGTAACCTATGAGCCTATGTAGTATGGATATTAAATGAATATAGAGTATGTAATGCATGATATGTTAGATGAATGAAATGATATATATATATATATATATATATATATATATATATATATGATATATATTCTCTTTACATTAATATATATATATGGTTGAATGCAAGCATGTAGAAATATAATTAATGTAATGTATATAAGCAATGCATGAATGAAAGAATGATATACAATGTATGCATGAAGATATAAATGTAATGATAGATATGAATGCATAATGTATAAATATTGTAATACAATATATAATGATAACATGTATGGTAATGTAGAGTATATGATGCAAGCATGAATGAATGGAGGAAATACAAGTATATAGGTAATATAGAATGTAATATATATATATTTTTTATTTTTTTTTGAATGCAAGCATGCAAGATAATGTATTGTATCCATATATGATGTATTCAACTTAAAGATAATGTAATATATGAAAGAAATGAATGATAATATATAACATGATATGTAAGGTAATGCAAGGTATGAAATATATGATGTGTGCATGTTTGTATGTCTCTATGTTAATGTATGAAATGATATAAATATACAATGTATGCATATGTATAAAACATATAGGTAATACATAGATGTATGAATGAAATGAATGTTTGCAATATGTTAATATAAATACAAGTATCTAATATGTATGAATGTAAGTATAATATAATACAAGTATACATGTATGTATCATGTAAATGTAATATACATGATATGTATGTATGTATGTATGTATACAAGGTAAGTATGTATGTATGTATTTTTATGAACTGAGTTAACCTATAACCTTTTACACACATGCATTCATACACCCTTTGACATCATGTATCCCATGTCACATACACCTACCTATCACTAAATTTTAGAACATTAACACATATCCTTTCACACACATGCCGAACACACACATACTCACTTACTCTTTTACCTCTCTTTCTTTCTCTCTATATATGTATGTGCCTATATATATAACTTTTCTATACATATCTATGTATAATAATATGTGAATAGTAATGCATATATATATATGTGAGATGTACATATAGGTAGCCTATATGTTATGAGTGTACTACAATATATTAGATATATATATATATTGTTATGTGTATATGTGTTTGTGGTTTGGCTTAGGCATGATATAGCCTATAGCCTATAGCCTAGGGCTCTTAGCCTATGGTGTGTCTGTTTTCCTAGTGAGAGTTTAGTTAGACTTGTTTAGTCTTGATTAGGCCTAGAATAGACTAGTTAGACTAGTACAGACTTGTTTGGTTTAGGTTTGACCTAGTTGACCTAGTTTGACTAGTCTAGTTGACTAGAGTTGACCAGGTGTTGACTTTAGCCTAGTTTGACCTAGACAGCATGTAGATGCATTGTAGAAATCTATTTCCTTATTTTAGACATGTTGTAACTTGTGTTGCTCTGATTAGGAGACAGACACCTCTTCTCAGGCAGTACACCCTCTTCGGACATTCAGTTATCAGGCGAGTACATTCCCTGATCATTTCATATCCTGTTAGAATTATTTTCTAGCTTTAGATTACTTTACTTGATGCTGTCACGTTGGTAACACGGATTAGTACTATATGGATCAATTCTTGAGATGTTATCCCCTCAGGGAGCATCGTGTACTACATGTTCTGTGCGTTTCACTTACATGGTGTATCACTATGCTTAACGATTCTTTGATCACTTGTGACATGTACTCTCATGATCACAGAGTCTTCCCAGAATCACCCATTTATGGGTATTCCCAGAATCACTCCATTTATGGGCATTCCCAGAATCACCCATTTATGGGCTATCCATGTATCACCCCTTGTGGGCCTTTGCATGGAATCATAACATAACCTGGTTGGATCCTTGTGTATTGATTGGGGGTACGGGAGAGTAGAAGTAGACATGTGAATAATATCCAAGTAGTGCAGTTCCCAGAATCACTCCATAGTATAGTTCCCAGAATCTCCTATGCCATTCACATGTTTATATTGTATTCTGACTCAATAGCCACTGTTAGTTCTCTACTTATAGTATATATTTCTATTACAGTTCTCTCTTTCTGTTTACATACTGTATTTCCTTCAGATCCTGTATCTTACTTTACTGCATGATTATATTTTCTAACCTGCTATGATTTGTTGACATGTACTGTGCTCGCTCCTGTCCTGACTGGACCTGTTGATAAATTTTATAGATAGCTTGAAGGTTGCCTGCTAGCCTAGAGGAGACACATTAGAGGTTGTTTAGTTAGCTATTTTCTGTCATGACCCACACCCTAGAGTAAGGGCACGAGACGTGGGTACGTCCAGCCTACGCCGCAGTATCGGCGGTAGAACGCTGTCATAGGTCAACACACATCTAACAATATATCTCTAAACAGTTTATACTCCCCGAATGCGGGTGACATAGCAGTAAAACTCAATCACAACTAAGGAAGAGGTAGCACAATATGAAATACAACTCAAGGAAATGAATAGATGAAAAGTAGTCTAAGATAATCCCAGCAATATCAAGCAGTACAAGGTCTCAGATACTGAAAGAAAGAATATATACAACTCTGAACTCCATATATAGTCTAGCTAAACATGTCTCATGACTACATAAAAGAAGATAAGCCTATCTAATCGAGACTAGGCAATCGGGGTGATATCTTCAGCTAGAGCTAGGTCCTCTTGAGGGTCCAACTCGCAGGTGTCATCTAAGGCTGCCCCGTAGTAAGTGTCCAGGCAGTCCTCCTCCTCATCCTCTGTAATATTTCAACAGGTCCAGTCAGGACAGGAGCGAGCACAGTACATCTCAACAATTCATAGCAGGTTAGAAAATATAAACATGCAATAGAGTAAGATACGAGTACTAAAAGAAGTGCAGTATGTAAACAGAGAGAGAAAGCTGTAATAGAAATATCTACTATAAATAAAGAGCTAACATGTGGCTAGTAAGTCAGAGTACAATATGGACATGTAAATGGCATGGAATGATTCTGATGCTACACTATGGAAAGATTCTGATGCTACACTACTGGTGTATTATTCATATGTCAACTTCTACTCCCCCGTACCCCCAATCAATACACAAGGATCCAACCAGGTTATGTTATGATTCCATGTACAGCCCCCGAAGGGTGGTAAGCCCTCGAAGGGTGATAAGCCCCCGAAGGGTGGTACATAGTAGACCCATAAATGGGATAAGGATTCCAGGAAGACTCTGTGATCATAAGAGTATATGTCACAAGTAATCGAAGAACCAACGAAGCATAGTGATACGCCATGTAAGTGAAACGCACAGAACATAGAGTACCCGATGCTCCCTAAGGATAATATCTCAAGAAGGGATCCATATAGTACCAATCCGTGTGACCAACGTGACAGTACAAATAAAATAATCTACTGCAGGAAATAATTCTAAGCAGGATATGAAATGATCAGAGAATGTACTCGCCTGGTATCTGAGTGTCCAATAGGAAAGTACGGTCCGAGGAGTGGTGTCTGGCTCCTAATCAGAACAGCACAAGTCACAACAAGTCCAGAATAGTATAATGAAGTCCTACTATGCATTCTACATGATTCTAGGTCAAACTAGGCCAAAGTCAACTCTTGGTCAACTCTGGTCAACCCTAGAAGTCAAACTAGGTCATCCAAGTCTCGACTAGGTCAAACTAGTCTATACTAGTCCACATTAGTCTATACTAGGTCACTATGGTCTAAACAAGGCTATACTAGCTAGCTAGACCCATATCAAGTACCTAACTATATCAAGCCAATATACACTATCACACTCAATATACCATAGGCTATATAGCCACAATTCATAATGCATTTAGAAAGAGAGAGACAAAAGACTTGTGTGATGTGTCATACATGTGTGTACAGGAAAGAGAGAGGGGAGGACTGTGTGCGTAATGTAAGAGGAATTGACATGGTTTAGATAGGAGGCTATGTGTCATGTGTGTGTATGATAGGATACGTGAGTGTGAGCAGTGAGCAATAGTGATAGGATAAAAACAGTGGCAAAATAGTCCCTAACATCTCAGATTTAACAGTCCAGATTATGATTAATCAGAGATCAATCTCAGATAACAAGTATTAAATCTAAACAGTTCAAAATAATACTCATGTATACATGTCTATTAAAACAGTCCCCTAATCTAATCTCAGTTTAAAGATTCAACATTAGTTAGCAATTTGAACTTAAGGCCAAAACAGAACACCAATTCAGTAATTGAATTAATACAATTTCCAGGTTTGAACATAGGAACAATGAAATCAAAGTGTTGACAATTATAATGAAGAACAATGTAAAAGAATGAATCAGTGCAAAACAGTGGCATGGCATGTCAATTCAACTCTGTTTTAATGAACTGTGTATCAAATACACATCAAAACCAAAATCATAGATTTATATTGAACCCCAAGGATCAGTCCATAACTGGTTTAAACAAACTTCAAATCTTAGTTAGTTATCTAAGCATCCATTAAAACAGTCCAACATTCAATTATCCTAACATGGCAGGAAATTGACAGTGAAATCTGAGATAGTGAACAAGGAATAAAACAAATTCAGAAAAGAAAAAAGGAAATCAGTTTATGTTGCTCCTACATCTTATCAGACTTTATTGGTTAGTCATCTCAGGTTATCATAAGCATAGGAGTAGGAAACTGATTCCTGTGACCATTGCTCACATTGTATAAATATTTCTACACATTCAAAATCCTAATCAATCAGAAAACAATCAACTGGGAACTCAGGATTTTGAAGTTATCATTAACAAATAACCTAGTTGATATTCTCACAAAAACCTAATACATAACCTTACATGATATCCTACATGCTAGATTCATTTATGAATTCTACAGGAACAGTGAAGCATAGCACTAGTACTCCTACAGTATCAGTAATATGAACCCAGTCCAACCATTAGCCAAAATCCTATTCTCACAATCAAAGCCTATAATCATTTGTAAAAGCTTAGTAAATAGGAAATGTAACATGTGGGAATCATCATAGTTAAGAACACATAATCAACCAAGGAATACATGTATTGGGAAAACTGGAAAAAAAAGTATCAGTGAGAATTTGCTTCAGTGAAGAATGAGTGATTTCTCATTCATTCGAAATCCAAATCTCCACCTAAAACCGACTTAAACATGAAACTAGTATTTAGCAGAGATAATCAACACAAATTGGATCTATATAATCAATTTAAACAGGATTTAAAGTATTTAAAATAGTTACACAGGAACACACATATATTGAACACTGGAACAAACAGTGCATGACACGTGCACAATCGATTTCTCTCTCGACACGAAACGAAACCCAATGATACTTGGAGAATGTCATGACAGACATTGCCCCTAGGTTTCCTTTGAATCTTGTGTCATGCAACCCCGTGTTATGTCCGCTATAGACCCCGTGTAGCAGGAGATTACTGTAGCGCGCGCGAGCGTGTGCACGCGCGTGTCCACTCTACGAATCCGACTCAAAATGACACGAACACTTCCACAGAAGATCAAAAATGCATAAACAACAGTAAAACTAATATTCCTATTTAAAAACATTGTACAAACGAGATCAAAATGCCCTTTGAGGCATTTCGACAAACACTGAAACAGGGGTTCTTATACGTGTCCAGAACGGACACGAAACTCACGAAACCCGACACAAAACCTATGCTGATGCTTAGGGGACTACTAGGGCTCCCTAATGATGAGGACCAATCGAAATTTCATGGAAATTTGAGAGAGTTACCTAAGCTTGAACCTTCAAGAAAAATCCCCTATTCAAATGCTCTCCTCTTGATGTCCCAATCCACCAAAATCACCCCAAACTGAAATGGAACATTAATGACAGCAAGAATAGATAGATTAGGACCTAATAGAAAAGATTTGAATGGAAAAGGAAGAGGAATGGAATTTTAGGGATTTATTGAATAGGAACAAACCTTGATTTTTCTAACTTGAGCTTTCCTAAGAAGGAGGCAACCCTAGATTTTAGGAGATTATTTATATGGTGGTGATCCCTATGTAATAGATGGCCGGCCACATCTCTTAGGGTTAGGGTTTGGTGAATTCTTTGGGCCTTGGGCCAAGTTACATAGGCTATGGTTGATTTGATTAATTAAAGGCTCTAAATCATAAGCCATGACTTATGACTTTCTAATCCTTATTGCTAATTAGGTTCTAAGGACCAAACCAAGGTTAGGCTAGGTTAGACTAGAGTCATATATCCTAACCAAACTCATTCTAACTAGGGTTAGCTCCTAGGTTGGTCTACAAGGGTCCAAACTAGCCAAGATCAATCTAGTCCAAACAATTCCAAAATAATTCCTAAAAATTCCAATAAATACAAATTAATTCTAATAAATTTAAATTACCCCAAAAATGACAAAAATACCCTCACACTAGGAATGTGGTAGTGACAAATCTACCCTCCTTAAAAGAATTTTGTCTTCGAAATTGAAAGGCGAAATGCAACTGATGAGAAGGATAGAAAGTATACCTCAAGGTCCAAAAAGATAAGGGTACCGCTCGCGCATCTCATCCTCCCGCTCCCAGGTAGACTCTCCTAGAGAATGATGCCTCCATGCAACGCATAACAAGGGTATCACCTGGTTCCTCAGAACCTTCTCCCGTCGATCCAGAATCTCCACTGGCTGGTCTGGATAGCTGAGAGAAGGCCCAACCTCTATCTCTGAATGATCTGTTTTCCATAAATAAATTTACTTTATTTATTTTATATCTGAGAAAATTACAACTGTAGGAATCTAATCTAGAAGACGATTACTTTATCCCTTGGACGATACGATGAAGAAAACTCGAACTTTGAAGAACTTGGACAGCAACTGGGCAATCTTTCTGTTCTTACTGAAATTGACTGTGTGTTTGATGAAGATGAAGAAACTCTCTTTTATAGAGTTCAGGATAACTGTCCTTAAGCATACGCTCAGGTAGTTACTTGACGTGTGCATAACTACAGGGACGCGTGGCAAATTCTGATGGAGACACATTAGCGTACGGTTGAAAGTAGTGGAGGATATTCAGGAGAGATTGATGGCATGAATGCCACGTTGCATAACTTCTGAAGAAGTGGATAACTGAGTACAGGACACGTGAGAACGTGTGTTAACTGCTCGTTGAAAAACCATTCTGGACATAACTGCTGTGATACGCTGCCTTAGAAGAAGAGTCATACGCTAGCTTTGAAGGCACATGTCTTGCATACGCTTACTTGGACAGCATAGAACCATATAAAGCTGATACGCTCACATTATTGACAGGGAGTCGTATGGAAACTATACGCTTACTTGTCAAGGAGTCGTATGGAATCCATACGCTCACTTAGTTAGAAGAAGTCGTATGAGATCCATACGCTCACTTAGTTGGAAGAAGTCGTATGGGATCCATACGCTCACTTAGTTTGAAGAAGTCGTATGAGATCCATACGCTCACTTAGTTGGAAGAAGTCGTATGAGATCCATACGCTCACTTAGTATAAGAAATAAGTAGACATGTGGCATGTTTGAATAAGTAGACACGTGGCCATCATCAATCTTCTTTGATACGCCATATCTTCCAATAACTGACAAAATCTTCTCGAGCGTCGTGACTGCGGATATGATGGCTGACAGACTGTCAAAACTGACAGTAATGATGGCTTTTACATTTATGAGAAATGCTGAGCTGTCCTCGTAAAAGACAAAACCGACTCTTCGAAAACATATACGACGGCTAGTCTCCATTGGCCAGCTGTCTTTGCACGAAAGACGAAGTGTCAGATTCATCCTTTATTAAATATATGCTGTGCTGTCATCTCAGAAAATAATAAAATATTCACTGAGCGTACGGCCTTTGGATGAGCGTATGGCCTTGACTGAGCGTGTGGCCTTGAGCGTATGACTTGGACTGAGCGTATGGCTTTGAGCGTATGACTTGGACTGAGCATATGGCTTTGAGCGTATGACTTGGACTGAGTCTTATGTCAGCGTGTCATAATTTTCACACCCTACAAGACCCCCTTCAAAGTTTTCGAACTTTATGAATTTCAAAAGTTCGAAATTACTTTGAACTTTAAAGTGAGAATAAGTCCTGACACGCTGGCATGAGTTTGTTATCTTCCTCAATATCAGTGCAAATCTTTAGGGATTTTGTTTAAAGAATATCCGCCGTTTGAACTACTTTCTTTCTTCTATAAATAGGTCTTCCAAAACCTATTTTATTTCTTTACCAGAGCTTTTGCCTTCGAGAGAGAAAAGAGCTTTCAGAAACTCAAGATCTTTCTTCTTCTTCTTCTTCGTCTTCAACTCCATCTCCATTAATGGCACCCAAGATTGATGCTGCTGCAAAAGGAAAGGGGAAAGCCCCTGAAGAGTCATCTCATCCTGCCGTCGACACTGCCACTACCAAGAAGACGGCCAATCAGCGTGTTTCACGCAGTGAACGGCCATTGAAACCTCTTTATGGTGAGGATGAAGATGATGAACAAATAACTATTCCCCTTTTAGGGCTCTGGTTAGAACAAAGCTCAGAAAACGTATCCCTCTTTAGGGTCAATACGTCAGCAAATATGCTTCCCTCTTTAGGGTTTTAGCCGTATTCCATGTTTTTCGTTTTTACGAAAAATATGTTTGGAGCGTATATCTGTAAGATACGCGTATTTTTGATAGAGATATCAAAATACACTATCTTTAAAAAGAATATGCTATGGCAATTTATCCCATTGAGATACGCTAACTCCTGTGTTAGCGTAGACTTTTGATGATCATCTTGTCAACCATACGCTGATATGCTCAAACTGATCATAAACTGAACTTTAAAAACCATTCACTTAAGATAAAATCTGTTATACGCTTAAAGAAAACTAAGCGTATACTGAACCTTGAGTCAACCATACGCTTAAGGAAAACTGATCGTATGCTGAACCTTGAATCTGCCATACGCTTAAAGAAAATTGAGCGTATGCTGAGCCTTGAGTCTGCCATACGCTTAGTAAAAACTGAGCATAAGTTGAGCTATACGCTTAGTAAAACTGAGCGTATGTTGAGCTGTACGCTTAGTAAAAACTGAGCGTATGTTGAGCTGTACGCTTAGTAAAAACTGAGCGTATGTTTAAACATTATCATCTCTTGTCATTGAAGATTTCTAATACTTTATTCTTCATTTGCAGTGGATATTCTGGCTCAGGAAGCAGAATTTGAAGGAAGTATGGGAAATAATTATAGAAGTGATTTATCACATGTTCGTTTTCCCCAATTTGACGGACCTTCCACAAGAATAGCTTTGTTGACCAATCAGGAAGATGATACTTTGCTGAACCTGATGAGTGGATTGCCATTACAGAGTGTAGATGGTGTTGCCCATTTGAAGCCAACATTCCTTTTTGGAGATGCTATTGATATGAACTCCCAACCTGCTCTGGACAAAGTATCATACAGTTACTATAGGGATGGTGATGTAAATCAGCCTATGTATTTGACTGGTATGACAAAGAGTATCAACATAGCCCGTTTATTCTATTCGGGCCAGCAAAGACAGATGAAGTGGGATATTACTCCATCCCGACAAGCTAAGGCTGGGTGGATTGGATATCGTCAAGGAAGGTTCCGCAGTGGTACTGAACCACATGTCACATCTCTACGAGGACTGTTACCTGCCACCATCCCTCCTGAGGACTCGGCACTGTTGAAGCCAGTCAGAGTCCTAATTTTTGCCAACGAATTTGTTCAATTGAAGAATGCCATCTACCTAAAACAGTCAATGAGGCTGACTGGTCTAGTAAATCCAGAGAACACTAGATGGACTGCTCTAGTGAGATGGATTTTGTAGAACTTCGGTGCACAGTTGAAGGCGATAGGTTTATATGATGCCATTAAGTGTACTGCTTATGGTTTCAAACCGAACCCGGATCTGTTTTTGGCATTAGCGGAGAGATATAACTATCGGACCGGCACCTTTATGACCCCAAAGGGCGAGATGGGATTCACCCTTCATGAAATGGCATATATATCTCAGCTACCAACGGCAGATTTGCCATATGAAGAATATATCCCTTTTGTTGACGAAATAAATAAGATTTCTGCAGCCAACCCACTAATTCTTTATGTATTTGAAGAATTAATGTGTCATTACAGCATCTGTAAAGCTTTTTATAAGGGACAAGGTGGAGAGGGGGACTCCAATTGTTATTCTTCGAAGTGGATGGCTTATTTGTTTCAAGGCCACACTGACGAAGTCCAAAAGAAGAAAAAGACCGAGCAGTATGTCGGTAAATTCAAGCCCTTGAGTCAAGCCGAGATTAACAGATTAATCCGGGAGACTAATCATGATGACAGTGTCGTCGAAGAAGACATCGACAGCTACAAGGCCGGTGATAGGTTAGAAACCTATATTAAACAGGATGGCCGAGAATTGTCCGTTGAAGGTCATCTGGCCGATTTCATATCTCTTTGGCTGAGGAAATTCGTAGTTCCTGGCACCTGTTCGGCAGACAGGATGCACAGAGACGTCGTCTTCGCAGCAGTCCGGCTAGTTTTTGGGTATAAGATGGATCTATTAACGGCAATGACCTGCCGTCTGAATGCCGGATTAAGGGCATACACAGATAGGATGTTCGAATTGGCACAGAAGAGCCTGACGTCCTTTCCTCGGGTAGAAATGCCCTTTATATACTTGTTTGGATGGCTGCTTCTTCATTTTGAATCTCTGATGAGTGCTGGGATGGCTAGGCCAGATGACACTTTCCTTGAAAGGTACAAGCACATACCGAAATGGAGATATGATACTTTAACCGATTGCAGAACCATCTTGAACAGGGGAGAACTATGAGCTTCACCTGTGTTCCTCCCCCTATTGGTTATGAGACCATGCCCGGGAGATTGATTGACGGCGTTGGTGCTAATGAGTTGGATGATGTCCAACATGAATGGCTAAAGAGAATCAGGCCATCTCATTTAATTTGCCGCCGTGACAACATCACATATCTAGAGCCATATCTTTCGAGCAGATTTGCTCGTCAATTTGGTTACGATCAGTTGCATGTGGGCAATGCAACGACGTGTTTTGCTCATCAAGGCGGGTTGGTTGATGGTGCCAGAGCTTGGCTATATTACATTGCCAAAGGTACAGGGGCTACCTTTTCTATGCCAGATCCGGTCAACTATCGAAGAGGAGCTAAGATATTGGCGTCCTATGCCAGATTTTATGTATCAGCTAATACCTTTGATGAAAAATTTAGCATCTTAGGTAAAAGCTTTATTCATGTTGAAAAGAAATCAACCAAAACCGCCTTGCCTAGGGATTGTCACGACAAAGAAGATCCTCTGGCCACCGATGAAGTTGATGATGATATTTTGGAAACTTTCTTCTCTGATGACCTTCATCAACCATTGCATGTGCCTATCGGGAGTGCTGAAGAAAGTATATCTATTGATAATACACCGAAGAGGAAGAGGAGTAAAGGTGCTGCGGGTCCTGCCACAAAAAGAGCTACTCGAGCAGAGACTCGAAGTCGCGGAGGATTACTATTCCCGGGAATTCTCCTGTTTCTGAACGAGCCAGAGATGTTGATGAAGCAGGTAGTGATCCAATAAACAATTATCCTACTATTCCTTTAACCAGAAGAATAGGAAGGAAAGTAATAGTTTCAAAAACTAAATCTGTAATTTGTCTGGATGCAGAGAGTCCCACCGATCGTGCTATGCGATTGGCTACAGAAAAGCAAACTGCTTTTGATTTCTCTGTAAAGACAGAAGAAGAAGAGATTCCTGAAACTGCTGGGTCTTCTAGGCCTTCTGATATAGGCTCAGTTCCACCAATGGCTGATGATGCGCAGGAAATTAGTCAACCTGCGGTAGAGGCCGAGCATCAGACTGAAACGGCTAATGACTTACTGATTTCGGAAGAATCAGTGAAGGAAGCCACTCCTCTCAATCCAATTGTTGAAGCTTCAGAGAGCGAACAAGTTGACTATGAACCGTCGTTACATTCGTCTGGAGAAGAAGACATGGAAATAGACGATGAATCACCGTCTAAAACACCAATCAATGCACTGAAGACCATTGGTCAACACTCAGGGTTGACACCAGAGCCAGAGAGGCATCTGGAAATTGAAGTTCAAATTCCGAGTACTTCTGGAGCGGGAAGCAGTGAAATAAATCCCGTATCAGAAAGTACCCTGAACAAACTCAGAGTTGGATTGAATGATCCGAAGGAGACTGAATATGAACCAACTCCAGGTAATATTTTATTCATCAAAGTTTTGTCTTGTCTCTGCTTTATTATCTTTTGGTTTTGATCATGCTTCTTTTATTTCAACAGCTGTAGGAACTGTACCGGCTATGAGTTCTACTCACGCCCCACTTGTTCAAACTGAAGTGGGTGAGGGGAGTTCCCATCTGCCGAGTTCTCCAAAGGCACTAACTTCAGCTCCAAGAATAGAAGCTCCTCCTGCTCCTTTCCCTATTATTGCAGCGACTCCCAGTTTTGACACACAGGGATAGCCAAAGTCATGGGGATGTATTCAGATATTATTTATACATATCTAGATACATATTCGAGGCGACTCATGAAAGATGAGACTATGCCATTTTCGAGTCTTCGAGAAGCGACTAGTTTCCCACGTTCAGCCTTGAGACAATCTGGTTATGAGGCTCAATTTGTCTTCTTTGAACATCTCCTGAATGATTTAGAAGCCAACATCCAAAAATATTGGGAGACTAAAAAGAAGGATATTGAATCTCTGACTGCAGCTGAAATTTCTCAATTGGAGAATGAAGCTCAAGCTCAGCATATTGCTCTGACAGAATTCCTTGCTCAATCTTCGAAAGAATTAATGGTAAAAGACGAAGAAATAATAAGTACTCGTCAGAATATGGAGCGCTTAGAGAAGGATGAAGCGTCAAGAGCTGAGGAGCTTAGAAAATTGAGGGAAGAGCTAGCTCGTATTCAGGAGCAAATTGCCTCTGTGGAGAAAGAACAATCAAAGATTGCTGCTGATCATCAATCTGAAGCTGAACGCTGTCAAATTTTACAGCAAGAGCGAGAATTAATGCAAATCAATCAGATTGAAGAAACCAATCGCCGTAGCTCTATTATTGTAGAATATGACCAACGGAGGATTGGAATTGAAATATCAGAGTGAATAAAGAAAGCTCATGATGAGAAGATGAATAATGTAATCATTCGTATTCAGGAGATCATTACACCACCTAAATAGTTCTTTTACATTTTTCATGTACTAAAATGTTTTTTTGAAATCCAATTGTAAGCAATGTTTTGATTCTGATTAAAGAAATGAACATCTTGGCTTGATTTCAATTCTGTGGATGACACTTTTGTAGAAAACATGTTCAGAGGTAAATAATACATGACATATTTCAATAGAATAGAATATACAAATAAACTTTGCAACTCTATCATGATATTAAACCAAAGATTTTTTTTTAGTTTAATACTGATTAGAGAAAACAGAATTCAGATATAAAGATATCTTTGAATTATATTTTCCATGATCTTTGGACTCGGAAATCAAAAGACGAGATATCATTTTCCTAAAATAGAAAATATGATACATACTGAGATAGAAAATTCAGAGGTAATATGGACATGATTTTCTATACAAGATCTTTATTAAAAACCACTGGGGATCTAATAAAACAAAATATCAAATTCTCTGGGAAGATGATACATGGTGGAATATCAGTTTCCTCTGGGGATAACGATATCGAAATAACTTTTATAGAGAAGAATTTTATATTTGCTGGGGAATGATAAAAATATTATACATAATATTTCTTTAAGAATTTGCCATTGATAGGCATCATCATGACTTTCCCATCCATAGAGGCAAGCTGGTATGCTCCGTTAGAGAAGACTTTGTTTACTACGAATGGGCCTTCCCATTTCGCATCAAATTTGCCTTTACTCATATGTGTCATGGTCATAGGACGTCTGACAGTAAGGACCAGTTCTCCCTTCTGATATGCTCTGACTTTGACTTTCCGGTTAAAAGCTTTTGAGATTCGGGCCTGATACAGCTCGATATTTTGTTGAGCATACAATCGTTTTTCATCTAGAGCTTCCAACTCTTGAAGGCGAAGACGATCATTGTTTTCTGTTGTCAGTTCATTGGAGATTGCAATTCTCAGAGAAGGAATCTGGATCTCAAGGGGAAGAACAGCTTCACACCCATATACTAAAGAGAAAGGTGTACATCCGGTCGCATTGCGAACTGTGGTGCGGTAGGCCCATAAACATTCACCAAGCTTCTCGCTCCAGTTGCGTTTGTTGGAAGAAACAAACTTTTTCAAGAGTTTGATGATTGTTTTATTGAAAGCTTCTGCCAATCCATTAGCTGCTGGATTATATGCTGTAGAAGCTAAATTATTAATTTGATGATCGTCGCAGAATCGAGTAAATTTCTGACTGACGAACTGCGGTCCGTTATCATGAATAATACGCCGAGGAACACCAAATCGATAGATAACATGATGTTTGACGAAGTTGATAACACTAGAAGTTTTAACTTCAGATAACGGGATTGCTTCAGCCCATTTGGAAAAGTAATCGGTTATTGCTAAAATAAACCGATGTCCTCTTGATGATGGTAGGTTGATGGGACCAATGACGTCCATGTCCCAAGCTTCAAAGGGCCATGATGCCGCTGTTGTATGTAAGAACTCTGACGGTTGATGGATAAAGTCTGCATGAATTTGACAGGCTTTACATTTCCGAGCATATTGAATAGCGTCAGCCACCATCGTGGGCCAATAATAACCCATACGTCGGATACGCTCTTGAAGTTTAGGACCTGGTTGATGAGCTCCGCAAACACCATCATGTGCTTCACGGATTATCTGTTGTGTTTCTTCACCAGCAATGCATCGGAGGAGAAGACCGTCGTAAGACCGTCGATATAATGTTTTCATCGTATGATTATAATAGAATCTGAGAGATCAACGTCGAATAGACGCTGCTTCACTCGGATTATCAGGAAGTATATCATACAAAACAAAATCTAGAAACGGGCGTCTCCAGTCTTCAATTATGGCTTCTGTTTCATTAGAAAAGACATATTCCATAGTAGAATCGGAAGAAGACGAGGATATTTTGTCAAACTTTAATCCAGCATCAAGGTTGAAAGAATCTTCGTCTGGTTTATAGGAAAAAGCCAAAGCCAAATTATTCTCAACACAGAATAGTTCTCGGTTATAAACCACTATCACTTGCTGACGTCTGATTGGTATAGCTAATACAGCAGCAAGATTAGCTAAAGCATCAGCTTCTGTATTATAGGCTTGTCGAACATGTTCAATAAAGAAACCTTCAAAAGACGAGGCTATAGAGAGTGCTGCTCGATGATAAGGTATTAAATCCTGATGACGAACCTCATACGTTCCTCTGATCTGATTGACAATAAGCTTGGAGTCTCCAAAAACTTCCAAATATTGAATATCTAGATGTTTAGCAAGTTGAAGACCAATGAGTAATACATTGTATTCGGCTACATTGTTTGAACATGATTGATCTAGAGAATAAGCCCTCTGAATAGTTAGTCCTTCTGGGGATACAAGAACAATCCCAAATCCGGCGACAATATCGCCGTTAGGACCTATTCTAGATGCTCCATCAAAGAATAGACGCCAGGTAGGAACTTCTTCAGAAATCAGATTTGAATCCAAGACTTCATCAGGAATCTCATCATATAATTTAGAATCTTCTGGAATTGCATGAGTAGCCAAAAAATCAGCAAGAGCCTGTCCTTTAACTGACTTCTGAGGAATATAATGCATATCGTATTGAGCTAACAAGATTCCCCAATTAGCTAGTCTGGAGTTAAGAATACCAGGTTTCTTCATCATAATCCTGATGGGATTCACTCTGGAAATGACGTGAATCGTTTGACCGATAATATAATGTCGCGTTTTCTGAACAACAAACATTAATGCTAAGCATTCTTTCTCGATTGGAGAATAACGCGGTTCAGTACCCGTCATTGTACGACTGAGATAATAAATAGCCTGTTCATGGCCATCTTTATTTTTCTGGACAAGTAATGCACCAAGAGAATGATCCATGGCTCGAACATATAGAAGAAATGGTATCCCCGAGACGGGAGGTACCAAAATTGGAGGGTTCATGAGATATTGTTTAATATCGTCAAATGCTTTTTGACATTCTTTATTCCAGACGAAAGATACACCCATCTTCAGAAGTTTGTTGAATGGTCTGCAGCGTCCTGATAAGTTAGAAATGAATCTCCTGATATAAGCAATTCTTCCTTGAAATTCTCGTAGCTCTTTTAAGGTGCGTGGAGGACGCATCTCTTGAATGGCTTTGATCTTCTCGGGATCCACGTGTATACCTTTAGCGGTAATGACGAAGCCGAGAAATTTACCACTAGAGACGCCCAGGAAGGACTTAGTAGGGTTCATTTTAAGTTGATGCTGACGCATTAAATCAAAGATGGTCTTCAAATCTTGGATATGATCCTCCTTTCATCGACTTTTGACCGCAATATCATCAACATAGCATTCGACTATTTTTCGGAGATGTTCGCAAAATATAGTGCTCATTGCTCGCTGATATGTTGCTCCTGCATTCTTGAGACCAAACGGCATCACTGTATAACAGTATGTACCGATCGGCATTCTGAAGGAAGTGTGTTTTTCATCATCTGGAAACATTTTGATCTGGTTGTATCCCGAATACCCATCCATAAATGACATTCGTTCGAAACCACATGTGTTATCGATCATGACATCAGTAATTGGAAGAGGAAACTCGTCTTTAGGACAAGCCGCATTGAGACCACGAAAATCTATACAGACCCGGATCTTGCCAGTCTTTTTAAGGACAGGAACGATGTTAGCCACCCATTCAGGATGTTGTTCCTCTCGAATAAATCCAGAAGCCATAAGCTTGTTGACTTCAGCTTCAATTGCATCCATGATGTCTGTACGAAATCGTCGCTGTTATTGTTTGACCGGTTTAGCATTTAGCATGATATTGAGTTTGTGCATTGCAATCTTCGGATCTAGTCCTGGCATATCTTCGTAACTCCAGGCAAAGACATCTATATAATCACGAATAAGTTTGATCATGTCTTGCTTATCTGTTTCTGAAAAACTTTCACTGATGAATATTGGTTTAGGAGAACCTTCTTCACCAACATCAATTTGGATCAGTTTATCTTCGGTAGGAGGTTCCCTCTGCTCGAACCTGAATTCCCATTGATTATCTAATCTTTGAGCCCATTGTTCCGATTCGGGTGATATTTCAAAATCATCCTCATCTTCATCATTTTCCTGCGGGCCATCAACGGAGACCATATTGATGGATAGAATAGAACAATGGATATCGCCAATACTCGTGTCAGAATCCCAAGAGAGGGAATCAGAAGACTCAGATCGTTCGTCTTCATCGGATTTTGAATCTTCATGAACTATGTTGATAAAGGAGGTGGGAGTAATGTAACCTAAACCACATTTTGTCCTTCCGTATTTTAATGGAGGAATTCGAACAGGCATTCTTCTTCCTTTTCCATTATTGAGACTGGTTCTAAAGTCATAACCCATATTCTTAATAATATTTTTGGATTGCTGACTGTAGCGACGCAGTTGTAACCTTCCATTATCGTCGTTTATGTCATCTTCTTCCAAGTTAGGAGGATTCTGGGGTCCTTTATAAAAGATGATTGGATTTTCTCCCTTCTTTTTAGCAGGGACCACGAAGTTTGATTTTTGTATGGATTCCAATGATACATCTGTATGAAGAGATTGAACAACCCCTATAGTTAGTAACTCTAAGCTATCTAGCAATTGTAAATAACTTTGTACATGATCACAGACATCAATATACTGGAAAGGAGATGCTTCATTAATATTAGATACTGTATTTACAACAGAAGGCTGAGCCTTATCAGACTTAGTCAAATTAATGACAAAAGGGAGAGAAGAAGAGCGATCAGAAGTTTTGTTTCGATTAAGATCGATAACAAAAGGCTCAGAAGAGGTGAGCTCCCTTGAAGAAGATCGTGGATAAGTAGTACGTCCACTGACTGGAATGACTAGAGTATATGGTCTAGCCTGAGAAGATGGAGGGGGAGTGGTACGTCCACTGACAGGAATTATCAGTGAACCTTGTGGAGCTTGGGCATGTGATGAAGTAGTACGTCCACTGACAGGAATTATCAGTGAGCCTTGTGGAGCCTGGGCAGGTGATGGAGTAGTACGTCCACTGACAGAAATTATCAGTGAGCCTTCTTCAGATGATTTAACAGACTGCGGAGGAGTGATACGCCCTTTTACAGGAATAACAAAAGTGCCAACTTTTGCTATCTCATCATCATTATCCATAGCTTGCAAGACTTTTGAGTATTCATCTTTGTACATGCGAGCGTCACTGAAGTATGCTTCAACTCCTTTGAATGGATAGAGATCTGCAACCTCCTTTTGAACTTCTCCATTATCATCAACATATTTAAAACACTGATGAAGAGTCGAAGGAACGACATTATGTTCATGCAAGAATGGTCTCCCCAACAGAGCATTGTATGAGCAACCATGATTGTCGATGATGTAAAAAGTAACTTTAGTGCGAAGATCGCCTATTTGAAATTTGAGGCGAATCTTGCCCAAAGGCTCACTTTTTCCTTGATTAAATCCCAAGATGGTAGTGATAGTGCTGGAAAGGCTATGTACAGGTATCTTCAGTGCGTCTAGCATAGCTTTTGGCATAATACTGAGAGCAGATCCTGGATCAATCAAGAGACGATCAACCTTCATAGAATCAATATATCCTGTATGATACAAAGGACGGTCATGTCGATTATCCTCTAGCAGCATATCGTCCTGCGTAAAGGTAATGTTTGGAATAAATTCCAATACATTACGGCAATGAGAAACAGATTCTGTTTCCAACTTCTTGAAAAGAGTTAGGCAGGTTTCTGCTTGCAGCAGTGCTTCACTTAGAGTTTCTCGAGTCTCTTTAGAGAGGCGTAAGAGCTCAAAGATTGATAATTTGGCTGGGGTATTGGCTAGTTGAGCCAATATATCAAAATTATAAGGCTTTTCAAGTCCTGTAGGAGATGACTTCTTCAATGGTTTGTCAAAGCGGACTTGTTGTTTGCCTTTGTCAACTGCTGTTGGTTTAGAATGAACTGTTTCAACAGGAACATTTAAAGGCTCTTCAGTAGAGACTGGTGTTGAAGCTGTTACCGGAGGAACATCAGAAGTTTCTTCAGGAATCTCAGCATAATCTTTCAGATATATTTTTCCTGACCGAGTTCCAGCATGAACTTCAACTTCAAATTCTGGTTCAGGGTCTATGGAAACCATGTTGCAATTCTTTATCTTGCTCTTGGTTCTTTTATGTTTGATGAGAGCTTCATTCCAGAAACCAAGGCCAACACGAGATTGATTATGTCTCATAGTGATAGCCAAAGGTGCTCCGAGTCCCTTGCCTGAGTTCAAACCAGGAGCAGTGGCTAGATCATAACCCATCTTCGCCATCAATTCACGAGATTGTGAACTGTATAGATGAAAAGCAGGCTTGTACCTATCTTCAAATTGAGGTATAGATTTTATCTCCGTAGGGAGTGAATTTCCTGCTGAGATGAAAGTAGAAGTTAGATAAAAATCGAGTGTGAAACTAGAAGTCACATTGCATGACTTAGTCTTCCCGAGCTTCTTTTTAGATGATAGAGTCTTCCGAGGAGAAGAGGAAGACGTTTCAAACTCCGTCATTAAATCTGGATGAATCCACATGATCTCTCCCTTCTTGGTTGTGACAGGAACAAGTCCGTCATTCTGTGCTGGTGGGATGTTTACAACTTCGAGAGTTGCTTTGGGGATAGAAACAATCCCACTTTCTACCATTAAGGGAGGGAAGTCACCGAACTGTATTGAAATTACATTTGCTGTGACTGTTTTGTCTTTGGGTGTTAATGTCACAGCTCCTGATTTAATCATCTCTTGAATCTTCCCTTTTAATACATAGCAAGACCGGATTGTATGACCCAGCATTCTATGATATGGACAGTATTTTGGATGATCTGTCTTATTGGCTTCATCAGGCTTTTTAATTTCTGGCAATTGAATCTTATTACCTTTGAGCAAGCATTCAAAGATACCGTGAACATCATCATCGTCGAAAGAATATTCTTCCTTTGGCCGAGGAGGTCTCTGTTGTTGATTTGTTAGAGCTGGAGTAGCTTGGGTAGTCTTTACCTCTTGACTACTGCTTTGGAGATTGACTTCAAGAGCTTCTTTTCCTTTGCGATTATTGGGTCGAGTACTATTGCTAGCACTCTGATTTGATTCCTTGGGAGCCATTTGTACCCCCAGACCCTTGAAGGTCTCAGCACTGACCTCGGCAGCCTTGGCACTGACAATAAAAGAAGGCCAATCTTGGAACTGAGTGGACCCTGTCCATATGCTGATAATTGGTAAGAGATTTGACTTACAAGTGTCGATGGTAACAGCATCGGGAGTTCCGAGAGGCATTTTGAGGGCTTCTCTTCTGAATCTTTCAATGAAGTCCTCGGTGGTTTCATTATTTTTCTGTTTAATTCTTATGAGGGCTGACATGGTCATGTCGTTAAGCCCTTCATAGAATCGTTCAAGAAACATTTGCTTGAAACCGGCAAATGAGGTAATGCACCCATCAGGGAGACTTCTATACCATTCATAAGCCGTTCCTTTGAGACATCCAATGAACACCCGAGTAAGGAGGGCGTCACTTGGTTGCAGTTGATCAGTCATTACTTTAAAATGATTAATGAACTGACTTGGGGAGGTTGTCCCATCAAAGAAAGAGATGGTCGGAGGTTTGTATTTTGGTGGATACGATACCTGCTTCCATTCTATCGGGTAAGGTTGCTTGATATCTAACCTTTGCAAACCATCCTTCTGTTTGAATGCCTCGAATTGAGTTCGGAGATTCTTTAACTCTTCAGAAACAATTCCAGAAGATTGGGGAGTTGTAACTTGTTGAGTGTAATTGGGAGGAGGGACTGCAGCATATGTACCACCCCCAGCTCCAGACTGACTTGGAGTGGGTTGTACAGGAACATTAGATTGTACCCCCAGAATAGTAGAGGGTTCCGGGTTTGGAACAACAGGAGTATTTAATATAACTGGAGGAGCTGTCTGTTGGACTTGCTGAGTTTGATGCTGAGCTTGCATAAGAGTGTGCATAGCATTCAATGTATCTGCCATAGCTCGCAACTGTTGTTCTAAGGAAGAAATCCTTTGTTCATGAGCTTCGGTGCTAGTCGAAGGTTCATGATTGCCTCTACCATGTAAGTGATAATCATTCGAGGAATAGATGATGAAACAGTCTGTTCTGAATCATCACTGTGTGAATCAGTATCTTTCCCGGGGCTATTTACGGGAGTCAATACTGGAAAGTTAGATTCTCCAAGGAAGTCTTCTGTGATCTCCGGATTACCACTTGGATGAGAAGAAGAAGAGGCTCCGGCCAAGGCTCCGGTCCTGGATCGGGTGCCGAGATAAACACCATCTTCAGAGTATGATATAGCATCAGACCGTATGCTACCCCCAATATTTCTGGAGGTCATATTGACAGAAGCATAAAGAGGTTCATCTTCATCCAACATTGGTTCATATTGAATTCGTTCGAAAACAGATTGTCTTTTTGGTGAACAACAACATTGAATTACAACTCGAGGTTGGAAGTTGCAACCATGCTTTTCATGACAAATATTAGCAATATCATAACCTGACGGAGTGTCAATTCTCCGTTTATTTTGCAAATACTCCCAGAGATCTGTAGGAACAGATTGGGAAGTACTTGAAGATAGTTTCTGTGTAGAAACTTGTCTTTTGTTCTTCTGTCTTCTTGGTTCCTGAGTGTATAAAGACTGATTAATTTGAGCCACATAGTTCTTGGCATATTCTGCATCAGGGTCTAATATACTTGTCTCAGTGGAACCGAGACGATTCTGATTAAGCTTGTTACGAAGATCCGTAGGAGATCTGACTTTGATATTAGTCTTGGATACTTGTAATTTGCCTTTCTCAGATCGAGAAATTTGGAGAGAAGGAAGATGGGTATTATTCCGACTGGGAGTCGGTAATAATCCATCTTTAGAGGAATTAGCCAAAAGACGTTTTCCTTTGTTTGATCTAGTAAGAGTACTAGTCAAATTAACTCCAGTGGTAAAGACCTTAGGAGTAGAGGAGTTGACTAAAGAGTCTTTCTCCTTGGTTGGCACAAGATGTGCAAGTTGAGGGGGAATCATTTGTATATTCTGTGGAAGAGAACCCCCAGCCTGATTTTGAGAAACAGTCAAAGGACTGTATGCTGACTTCAGTTTGGACTTCTGGTCATACGCTGCCTTTTTATTAGCATACGTTGGCTTTGGCTTAGCGTACGCTGCTTGATGTTGGCTTTTGTACGCTGCCTTTACCGTACGCTGCCCTTTGAATACCATACGCTCATAGTCATCAATGGCTAAAGAGCCGACTGCTGTCGTAAGAGTAGAGGGAGAAGGGACTTTGACATGTCCAGAGATGGTTTTCCTTGTACACGCTGACTTGGTTAAAGAACCAACTTTGTCAGTGTGACTAGGAGAAGCCACTGTTGCCGTGTTCAGAGAAGCCGTAGTGTGCTTCATGGAAGTTGAAGACGTGTTCTTGTCAGCATGAGAAGTGACAGAAGCGTCTCGGACTGCTGCAGAAGACTTAGGGACATAGACGGAGCGTTCCTTCTTCTTGGCAGCAGGAAGAGCGGAGGAAGCAGTGCGGCCCTCCTTCGCCTTGAGCATTTCTTCATAAGCCTATTGGTCGAATTGTACAACCATCGTCTTCTTCGTCAAGCCGATCGACGAAGTATCGCATTGAGTTGTTGCTATCTCGTTGGAGGAGACAGCTTTCCCCAGCAGAGTCGCCAATTTGTTTTCCATAAATAAATTTACTTTATTTATTTTGTATCTGAGAAAATTACAACTGTAGGAATCTAATCTAGAAGACGATTACTTTATCCCTTGGACGATGCGATGAAGAAAACTCGAACTTTGAAGAACTTGGACAGCAACAGGGCAATCTCTCTGTTCTCTCTGAAATTGACTGTGTGTTTGATGAAGATGAAGAAACTCTCTTTTATAGAGTTCAGGATAACTGTCCTTAAGCATACGCTCAGGTAGTTACTTGACGTGTGCATAACTGCAGGGACGCGTGGCAAATTCTGATGGAGATACATTAGCGTGCGGTTGAAAGTAGTGGAGAATATTCAGGAGAGATTGATGGCATGAATGCCATGTTGCATAACTTCTGAAGAAGTGGATAACTGAGTACAGAACACGTGAGAACGTGTGTTAACTGCTCGTTGAAAAACCATTCTGGACATAACTGCTGTGATACGCTGCCTTAGAAGAAGAGTCATACGCTAGCTTTGAAGGCACATGTCTTGCATACGCTTACTTGGACAGCATAGAACCATATAAAGCTGATACGCTCATATTATTGACAGGGAGTCGTATGGAAACTATACGCTCACTTGTCAAGGAGTCGTATGGAATCCATACGCTCACTTAGTTGAAAGAAGTCGTATGAGATCCATACGCTCACTTAGTTGGAAGAAGTCGTATGGGATCCATACGCTCACTTAGTTTGAAGAAGTCGTATGAGATCCATACGCTCACTTAGTTGGAAGAAGTCGTATGAGATCCATACGCTCACTTAGTATAAGAAATAAGTAGACACGTGGCATGTTTGAATAAGTAGACACGTGGCCATCATCAATCTTCTTTGATACGCCATATCTTCTAATAACTGACAAAATCTTCTCGAGCGTCGTGACTACGGATATGATGGCTGACAGACTGTCAAAACTGGCAGTAATGATGGCTTTTACATTTATGAGAAATGCTGAGCTGTCCTCGTAAAAGACAAAACCGACTCTTCGAAAACATATACGACGGCTAGTCTCCATTGGCCAGCTGTCTTTGCACGAAAGACGAAGTGTCAGATTCATCCTTTATTAAATATATGCTGTGCTGTCATCTCAGAAAATAATAAAATATTCACTGAGCGTACGGCCTTTGGATGAGCGTATGGCCTTGACTGAGCGTGTGGCCTTGAGCGTATGACTTGGACTGAGCGTATGGCTTTGAGCGTATGACTTGGACTGAGCGTATGGCTTTGAACGTATGACTTGGACTGAGTCTTATGTCAGCGTGTCATAATTTTCACACCCTACATGATCGAGCACATAGCTAGGGTCAGCCACGTACCGTCTCAACTGTGATACATGAAATACGTTGTGGACCCCCACTAGCACAGGCGGCAAGTCTAGCCTGTATACAACGTCACCGACTCTCCCGCTGATAACAAAAGGGCCGATGAAGCACGGGCTAAGCTTCCCGCCTCCACCAAAACGTATCGTACCACGAGTCGGAGATATCCTCAAGAAAACCTGGTCTCCGACCTAATCACAAGCAAGGTCTCAATTAAAATAATAAACAAACATGACCAAAAATCACAAACAAGGAAACCTAAATCTAATCCTACTCTAATTTGTACCTCAAACTCCAACAGTCTCCAGTGGCTATCGGCCCAGTGCCGATGTCTATCCTGCGCCACGCGAAGTCTGTCCCTGATGAGCTTCACCATCTCGGCTGCGTCAACAACCATCTTTGGCCCCAGTAAAGCTCGCTCACCAACATCATCCCAAGATAAGGATGTACGGCACCTACGCCCGTACAGAGCCTCGAAAGGTGATATCTCAATGCTGGCCTGGAAACTATTGTTGTAGGCAAACTCTACCAAATGAAGATAATCCTCCCAGGAACCTCCAAAGTCCAGGACGCACGTCCGCAACATTTCCTCAAGTGTCTGAATAGTCCGCTCTGACTGTCCGTCCGTCTGGGGGTGGTATGCAGTACTAAACTTGAGCTGAGTGCCCAAGCTGGTCTGCAGACTCCTCCAGAAGTGGAAAGTAAAATGGCTATTCCGATCTGAGACGATGCTGACCGAAACTCCGTGAATCCTGACTATCTGTCGCATATACAACTCCGCCAGCCTCTCTGTAGACGTACCCACCTTGAATGGCAAAAAGTGGGCCGATTTGGTCAACCTGTCAACGATGACCCAAATCACGTCTTTTCCTCCTGGAGTACGCGACAATCCTGAAATGAAGTCCATCGTAATATGCTTCCATTTCCACTCGGGAATGGGCAGCGGCTGCAACAATCTACCGGGCCTCTGTCTCTCTGCCTTGACCTGCTGACAGACCAAACACCTAGCCACGAAGCGAGCCACCTCCTGCTTTATTCTTGACCACCATACATGCTCCCGCAGATCTCGGTACATCTTGTGGCACCCGGGTGTATAGAGTACTGAGATCTGTGGGCCTCCTGTATAACCTGCTCCCTGAGATCTCCGCTGGGCACACACAATCTGGAACCGTGCCTCAAGGCACCATCCTCTGCAAGAGAAAACTCGCCCTCCCGCAATCCTGCTCGAACCTGCTCCTGGAGACACCGCAGAGCAATGTCCTCAAACTGTGCCGACTTGATCCTCTCCACCAAGTCTAACTGAATCTGCATCCCCCATAGCTGCATCTGCACTCCGGGCACAATTACCTCAATCCCAAGGCTCTCCAAGTCGGCAAGCAAATGCCGATCCATGGTCAAACACATGGCAGTCGGATACCTACTCAAGGCATCGGCAACCACGTTGGCCTTCCCTGGGTGATACTGAAGTAGGATGTCAAAATCCTTCATCAACTCCAGCCATCTGCGCTGTCTCATGTTCAACTCCTCCTGAGTGAACACATACTTTAAGCTCTTGTGATATGTGAAGATCTCCACCCTCTCACCATACAGATAATGCTTCCACAGCTTCAGAGCAAATATCACTGCTGCCAGCTCCAGGTCGTGGGTAGGGTAGTTCTTCTCATGGAGACGCAATTGCCTGGAAGCATAGGCAATCACCTTCCCATGCTGCTGCAATACACAACCCAGCCCCTTCCCTGAAGCATCACTATAAATAATAAAACCACCTGATCCTGAAGGCAATGTCAGAATCGGAGCTATCGTCAGCCGCTTCTTCAACTCATCAAAAGCTGCCTGACACTCCTCTGACCAAACATACTCAGCATCCTTCCGGGTCAACCGAGTCAACGGCTCTGCAACCCGGGAGAAATCCTGCACGAATCTCCGATAGTATCCTGCCAGCCCCAGGAAACTCTTGATCTCTGCAACTAAAGTCGGCGCTGCCCATGCCTCAACTGCTACAATCTTCTTGGGGTCAACTGAGATACCATCTCCAGTCACCACATGCCCCAAGAAGTCCACCCGATCCAAGAAGAACTCATATTTGGAGAGCTTCCCGTAAAGCTGCTCCTTCCTGAGAATCTCCAGCACTATCCTCAAATGCTCCTCGTGCTCCTCCTCAGTCTTGGAATATATCAAGATATCGTCAATAAACACCACCACAAACTGATCCAGATACTGGTGGAACACCTTGTTTATAAGGTTCATAAACACTGCTGGTGCATTGGTTAGCCCAAACGGCATAACCAAAAACTCGAACTGCCCGTACCGCATCCTGAAAGCGGTGTTGGGAATATCCTGCCCCTTCACCTTCATCTGGTGATATCCCGACCTCAGATCAATCTTGGAAAATACCTGAGCTCCGCTCAACTGGTCAAATAGAACGTCGATCTGCGGCAGTGGGTATTTGTTCTTGATCGTGAGGTTGTTGAGTGCCCTATAGTCAATACACATGCGTACTGACCCATCCTTCTTCGGCACGAACAACAATGGTGTACCCCATGGCGACGAACTCGAGCGGATGAAACCCTTGTCCTGTAGCTCATCCACCTGCTTCTTCAGCTCCACCAGCTCGCTGTTGTTCACCCGATAGACATGCTGAGAGATGGGCTCCGCTCCTAGAACCAAGTCTATCGAGAACTCTATGTCTTTGTCTGGTGGCAATCCCGGTAACTCCTCTGGGAACACATCATAAAATCTGCTATCGAGGGGTGTAGAATCGTCTGCTCCTCGACCGAGACTCCACAGAAGACTCCGCTGCTCTGCTCTGCCTGACGTCTGGAGTACTCGAACTCTGGCTCCCCCGGCACTCTGAAGAGAACTCTACCCCCTCTACAATCAATGCTGGCGTGGTGCCTGCTCAACCAATCCATGCCTAGTACTATATCGTAGTTCGGCAATGGCATTACGAGCAGGCTCACCTACAACTCACGGCCTCCCAAAACTACTCTTCGACCCTTACAAAGATCACTCACGAGGATAATGCCACCCCTGGTCGTGATCTTGTAAGTCCTAGGCAACGATTCAGCTACGATACCGTGTCTAATCGCAAAAGATACTGATATGAAGCTATGCGAAGCACCGGAATCGAATAATGCAAATGCTGGACTGGAGTCGAGAAGAATCGAAATTGTAATCAGCTCTCCGATGGCCTCCGCATCCTCTGCTGCCATGGCGAATCCTCGTCCCTGCTGGCCTCCCCTGGCCTGCTGCTGGTGCTGGACGAACCTCTGCTGCTGTGTCTGTAGGGCTGGTCCCCTCTGCTAGCCTGCTGGAGCCCTGGCTCCACCTCACAGAGCTGCTCGTCCCATGCGGCACTCCCTCATCTGGTGGTCTGCTGAACCACATACTAGGCACTGGCCCAGCCTCTTCTGGCACTCATTGGCGACATGCCCGGGCTTCTTGCAGTAGGCACAAGTAACACCCTGCCTCTGACCCTGCTGGTGCTGCCTCGGCTGCTGCTGCTGATAGACTGGCCTCTGCTGTAACGGCTGTGGCTGAAATTGCCTCAGCTGCTGATGCTGAAAGTGGGGCCTCTTGGCCTGGCCTCCGCTGCTGCTGCTGCTGCCTCCAACCGGGTCTCTTCCCCTCTTGAGCCTAAGCTCAAGATCATCCTTTGCCAACAAGGCTCCTGTCAAGATCTCCTCGAATGTGGCATCCCGGTTGCCCTTGGTCAAGGACTTGACCTCCTTGACTAGGCCCTTCCGGAACCTCTGGGCCTTTGCCGTCTCGCTCAAGCCCTCTACAAACCTGCCAAGGCGGCCGAACTCCCCGGTGTACTCCTCCACTGATAGACTCCCCTGGACTAGGCTCTCGAACTGCGTCTCTAAGGCTCTGAGTGCTGAATCTGGGAATAACTTCTTCTTGAAGAAGCCCTTGAACTGCTCCCAAGTCTGCCCAGCTACCCCCACCCTGGGGTCGAACTGATAACAGGTGCGAGCCAGATCTCGCATCCGACAAGTTGCGGCCTCGATCTGAAGATCTGCTGGAATCCTGGCCAAGCGGAAGATCTTCTCTATATGCTCGATCCACTCATCGGCATATAGGATCCCCTCTGTTCCCAGAAAGTCTCTGGGGCTTATCTTCTGAAACTGCTCGATCCCCGGTGTCCTCGGCTGATGGACCACTGGTCGAGCTGCGGCTGTCGTGACGGCCAACTCCATGCCTCTGTCCTGTCGAGCCTGCTGTCGGTCCATGAACTGCTGGAAATACGCGAACATCTGAGCTGCGTCCACGTATCCTAGAGGCGGCTGCTGGAAGGGATTCTCTGGAATGACAGGGTCCTGCCTCCGAGTCGGCGGATGCATACCCCCTGCTGCGGCTGCCGAGGTCTCAATACGAGCTGAGGTGGCAGGAGCTGCAGTCCCCTGGCCTCGCTGTACTGGCTGAGAGGTAGCAGTCCCCTCCACAGCATCCCTATGGATGGTACGCTGCGATCTAGTCTCTACCATCCTGAAGATAGATAAACAAAAGTATCAATTTCTGAGAAAGAAGCAAAATAACAAAGGCGGACAGTTAAAAATTCAAAGGATCAGCTGACAATAAGGATTTAAATGGCAATTAAAGGAATTTTTCCTGAAGTGATTGAGTACCCTAAAATTAATGTTCTATATCTTACTGTAGGCTGTAGTGATACTCTAGTTCGAATACCACTACACTTCTAGTCTAGACCTGCATGGGCCACCACTAAAAACGTGCCACTACCCGTACCCTAGAGTAAGGGCACGAGACGTGGGTACATCCAGCCTACGCCGCAGTGTCGGCGGTAGAACGCTGTCCTTGGTCAACACACATCTAACAATATATCTCTAAACAGTTTATACTCCACAAATGGGGGTGACATAGCAGTAAAACTCAATCACAACTAAGGAAGAGGTAGCACGATATGAAATAGAACTCAAGGAAATGAATAGATGAAAAGTAGTCTAAGATAATCCCAGCAATATCCAGCAGTACAAGGTCTCAGATACTGAAAGAAAGAATATATACAACTCTGAACTCCAAATATAGTCTAGCTAAACATGTCTCATGACTACATAAAATAAGATAAGCCTATCTAATCGAGACTAGGCAATCGGGGTGATATCCTCAGCTAGAGCTGGGTCCTCCTGAGGGTCCAACTCACAGGTGTCATCTAAGGCTGCCCCGTAGTAAGTGTCCAGGCAGGTCTCCTCCTCATCCTCTGTAATATTTCAACAGGTCCAGTCAGGACAGGAGCGAGCACAGTACATCTCAACAATTCATAGCAGGTTAGAAAATATAAACATGCAGTAGAGTAAGATACGAGTACTAAAAGAAGTGCAGTATGTAAACAGAGAGAGAAAGCTGTAATAGAAATATCTACTATAAATAAATAGCTAACATGTGGCTAATGAGTCAGAGTACAATATGGACATGTAAATGGCATGGGATGATTCTGATGCTACACTATGGAATAATTCTGATGCTACACTACTGGTGTATTATTCACATGTCCACTTCTACTCCCCTGTACCCCCAATCAATATACAAGGATCCAACCAGGTTATGTTATGATTCCATGTACAGCCTCCGAAGGGTGGTAAGCCCCCGAAGGGTGATAAGCCCCCGAAGGATGGTACATAGTAGACCCATAAATGGGATAAGGATGCCAGGAAGACTCTGTGATCATAAGAGTATATGTCACAAGTAATCGAAGAACCAACGAAGCATAGTGATATGCCATGTAAGTGAAACGCACAGAACATAGAGAACCCGATGCTCCCTAAGGGTAACATCTCAAAAAGGGATCCATATAGTACCAATCTGTGTGACCAATGTGACAGTACAAGTAAAGTAATCTACTGCAGGAAATAATTCTAAGCAGGATATGAAATGATCAGAGAATGTACTCGTCTGGTATCTGAGTGTCCAATAGGAAAGTACTGTCCGAGGAGTGGTGTCTGGCTTCTAATCAGAACAACACAAGTCACAATAAGTCCAGAATAGTATAATGAAGTCCTACTATGCATTCTACATGATTCTAGGTCAAACTAGGCCAAAGTCAACTCTTGGTCAACTCTGGTCAACCCTAGAAGTCAAACTAGGTCAACCAAGTCTCGACCAGGTCAAACTAGTCTATACTAGTCCACATTAGTCTATACTAGGTCACTATGGTCTAAATAAGGCTATGTTAGCTAGCTAGACCCATATCAAGTACCCAACTATATCAAGCCAATATACACTATCACACTCAATATACCATAGGCTATATAGCCACAATTCATAATGCATTTAGAAAGAGAGAGACAAAAGACTTGTGTGATGTGTCATACATGTGTGTACAGAAAAGAGAGAGGGGAGGACTGTGTGTGTAATGTAAGAGAAATTGACATGGTTTAGATAGGAGGCTATGTGTCATGTGTGTGTATGGTAGGATACATGAGTGTGAGCAGTGAGCAATAGTGATAGGATAAAAATAGTGGCAAAACAGTCCCTGTAACACCCAGTTTTCTAAAATGAAGGTAATTTTGAAATTTTATATTTTAAGTTATTTAATTATGGTATTTAATTAATAATATGATTTTTTGGTAATTTTTAATTATTTTTAAACTATTTAAATCATGACTTATGATTTTGGTGTTTGACTAGTGTAGCCTTAGAGACTGGTGACCTAGAGCCTAGCCATGTGATTAGGATGTTTGATTAGTACATTTTAGCCTATATGATATTTTGGTCATTTTAGGATTTATTTGAATTTTTGGGAATTTTTAGAATTTATTTTGGAATTGTTTGAATGAGGGTTGACTAGGTTGACTTTGACTAGCTTTGACTTTATGACCTAACCCTAGTTAAGTTGGACTTGACTAGATATGAGATCCTAGGTTAAGTTAAGTTAACCATACTCTAGTTAGGGAAACCAATTAGGAATTTTGAGTTTGAATGGAAGGATTTTGACCACAAGTCATGGCTTGTGATTTTTAAGTCCTTGATTTATGACTAAGCCCAAAGCCCATTAGTCAAGTGCCCAAACCCTAACCCTAACAATTTTGTCCAGCCAACTTAACCCTCCTAGGGATTCCCCCCATATAAATAACCTCTTAGAATTTAGGGCTAGCCTCTTTAGGAAGGAGCAAGTTTAGAAAGAGGTATTTTTTCTATTTCAAAAAATCCCTAGAAAATCTATTTTTCCTCCTTTTTAATCCAAACAAATTACAATAGTTTTTAATCTGAGTATTCTTGCTGTTGTTACAATTTATTCTCAGATTCAAATCAATTTGGAGGAGTTTCACCATCAAGAGGAGCACATCTCTTTAGAGTTTTTTTGGAGGTTTTGATACTTTGAGGTAACTTCCTATTCTCACCATAGAATCCTGAGATTTTTGCATCATTAGGGAGCCCTAAACCTAACCTAACAGTAGGAATAGGAAACCCTAAGTTTTCGTGTCCTTTCGTGTCCAAACTGGACACGTATCAGTGCACTGCTCTTTGTGTTTGTAGAAATGCCACTGAGGAAGTTTTTGTGTTATTTTTGAAATCTTTTTGAATAAGAAATTAGTATTTGTTGTCACTTACACGATTCTTCACGACTGAGGGTGTCTCTGTGTCGCATCGTGTCATATTCGACACGTGCACATGCGAGTGCGCGCACGCGTACGGGACTGTGCGCGTGTCCTGCTGTGCGGGGGCTATTTCTCTTCGGACACAGCACAAGGACACGTGAAACTTGACACACACTAGGGGGCAATGACTGACACCATGTGTGTCAAGTCTCACGTGTCCCCGTGTCATGTCGAGTGAGCACGAGGCTCTGCACTGATCGGGACTGACAGGTACTGTCGGTTTTGGGTGTCACTGATATGCGTGTGTAAGTTGGACACGCGGACACTAGGACACAGTGCAGGTCGACCTAGTCCTAGCCCTAGTATATGTGTACACGTGTGAACGAGCACGTGGCCTAGTTCGTGCTGTATCGTGTGCACGACACGCGTGCACACGTGCACGGTGTGTGCACTGAAACAGTGCCTGTGTGTACTGTTTCGTGTCTTGATTCAGTTTGGACACATCGTGTCCACTTGGGTGGACACCATTATGTTGTATGACACATATATAATATATATTTTCATTACCAACTTTTTATTTTGTGTTTTAGTGAGTTTTCAATAGGCATTTGTCAATTTACCCAAATAACTGATACATAAAATTTCTGTGGTTCAATTTTTGTGTTGTTTGGTGTCCTTTTGAATTCAAAATGGGATTGAGAGAGATTTTGAGAGTGGGGGGGGAGTGTTTTGGGCTTGTCTTGTTAGAGGGATGTAGCTTAAGGTTTAGCTACATTTGGCCTTAGGCCCTGTGCAGATCAGTAGGAGTAGTACAGTGGCCATTGGCCACTGGGCAGTTGTATAGTAGTGAAGAGTTTTGGCCATTTTGGTGTATGATTGATTGGGCCTTTAGTATATTATGTATCAGTTGGCCTTTAAGTTGTGTGATTGGTGAGGGGTTATGACCATTTAGTATTGTATCAGAGAGTTGGGGTCGGGTTTTGATACCTTGGCCTTGGGTATCAGTTGTGAGTGAGGATTGAGAGTTAGTTGATTAGAGTATCAGGGATTTTGAGTTAAAATGTTGTATCATTTGGGATATGGGTATGATAGATGTTAGAGTTTGTGTGTTATTTGGTAATGTGGTTTTGAGGTTTGAGAGAGTGAGATTGTTGGGGTTAATGGTTAGGCTTGGCTTTGCCTTGCTTGCATTGCATTAGAGCAGCATTGCAGTAGTAGCTCGAGAACTACTGCCCAGAGAGGAGGCTGCAGCAGTCCCCACAGGGACTGAAATGCACCAGCAGTAGCAGCTGTCTTAGGGACAGCAGTAACAGGTTTTTGGGATAGGTGTGAGCTGCACTCTATAGCCCCATATTCAGTCCATATAACCTAATGTTGGCTGTCCCTAAATTGTTATCCCTACAGCCCATGTACACCCCCAATCAACCACATTGTAGTCCAGATTTCACACCACAAACCTATCCCTCCTCAACCACATTTCTATCCAGGTTTTGCCCATATATGGGGCTGTCCTTTAAGCACAGTGCAGTCCTAATTTGACTCAAAGACAGTCCCTAACATCCCTATAAACCTGTCAATTTTAGTCCATATGTTTCACACCTATTTGGACTGTCCCATACCAGCTTTGATAGCCCTAAGCACAGCCCCATGTTTAGCCCTTAACAGCCTCAGAAACTAGTCCCTCAAACCAACTGCAGAACAGCCCACATTTAGTCCATTCATTCACCTATTTAACAGTCCTTGTAAACACCACACTAGCCCATTTTAGACTAGAAATCAGTCCCCACATGGCTCTCCTAAAACCTGTTATTAACAGCCCTATTTTACACCATGTTGGCTGTCCATGTGACAGTCCAACATCATCCACAAAATCAGCCATTAGCAGGCCCCTTAAACCCCCACATTCCTGTCCACAAATGACCCATGGACAGCCAAACATTTTAGTCCTATACTAAGCCCATGTACACCCTTTGAGAGCTCCACTAAATTAGTCTAAACCAGTCCCTATGATACACCTCATGTGCTGTCCCAAATCAGTTATCAACTGTCTTGAACCTGTCCATTTGATTTCCTTGGTTAACCCTCCATATCATTCCATTTTAGTGAGTTTGAGTGTGTGTGTGAGTATTTGTGAGCTTGTGTGTGTTTAGGAGCTATAGGTATGTGTGTGAGATATTTGTTTGAGCTTAAATATATACATGTATATATATATATATATATATATATATATATATATATATATATATATATATATATATATATATATAAAATATATATATATAATATATATATATATATATATATATATATATATATATATATATATATATTTCTATGTGAATTCAGGTGTGGGCCTAGATGTAAACTAGGTTGTGTGATGGTTGGTTTGACTTGTGTGGTATGAGTCGTAATGACTTAGTATACTAGCATAGCCAGTTTAGCCTAGTTTAGATTAGTTTGGACTAGTTAGGCCTAGTATAGGCTAATGTAGCCTTGTATAGACTAGTTTAGGCTTGATAGCCTAGTTTAGACTTGGTTAGACCTAGTAGACCTAGTTTGACTTCTAGGGTTGACCATAGTTGACCAAGAGTTGACTTTGGCCTAGATTGACCTAGATTTATGTAGAATGCATAGTAGAACTTCATTTTACCATTTTAGACTTGTTGTGACTTGTGCTGTTCTGATTAGGAGCCAGACACCACTCCTTGGACAGTATATTCTCTTCAGACACTCAGGCTATCAGGCGAGTACATTCTCTGACCGTTTCATACTTGTATGGATTTACATTCTTGCTCTAGATTACTGTACTTGATGCTGACATGACTGTTATCACGGATTGGTACTATATGGATCTTCTTTTGAGATGTTATCTCCTTGTATTCACTAAATACATATTGTGATGTGCGTTTCACTTCCATATTGTATTTATTAAATACCCATATCCTTGTATACTTATTGTGCATATTGTACTCTCATTATCACATGAGCCCCAGGGATAGACCATTGTACACTATTCTATAACATTGTACATCTATTGTATAACATTGTACACTATTGTATAAGATAACGTAACTGGAGTAGATCCTTGTGTATTGATTGGGGAGGGGGAGTAGAATTGGTTATGTACTCAAATCCTATTGTACAACATTGTATAACTATTGTATATGTCTAGTGTACACCCACGTACAATGGAGTTACCATTGCATTGTCCTAGCCCGTTTACATAACCAGATTGTACTCTAAATCACATGTTCCTTACAGTTCTTACTTATCATATTTAGATATTTACTGTTATCAAATCTCTACTATTTTTCATATACCTTCTTCTTTCAGCGCTTCATGTACTTTACTCTATTGCATGCTTTATATTTCCTAACTCGATATGAACTGCATGAGATATTTTGTGCTCGCTCCCGTCCTGACTGGACCTATTGAAAATATTACAGAGGATGAGGATGAGGCCTGCGTAGACACTTACTATGAGACAGCTGTAGATGACATGTGTGACCCAGATTTCCAGCTTGATCCACTAGCTTAGAGACTGAGGCTCCCTAGTCTAGGTTTTACTATTTCTGTCTTCTGAGATCTGATTGTATATATTCTTTCATTTTCAGTATTAGAGACTTGTATTGAGTTGGATGTTCTGTTTTGTATGGCAGTAGACACTTAGACTCTCTCTCTGATTGTATCATGTGGATCTTTTTATTCCAGTATCTATCTATCTTTATTTTCATCATTCTGTCTTAGATGTGATTGAGACTGTATATTGCTATGTCACCTCCATTCGGAGTGTATATACTGTACTGGTACCATTATATTGTTAGATGATTAACCTAGGACAGCGTTCTACCGCCGACACTGCGGCGTAGGCTGGGCGTTGTTACGTTCTCGTACCCTCACAGGGGTTGCGGGTCGTGAAAGTCCCTAACATCTCAGATTTAACAGTCCTGATTATGATTAATCAGAGATCAATCTCAGATAACAAGTATTAAATCTAAACAGTTCAAAATAATACTCATGTATACATGTCTATTAAAACAGTCCCCTAATCTAATCTCAGTTTAAAGATTCAACATTAGTTAGCAATTTGAACTCAAGGCCAAAATAGAACACCAATTCAGTAATTGAACTAATATAATTTCTAGGTTTGAACATAGGAACATTGAAATCAAAGTGTCAACAATTATAAAGAAGAACAATGTAAAAGAATGAATCAGTGCAAAACAGTGGCATGGCATGTCAATTCAACTCTGTTTTAATGAACTGTGTATCAAATACACATCAAAACCAAAATCATAGATTTATATTGAACCCCCAGGATCTGTCCATAACTGGTTTAAACCAACTTCAAATCTCAGTTAGTTATCTAAGCATCCATTAAAACAGTCCAACATTCAATTATCCTAACATGGCAGGAAATTAACAGTAAAATCTGAGATAGTGAACAAGGAATAAAACAAATTCAGAAAAGGAAAAAGGAAATCAGTTTATGTTGCTCCTACATCTTATCAGACTTTATTGGTTAGTTATCTCAGGTTATCATAAGCATAGGAGTAGGAAACTGATTCCTGTGACCATTGCTCACATTGTATACATACTTCTACACATTCAAAATCCTAATCAATCAGAAAACAGTCAACTGGGAACTCAGGATTTTGAAGTTATCATTAACAAATAACCTAGTTGATATTCTCACAGGAACCTAATACATAACCTTACATGATATCATAAATGCTAGATTCATTTATGAATTCTACAGGAACAGTGAAGCATAGCACTGATACTCCTACAGTATCAGGAATATGAACCCAGTCCAACCATTAGCCAAAATCCTATTCTCACAATCAAAGCCTATAATCATTTGTAAAAGCTTAGTAAATATGAAATGTAACATGTGGGAATCATCATAGTTAAGAACACATAATCAACAAAGGAATACAGGTATTGGGAAAACTAGAAAAAAATAGTATCAGTGAGAATTTGCTTCAGTGAAGAATGAGTGATTTCTCATTCATTCAAAATCCAAATCTCCACCTAAAACTGACTTAAACATGAAGCTAGTATTTAGCAGAGATAATCAACACAAATTGGATCTATCTAATCAAGTTAAACAGGATTTAAAGCATTTAAAACAGTTACACAGGAACACACATATATTGAACACTGGAACAAACAGTGCATGACACGTGCACAATCGATTTCTTTCTCGACACGAAATGAAACCCAATAAAACTTGGGGAATGTCATGACAGACATTGCCCCTAGGTTTACTTTGAATCTCGTGTCTTGAAACCCCGTGTCGTGTCCGCTACAGACCCCGTGTAGCAGGAGATTACTGTAGCGCGCGCGAGCGTGTGCACGCGCGTGTCCACTCCACGAATCCGACTCAAAACGACACGAACACTTCCACAGAAGATCAAAAATGCATAAGCAACAGTAAAACAAATATTCCTATTTAAAAACATTGTACAAACGAGATCGAAATGCCCTTTGATGTATTTCGACAAACACTGAAACATGGGTTCTGATACGTGTCCAGAACGAACACGAAACTCACGAAACCCGACACAAAACCTATGCTGATGCTTAGGGGACTCCTAGGGCTCCCTAATGATAAGGACCAATCAAAATTTCGTGGAAATTTTAGAGAGTTACCGAAGCTTGAACCTTCAAGAAAAATCCCCTATTCAATTGCTCTCCTCTTGATGTCCCAATCCACCAAAATCACCCCAAACTGAAATAGAACATTAATGACAGCAAGAATAGATAGATTAGGACCTAATAGAAAAGATTTGAATGGAAAAGGAAGAGGAATGGAATTTTAGGGATTTATTGAATAGGAACAAACCTTGATTTTTCTAACTTGAGCTTTCCTAAGAAGGAGGCAACCCTAGATTTTAGGAGATTATTTATATGGTGGTGATCCCTATGTAATAGGTGGCCGGCCACATCTCTTAGGGTTAGGGTTTGGCGAATTCTTTGGGCCTTGGGCCAAGTTACATAGGCTATGGTTGATTTGATTAATTAAAGGCTCTAAATCATAAGCCATGACTTATGACTTTCTAATCCTTATTGCTAATTAGGTTCTAAGGACCAAACCAAGGTTAGGCTAGGTTAGACTAGAGTCATATATCCTAACCAAACTCATACTAACTAGGGTTAGCTCCTAGGTTGGTCTACAAGGGTCCAAACTAGCCAAGATCAATCTAGTCCAAACAATTCCAAAATAATTCCTAAAAATTCCCATAAATACAAATTAATTCTAATAAATTTAAATTAACCCAAAAATGACAAAAATACCCTCATACTAGGAATGTGGTAGTGACATTTTCAGTTGTCTGGAGTTGTATTTACTTTATGGATTACTGTATTTGAGCTTTGAGACGTATTTCTGGGTTTGTGTATCTTAGATACTTAGACTTCTATCTACTGTATCTCTTTGGATTTCATATTTTATCTATCTTTTAATATGCTCTACCTTAGATGTGATTCAGTTTACATTCTGCTATGTCACCCCCATTCGGGGAGTATAAATTGCTTAGCATTATATTGTTAGATATTGTGACCTAGGACAGCGTTCTACCGCCGATACTGTGGCGTAGGCTGGACGTACCCACTTTTCGTGCCCTTACTCTAGGGTGTGGGTCGTGACATGTATGCTTTTCGTCATCAGGGAACATCTTGATTTGGTTGTACCCCGAGAAACCATCCATGAATGACATACGCTCGAAGCCGCAGGTGTTATCAATCATGATATCTGCGATAGGGAGAGGGAACTCATCCTTAGGACGTGTTATTCAGGTTTCGGAAGTCGATGCAGATTTGAATCTTCCTGTTCTTTTTGAGGACTGGTACTATATTAGCTACCCAGTCTGGATGTTGTTCCTCGCTGATGAACCCGCTAGCTATCAGTTTGTTGACCTCAGCTTCAATGGCATTCATGATGTCGGGGCAGAACCGTCGTTGCTGTTGCTTGACCGGTTTTGTGTCCAAATGAATGTTGAGTTTGTGAAGTGCAACCTCAGGGTTAAGTCCTGGCATGTCTTCGAAGCTCCAAGCGAACACGTCGATGTATTCTCTGACGAGTTGCAGTAGCGATTCCCGCTCTTCGTTTGTCAGATTCTTGCTGACGAAGATGGGCTTTGGAGAGGACTCATCACCGAGATCAACTTGCACAACCTCATCTTCGGTGGGAGGCTCTCTTTGTTCGAACCGCTTCTCCTATTGCATGTCTAGCTGTTGTGCCCACGGCTCTAACTCAAGAAGTTCAGGAATGTCTTCATCTTCTTCGTAGGCATCTGCGAATGCCATATTGACAGACAAGACTTGCCTGAATACGTCTCCGATACTGACATCCGAATCAGAAGTTGGTGATCCGGTTGAGTGTGAATGCCAGTTGCATTCCTCATCTGAGCTTTCATGGGTCGTTGTAGGTGTAACATAACCTAGCCCACATCTGGTCTTGTTGTAGTAATCCCGTGGTTTTCCAGCCGGGACCGACAACTATAAGGGTAATCACCGTCCAGTACCGTAGTTCAAGCCAGGCATTATTTTCAGATCATACCCCTATTTTTGTATGAGGTACTTGGATCGGGAACTATACAGATAAAGGGGCAGTCTCCCGGTGTCGGTTTCGAGATCAACTTCTTCTATCGTGAAGGGTTATGGATCATTCTTCCGGCCAAAGATAATTGGATGATCCTCTTCCTTAACTATGCGGTAAGCATCTTCCACTGGAGTAAGTTGGTTTACGGTGTAGACATTTGTCACCTGTGTGTGTTGGTGGGTGCCTATACCGTGTTCCATAGCATACACTGTACAAAGCTTATTAAGCTCGAAGTAGTTCAAAGATAGCCCTTTATTAATGAAGTAAGATATCATTTCCAGTGGGATTACATCATCTGCGGATGGAACATCAGTGTGGGGAGCCACATACTTGGCCAGTTCTGACTCTTCTTCGGCTACCCCGTGTGTAAATGAAGACTGGGAGGATGACTTGGACAGCTTAATCATCAGGGGCTCTACTGGTGGAGCAGAACGTAGAGTCGTTGGCGTACTAGCGATCCCCAATTTGGTGCTTGGTGCTAGACGGGGAGTTGTTGGCTGGCTAGCAGTCCCTGGCTTAGCGCTCGGCTGCCGATTTATTGTGGGAAGACGAATCGTCATTGGCTTGACCGAGGGATTGAGCTCCTCTATTTGTTGTTGGCTAGCTCTAGGTAGCCTGATTGTCAGTGGCTCTGTCATGGGCCTTGGCGCTTGGCCAGATCTTAGCAGTCGGATTATCATCTTCCCTTTCTGTGTAGAGAGGCTGATTGCATCCTTACGCAGAGTGGCTGTAAGGGGTTCAGTTCTGCCATGTTTGCGGGCTTGGAGGTTGATCGTCAGAGGTTCTTCCGATCCAGTTGCCGCCTCAGTTGGAGCTTGAGTATCTTCTTCGACAAGGTGCCTTTTCGACTTCTCGTACAAGCATGAGTCTGAGTAGTAGGATTCGACCCCTTTAAAAGGATCGATGTCGGCTAATTTTGTCCTTACGAAGCCATGCTTATCGACGTACTTGAAGCATTGGTGCAGTGTGGAAGGCACGATCATGTAATCATGTATCCAAGGACACCCCAGGAGAATATTGTAGGAAGTGTCCGCATCTATGATATAACAGGTCACTTCTGACTGAAGGTCGCCGATTTGGCACTTCAGGCGAATCTTCCCGATAGGATAGCTTCTTCCTAAATTGAAACCATTGATAGCAGTATTTGTCGGCGTCAGGCGATGCATTGGGATGCGCAGATGGTGTAGCAGGCTCTTTGGGATGATGCTTATTGAAGAACCTGGGTCAATATGCATCCGGTCCACCTTGATATCGCCAATGTACCAAGTATAATACAGAGGGCGATCGTGCAGGTTGGTCTTGATAAGCATATCCTGCAGGGTGAAGACAATATTGGGTATTGCGCCTGTACAAGCGCTGTCCTGGAGATCTGCAGGAGAGCCCTCCCCAATAAGATTGGACTGAGCCAGATATGCGTCGGCATTCTGGAGTGCCTCACTCAGTACGATGCGAACATCTTTGGAGAGTCTCAGGAGCTCGTATAGTGATAATTTGGCTGGTGTGTTGGCCAATTTTGCCAAGATGTTAAAGTTGTAGGGCCTCTCCAGCCCATGAGGCGTCTCTCTTCGGAGCGGTTTGTCAAAACGAGTCTCCTTCGGCATAGGTTTATCGATCGTTGGAGGCTGAGAAGGTCCTGGAGCATCAGCAGTAGCCGGCTGATGATCTTCAGCCGAATTACCCGGTGTAGGTTGGGATTGTGCACATGACCAGGTGATGACAGCCGTAGCTTCTTCGACCTCTGCCGAGATTGTGCGGCATGATTTGACTTTTCCACTCTTCTTCTTGCTGATGGAGGATGGTGCGGACTGAGTCATTTTAGGTACCAAGTCCGGATGGACCCACATGACCTTCCCTCGTGATGTGGTAAGGGGTACTAGACCAGCAGCCTGGTCTCGAGGAGGTGAAAGGTTAGCGACCTCCATCATTGCTCTGGGGACGTGTACTACTCCATCTTGAGTCTTTGTCGGAGAGAAGCTGCCGAATTGTACTGACACTATGTTGGCTGCCACGGTCACCTCTTCGAAATCAATGGCCAGGGCCTTAGAATCGATGAGATGTTGGATGTATCGCTTCAGTTGGAAGAAATCTTGCATGGCATAGTAGACATAGCAATGGTAGTGGGAGTACTTGGGGCTCTCCATCTCTACAGGATGAGGTTTACGCCTTGGAGGAGGGAGCTGAATTCGACCTCATTGTATGAGCATGTCCAAGATGGGCTTGACATGGCCGTCCTCAAAGGAGTAGGTCATCTGAGGCTACTACTTTTCTGCCGGTTTTGGCTCAAGCTTCTGGGCTGTGTCGGCCACCATAGTCTATTTTTCCTTGCTGTCTCGATTGTTGGAGGGGTTACCACCATTGAGGCTGTTGGCATTAAGCCGTCTGCCCTTGTCCTCTCCATCCGAAATGTGCAGTCCCAATTGGCAAGCTTTTTTCAACTTGTCTTCTGTGCCAGTGGCACTGATGATGAACGTCTTCCAGTCCTTGAATTGACTCTCGCCCATCCAGAGGCTGATTGTGGGGAGCATCCTCTTTTGGCAAATTTCAATCAGGGAGGAATCAGGGTTACCAGAAGGCAACTTCATCGCGGTTTGGCAAAATCTCTCAATATAGTTCCTTGTCAGCTCCTTTTCTTCTTGAATAACGTCTATGAGGGTGGACATCATCACGTCTTGTCCTACTTCGTAGAACCTCTCCAGGAACATACGTTTGAAGCCGGCGAAGGAATGGATGCAGTTGTCCGGCAAGTTACGGTACCAGTCGAAGGTGACCCCTTCCAATGCTCCAATGAACAACCGCGTAAGGATGGCATCGTTATGAGGTAGATGGTCGATTATGACTTCGAAGTAGGTGATGTACCTGCTTGCAGATGTCTTCCCTTCATATGGATTGATGTTGAATGGTTTATATCTTGGTGGGAAGGGAACATCTCTCTATGCAGCCGAATACGGTTGTCGTATCCTGAGGTTCTGGCAGGTTTCTCGATCGTGGAACATGGCTCGGAGCTTCTAAACCTCTCGTCTTGCCTCTCTGGCCTCATCTGCAGCGGTGGAAGCCGATATTGTCGGAGGATTGTCACCCAGGTTTGGTGCAGCCGTGTTTGAGTCCGTATTAACCGCGGGACCCAAGCTTGTTTGGCCAGACATCCTTCCTTGCAGAGTTGGAAGGGCCGCTTTGATCTCGTCCACATACATGACCAAGGTATGCAGTATGGCCTCCAGAGTGTCGATGCGTTGGCGATCACTGGGACCGTCTTGGTTGTTGTCCGTCATGAACACTGTCCTCATATGAGGAGAGATGGAAGGAACGGTTGAGGATGTGCCCTCTGAGTCATACACTTGTACAGAGAAGTCGTCAGGGTATGCGGGAATGTTCTCATCTGGTTCGGACTCAGAAGGAGTGGTACCTCCAGCTTCAGAGCTTGCCTCGTCTTGAGAGTAGTGGACGTTTTCTGGGACGTCAGAACCTGCTGTATCTGTTGGGGGAACCGTTTTCCCTAGATTATCTTCTTGAAACACCGGATTATCGTGGATGTTCGAAGGAGTGCTACCCCCGGCCCAGCACCTCCCAGAGATGTGGATGACGAATCTCCAAGTGTGGAAGATTTCGTCTTTGAGCGGGTACCTTGCTAAACTCCTCCTGTAACGGTGGTAGACAACCGCTTAGAAGAGAATTTTTTGGTTATGCTAGTTGAGATTTTTGGACTGGAGGTGTTTGTTTTCTTCTCTCTCCCGCTGCCAGGGATCTTCTGAGCAGAATTACAGGAGGCGACGAGAAGCGCTTCGTCCTCTGAGCTTGGTTGTTGCAGTCGTTGGAAGACGGATCGTCGGTCCTCTTGTGTGGCCGCCTTGCTGCAGCAGCAGTTGACAATGACTTGAGTGCAGTGATGTCCACGAAAGGATTCTCTGCACACCAAGTTTTCGTCTCTTTCCTTACGTTTATGAAGAATCACGTTGCGTAAGTCACTCATTTTGTGGGCCCGGGAGTCCTGAGCACATGAGTGTGTTGGCATCCTGCCTGCTCCCTGATGTGGGGGTAGTACGAGTACTTGCCCCTGATCATTGTTGGGAGATTCTTGATAACTATTCTATTTGTTGGCCGCCAGGGACTGGACACGGATAGTTTTATACAACTTTCTATTAGGGGCCCATGTAATAGTCAGCGGGACGCCCTGATAGTCAGAAGTTTGGACAGCTGACTGAGCTCGATGAGCCGGCGCTGTCCTAGACTTCTTCCTTCTAGCACCCGAGAGTGTATAGTAGGAAGAGTCCAATTGGTGCGTCACAAAGTTTGGCACAATCTCTTGAGAGCCTCTAAGGTCAGGACTGCATGAGAGGCGGTCAAAGACTGACCATGAGCCGCATGGAGCAGATGGTATGCGGCTGGTATTGGTGGCCGTGCAGGATGTCTGTATGTGGCTGGCATGTATGGCTGTATGAACCTTCTGTATGCGGCTAGAAGCGGTGGCCGCATAAGCAGTCTGCATACGGCTGGCAGTCGTGGCCGCAAGAGCCTCCTTCACGTGGATGGAAGTTTTGGCCGCATGAGCCTTCTGTATGCCGCTGGCTTCTGTGGCCGCATGAGTCTTCATGTGGCTGGCGCCTTTATGCAGCTTCTTCTTGGGCCGAACAGAGTTCCTCTTTGCCCCTACGAGTCCAGCATCGTAGTGTTTTCCTCTGCCGGACTTGGGGACAGTAGAGTCCTCTATGGTCTGAAGTGGGGCCGCACGAGAGTCTTTTCCGTCATTTTGGGTAGCAGGGGGCATTTCCTCTAGAGCTTGGGAAGGAGAAAATGGTTTGGGCCTCCACTCCTTGCGAGCCTTCTTCGTACGGGCTCGCTTCTGGACCGGACCAGCGCTCCCGTCGGAGAGCATTTCTTCAAACGTCTGCTGGTCGAAGCGGACGACCAGCATCTGTTGAGTGGAGCCAAGTTTTGCTGCGTCCGATTGTGTCACCAACTCCTCAGCCATGAAGAAGTTAGTCCCCAGCAGAGTCACCATCGTGTTTGATATTGATTATAAAAGAACAGAACAGTTTTATTGGAGGACTGGACTTTTACTTCACAACACAAACTCGCTCGTACAAAGAAAACCTAGGAATGACAACCTAGGTACAGCAATCTAAGTACAATTGTTTAGTTTTTTCTGGGGGGTGACGGTAGAGGCTCGAGAGAGTGCCATCAACTCTGCCTTACTCCTTGGACGATCGGACGTAGCCTTGGATCCGATGAAGAAATACTCTCAGGATGTGTGGGGAGATTCTTCTGGGTGCCGCCGCTCTCTCTGTGCGTGTCTTTCTGTCTCTTTTGCAAGGGAATGACACCTTACTATTTATAGGAGTGGGGTGTGATAAGTAGGGTTTGCAATAATTGCTCCTTAAAAGTGGTAGGTTAGGGATTGGTTACGATTTGCCTTGATCTTGTTTGTTGAAAATTAATCCGGGCAGTTAATATTGATTGTAACAAATCTGGACAGTTAATGTTGATTGTACCAAATCTGCATGGGCAGTTAATGTTGATTGCAACAAATCTGCATAGGCAGATAATATTGATTGCAACAGATCTGTATCGTGATGATTTGTGGATATCAGCAAATTCGAGTGAATAAATCTTGTTAAATCTTCTACCACGTGTCCAACTGTATGTTATGTTAATTGCCATAAATTTGGATTGTTGGGATTTGATCAACTCCTGCCACATGTCCCAACTGCTGCGAGCCGCGTGGAGGACTGTCATCATTGAGCCGCATGAGTGTGGCCTTTAACCGAGCCGTATGAAGGTGGCAACCGCATGAGGGTGGCATCCGCATGGAGATGGCAGCCGCATGAGGATGGCAGCCGCATAGAGATGGCAGCCGCATGATAGTGGCAGCCGCATGGAGATGGCAGCCGCATGAGAGTGGCTGCCGCATGGAGATGGCAGCCGCATAAGAGTGGCAGCCGCATGAGAGTGGCAGCCGCATTAAAGTAGGTAGCCGCATAGTGAGCTTCAAATTGGTGGATCGTGCCATCTATAAAGATTTCCTTTATTTTCCTAGGAGCACGCCATTATGTCAGAGTCATCATTGCGGCTTTATGTCAGAGCTGTCAATTCACCTTTATGTCAGAGTTGCCATGTTGCGTCAGGGCATTAAATGAGGCCGCTGCTTGATGGCCAGCTGTAGAGGCGAACCGCATAGGGCCATGTGGCTTTTACCCGAGCCGCATGGAGCTATTGGGGATTTCTGAGCCGCATAAAGCTCTGAAGGACTTTTGAGCCACATGAAGCTCTAAAGGACTCTTGAGCCGCATGAAGCTCTACGAGATTCTTTGAACCGCATGAGACACCCTCTGTTTTGAGCCGCATGGACTTTCCTGTTCTTTTTTATGCTTTTACAGAGCTCATGCGTCATCAGCTTGCCCATCAGAGTTTCTAGTGACATAGCCGTAAGATCATTTCCTCCGATAATCGCCGTGACCTTGGGGTTCCAGATCTTCGGCAATCCTCTTAGCACTTTACGTATCTTCTTATGGTTGGAATATACTTTGCCAATGGAAGATAGAGGGTTGACGATGTCGAGGAATCTTGTGAACATCTGAGTACTCGTCTCATTTTGCTTCATTTTGAATGCCTCGTATTCTTGTGTCAAATGGATGATCTTTGATTCTTTAACCTATGTGGTTCCTTCATGATCACCTCCAGAAGCCTCCATACTTCGTGTGAGGTGGAGCTTGTAGAGACCCTGTTGAATTCAGTTATGTCTATTGCATATAAGAGAGCATTAATAGCCCTAGCATCTAGACTTGCCTGTTTCTTTTCCTTGTCGAAATTTTTGTCGTTAGGTTTTCAACAAGAGTCGCCTCGACAGCTATTCTGGTAGGCATTTTGTAACCATCCATGACGATGGTCCACAGATCAAAGTCTAGAGACTTAAGATAAAAACTCATCCTAGTTTTCCAATAGGTGTAGTTAGTTCCGTCAAATAGAGGTGGCCTATTTGTGGACTGCCCCTCACCATAGTTGGAAAAGGTAGGTTGCCTGGTTGCAATGGATCAGCTCTAGGATGTTAATCCAATATAAAAGAATAGAGCTCTAATACCAATTAAAGTACGTATAGGAAACTCTAGAGGGGAGGTGAATAGAGTATGTGTCAAAATACCCAATTAAAAAAATTTAACTCTATTCAAGTCCAACCAACAGAAATAATAATCAGAGTATAAGTGCGGAATATAAATAGAGATCAGAAAAATATACACAGACACAACAGTTTTTAACCTGGTTTCTCTCATGGAGGACTAGTCCAGGTCTGAGAACTCTAGCTCAGGATTGAAATCCACTATTTGTGAAATAGCGCACAACCATGTGCCTCTACTCAGAAGAGCATGCCAAATTCTGACAGATTTGTGGATGGTGAAACTTGGAATTGTCCAAGTGACTTCTTTTGAAACTCTTGCACACAAACTTCTAGTTGCCTCGCACTGAGCACCTTGGAGGCTTAGGAAGTTTTGTGGCTAGTTAGATGAGAAAAATAAGCTCTAGAATGTATAGGCTATAGGAGAAGAAAATATGAAAGATTGGATAGATTGAAAATAAGAGAAATCAAGGCCTATATATACTAGTCCAGAGAGGCAAAGTTTGACCAGAACTCTGTCCCAAAATTTCAAATATTTAGCCGCTGGACAACTAGCAACCAGCAAGCCCTAAAAATTAGGTCCTAAAACTAAGGGGAAAGAGTTTGGCCCGAACTCTGTGTGGGGCAGAGTTCGGCCCGAACTCTGTGTGGGACAGAGTTCAGCCCGAATTTTGTGTGGGGCCGAGTTCGGCCCGAACTCTTTGTGGGACAGAGTTCAGCCCGAACTCTGTCTCCTAGGGGACAAAAATTTTAAATGGGCTATGTGGGATAGGCAAGTTTTGGAGTTTGTTTTGTGGAGCTTTGGGTATTAAGTCTAGGGTTAAGATACTTAGTATGACTTAACTTACAATAGCCTAGACTCAATAAAAAATAAAAATACAGACTCAGAGTACAAGTAACAACACTCTCGAAGCAACCATCGATGATGTCTGTCTTGAACTAATATGTGATGATGTTCTATTTTGGAGCTTGATAGAGCTTGATGTGTCAAGTTGGATTATAACAAATATCGTCTTGTTAATTATCAAGATTAGATTGACTGCGATCCAGTTTGGGTCAACAAAGACATACAAGAACAGATATAAAGAAAGAATACCTCATGGTTTAAAATACCGCTCGCGCATATCTTCCTCTCTCTCCTAAGTGGATTCACACAGAGAGTGATGATTCCAAGTGATATGAACCAGAGAAAATGTTTTATTTCGCAACACCTTTTCCCTACGATCCAAAATCCCTACGGGCTGCTCCTGATACTGGAGACAAGGTCCAAACTCAATCTCAGAGTGATCCAACATACGGCTAGGGTTTGCCACGTATCATCTCAACTGCAACACATGAAACACGTTGTGTACCCCATCCAGAGTAGACGGTAAGTCTAGCCGATAAGCTACAGCTCCGACCTTCTCGAAAATGCCAAAAGGTCCAATGAACCTTGGACTAAGCTTCCTACCTCTTCCGAATCAGATAGTACCACATGTTAGAGAAATTCTCAGGAACACCGTATCGCCAACTTAGATGCAAAATAAGACTTAGCACAAATTCCTAAAGCAAACAATCACAAGCAAGAACAACCAAGAACTAAACTATATCTCAAACTCTAACGGTCTCCGGTGGCTATCGTCCTAATGTCGCTGTCTATCCTGCGCCACCCAAAGTCTATCCCTGATCAACTTAACCTTCTCTACTACGTCCACTACAATCTCTGGGCCAAACAATACTCTTTCTCCGACAATATTCCATGACAAGGGAGTACGACACCTCCGTTCGTATAGAGCCTCAAATGGTAACATCTTTATACTAGCCTTATACCTGTTGTTGTAAGCAAACTCTACCAGGTGGAGATGGTCCTACCAAGAACCTCTAAGATCTAACACATAAGTGTGAAGCATATCCTCGATTGTTTGAATGGTCCTCTCTGACTGCCCATCCGTCTTAGGGTAATATGCAGTACTAAACTTGAGTTGAATGCCCAAGCTAGCCTACAAACTCCTTAGAAGTGAGAAGTGAGAAGTGAGCAACTATCCTGATCTGAGACTATGGTCACAAGAACTTCGTATAATTTGACTATATTCCTTACGTATATCTCTGCTAGCGTCTCCGTAGACAAATCCATCTTAAAAGGTAAAAAGTGGGCCGATTTGGTCAATCTATCAATGATAACCCAAATCGTATCTTTCCCTCCTTGAGATCGTGGAAGTCCTAATACAAAATCTATAGTAATGTATTCCCACTTCCACTTGGAATGGGTAGTGGCTGAAGCAAGCCACTTAGCCTCTTTTTCTCGGCTTTCACCTGCTGGCACACTAAGCATCGGGATATAAGTTGTTCCACCTTTTGCTTCATACCATACTACAATATGTGTTCTATCAGTCCATGTACATCTTGTTGGCTCTAGGATGCATAGCGTATTGGAAATGATCACTTGCAAAAGAACCTGCTTCCAAAGCTCTCCACTCGGCACACACAATCTAGTACCATACCTCAGCGACCCATTCTCGGCGATAGAGAAATCATCTAGCAATCCTGCTCGCACCTGCTCCCTGATGCTCCTCAGGCCACATTACTAAATTGTGCTGATCTGACTATGTCCATCAACTCAGACTGAATCTGTAAACCCCATATCTATAACTCCATCCCAGGAACGATTACTTCGATACCCAAATTATCCATATCTGCCAATAGATGACCATCTATCATCAAATACATAGCTACCAGATACCTACTCAAGGTATCGGCAACTACGTTGGCCTTTCCTGGATGATACTGTAATGAGATATCAAAGTTCTTCATCAGCTCAAGCTACCGCCTTTGCGTCATGTTCAACACTTTTGAGTAAACGTACTTCATGATTTTGTGATCTATGAATACCTCTATACGCTCTCCGTACAGGTAGTGCTTCCACAGCTTAAGAGCAAAAATAACAACTGCCAACTCCAGATCATGGGTCGGCTAGTTCTTCTTATGATGATGAAATTGCTTGGATGTATAGGCAATCACCTTCCCCTACAGCTGAAGAACACAACCGAGGCCTTTTCAAGATGTGTCACTGTATATAGTGAAACCACCTGTCCCCGATGGCAACACCAAGATAGGAGCTGTGGTCAACCTTTCGTCAGCTCATAAAAGTTAGCCTGACATTCCTCGGTCCAGACAAACACTATGTCCTTCCTGGTGAGTCTACTCATTGGCTCTGCAATCCAGGAAAAGTCCTGAACAAACTTCTGGTAGTAGCCTGCCATATCCACAAAGTTTCGAATCTCTGCAACTTTGTTTGGTGTGGACCAAGACTCAACTGCTGAAATCTTTTTCGAGTCCATTGAGATCCCCTTCGCGGTCATAACATGACCCAAGAACTCTACTTGCCCAGAAAGAATTCATACCTCGACAGCTTCCTATAGAGCTGCTCCTTCCAGAGTGTCTCTAGCAAAATCCTCAAATTCTCCTCGTGCTCCTCTGGCATCTTTGAATAGACCAAATTATCATCAATGAAGACCCCCACAAACTTGTCTAGGTATAATGGAATATCTTGTTTATCAAGTTCATGAATATCGTCATACGTTAGTCAACCCAAACGGTATAATGCTAAACTCATAGTGGCCATATCGAGTCCGAAAAGCAGTCTTCTGAATGTCTTCTTCCTCACCTTCAGCTGATGGTACCCTGACCTCAAATCTATCTTCGAAAACATCTTTGCACTGCTCAACTGATGAGACAAGTCATCAATCCTCGTCAACATAATTGTTCTTGATAGTGAGGTTGTTGACCGCCTGTAGTCGATACACATGCATACCGATCCATCCTTCTTCGGTCCAAACAGAATAGGAGTACCCCAAGCTGAAGAACTGGATCTGATGAATCTTTTGTCCTGCAGCTCGTCGACTTGTTTCTTCAGCTCTGCCAACTCGCTATTATTAATCCTATAGATGTGCTCCGAGATAGGCTCAGCACCCGGCACCAAGTCTAGAGAACTCAACATCCCTATCTGACGGTATTTCCAACAACTCATCAGAGAAAACATCCATGAACTCTGCTATCAATGGATGCAACAACTCCTTTCTTTCCACCATAGCTCCAAAGAAGCCATCCTTCTGCTCAGCTGCCCCTCTGATGAACTCGAACTATGGCTCTCCCGATAGACTAAATAAACTCTACCATTTCTATAATCTATGCTAGCATGGTGCCTGCTCAACCAATCCATCCCGAGTACAATATCGTTGCTCAAAAGTGGCATTACGAGCAAGCAAGCGCTCAGAACTCGACCTCCTAAAGAAACTCTCTGTCCCTTGCAAACATTACTGACCAGGATAGTGCCTCCCCAGGTCATGATCTTGCAAGTCCTACCTAATGATTCAGCAACAATATTATGTTTAAGAGCGAAAGAGACAGATACAAAGCTATGTATAGCACCAGAGTCGAATAATGCTAATACAGGAAAGGAATCGAGAAGAACAGAACCTACTACAACATCTGTAATGGACTCATCCTCCTCGACCGCCAAAGCGAACGCTCTACCCTAAGGTGTACCCTTTTGCTGCTGGTGTTGGGTAAACGTTACTGCTGTCGAAAGCGGCGGTCCACTTGGTTAAACGATAAGTTTTGCTGGATCTCTAGCAAGAGGTGCCCTAGCTAGACCTCCTTGAGCTGGACGGGATAGGCAGTCCTTTAGCTGGTGTCAAGTGATCCACAGAAAAGACAGACGCTCAACCTCTTCCTACAAACATCTTGAGTGTGTCCTGGCTTTCCACAGAAAATACACTAAGGGACCTGCCTCTGCACCTGCTGGGATGTGCACAGGCTAGTGCATGATGCTGCTGCTAAAATGGCCTCTACTGAATATGAGAATGTTTGGTCGGTCTTGTACTGGAACTAACACCTGTCGCATCGTTGTTCCTCTTGGGCCTGAGACCCAAGTCCTCCTATGCTATCTAGTCATCAATCAGGATGTCCTTGAATGTCGTCGTACGATGCCCATATGTGAGATCTGACCTCGTCATTCAGGCCCCTAAACTTTCAGGCCCATCTCTGGCTTCTGAACCTTTCTCTTGGTGAACCCTCAGACAGATGAACTTAGCTACATAATCATCGACTGACATGTTCTCCTGTACCAGTCCCTGGAAATGGTTCTCCAATGCACTTGGAGCCATGTCTGGAAAGAACTTCTCCATGAACAACTTTTTGAAAGCATTCCATGTCAGACCTGTCACTGCTAATCGAGGATCAGTACTATACCACGTGAGAGCGATAAAACAGCTGGCTAGTTGCTGCCTCTACCTATAGGCCCTCGAAATTTGAGCTAACCGTAAGCTCCTCTCTATATCCTCGAGCCAATCATCGGCATAAAGGATCCCTACCACCCCGTAAACTCTCTAAAATATCTTCTTTAAGTCTAAGATCATACCAGGCCTCGTCTACTACTGCTGGGCTAGAGCGCCCTGAGGCTGGATGGTAGCTACCTTCTCTATAGCAACGAAAGCTAACTGATGAGAACTATTGATGCTCTGGCACAAGATATCTTCTCGCCCTCTGCTGGGCCTCAGCCTAAGCTCACTGTGCCTCCATTATCTGATGGAATAACGTAAACTTCTATGCTGTATTAGTTGATGGCGTAGGTGAAGGAGGAATCATTTTTGGCTACACTAGAACGGTCCTCTGAACCAGCAATGGAGCGCCCCCGAACGCTGCTGACACTCCCACATGGGTGGAAGAAGCAATAGGAGCAACCCCTACAGCTATAGCTTCCATAACTGGAGCAATAGGTCGTGAAGTAGCAGACCTCTATGAAGCGTCTGTGTGTCCCGCTAGTCCAGAGCACTGTGACTCATCTTTGGTGGCATCCTGAAGACAGTTCAAATTAGAAAGCCAATATGGCACAAGATAAGATATTATCAAGGAAGGACAATTAAATTTTAAAAAAATTGCAAAAGAATTGTCATGGTAATCAAAAGATTGGAAGTTTTTCCTAATTATGATTGATTATCACCTAATATAACCTAGAACCTATACCTAATAGCAGGATCGTAATAGTACTCTTAGTCGAGCACCACTACGAAATCGCACTAATTACGATCGGACCTGTATGGGCACCACAAAAATTTGTCACGACCTATACCCGTTTAGGAGCATGAGGACGAGGGTACGTTCAGCCTACGCCGTAGTATTAGCTGTAGAACGTTGTATAGGTCGTCTATAATATCTAACATCGAATAATTATGAAATATATAACTCAATCACAATTCTAAAAGAAGGTAAGCACGATAATTTGATAGAAGATAAAGTCTGGATAGTAGCATGAGTTCGCAACAAAAATAAATCTAGAAGTCCAAGACAATAATATATATTCTGAAATAATATAACGGACCAAATGTGAAAATCTGGAGACAAATACAGCAAAACCTAGCGAAATAACTAAGCTACTACTGGAGGTGCATCCTCTATAGGCACCAGATCTACAGATAACTCCTGAGCAATATCTTAGTCTATCACGACCCATAGTAAGTTGGACAAAAGGCCTCTAAGTTCTCTGAAAAATATATCTTTTAGTATTGGAGCAAAGTACAAATAATAACAATAGTTTCATTAAATTGACAAGTGCTGTAATAATACTATGTAATAAAGTACATGATGGATAACAAAACTGAGTATTAAGAATTACAAAATAAATAGGTTATCATGGTAAGGTGAGATCATGTTAGTTAATCAGGGATATGATGTATCACAGAAAATCTGAGTATAACATGTAATCTAAACGGTGCCTTAAGATATTAGAGTGTTATGCGATAGGCTTGGGTCAGATCAGGATATTCCATATGTCCGGCTATGCACAAGTACAAGTATAATAGATCAAGCCGGCCATAATAGAAAGCTATGCACAAGTAGTACAAGATCAGGCTACACCCTACGTGTGGTGAGGGTGAGCTATGCATAAGTAGTTTGGTTAATCACATAAACTCTAATAACTCCCCAATCCCCAGAATAGTATAATGGATCCAACTATGTCACATTAGGATACGAGATTCAAGAAGCAGGGGGTCAGTCCACTCCCAAATAGATGTCTATACAAGTACAAGAATAATAACAAAAACATACCAGTCTACCATGATAAACCGGGAATAACATCTCCTGATGGATCCAATGTATACTAGTCCGTGTATCTTCGTGTCAGAAATCAAGTAAAATATGATACATGAATGTATAAAAAGCATCAAAGTAATAACAACTATCAGAGAATGTACTTACATGCGATCATGAGCAGAAAGTAATAATCAAATCTGTATCGGTGTCCAAGACCTATATTGTGAATGCATATCATCAAACTATACAAGCTAGCTTATAAAATTATTCTATCTAACTCATATAGCACTAATGCCAAGCTAATATGGAGAGAGTATACCTTCCTATAATTTCTAACTCATACATTAACCAACGAAAAGTTTTTAAAAGTTTACCTTTTCCTGAATTTAGGCTAGTGAATGAGTGGTCATAATTAAAGATGAACGGTTTAAAAACTCAAGTCTCAGAAGAATAAAGTTGCCTAATAGTAGAATAAAATTACAAACCAATCCAACGGTTGGATTTTCCATAATAAAGCAGAAAGTTGCAAGAAAAACTGATTTCAGACATGGACATAATTCGAGTGCAGAAATTTTATTTCTTCAGTTTTGGAAGCAAAGTTTGAGTAAACAAACAAAGTTATTGGTAGCTCTAATTTCAGGATATAATATAGAGTTAACTAGAGATTACTATGGAAAAATTACACTGAAATTCAACGATTTAATTTTTGAAAAATTGAGTTGAAAGTGACCTCCAAAAACAGTTTCAGACTTAAATCCTGAAATATTGTTCATGGAGCTCACTTGCCCTTAATTTACATAATCCAAACAAGTAGTTAAGTAAGAAAATATAAAATGATTCAAAACTTAACAAAGAATACATAAATGGCACTAAAATAAAATATGTTATACACAGAAAATAACACATGTCTAAAGTTGATAAAATATGCATAAATTCCTGCATGCCGACTTGGTCTTATTTTACACTAGTAAACTAACTATTCTGAATATGACTTAAATACATAATTGATAAAAAAAATATCATACTTTACATTCCTACAAGTGGATCTGAAAAATAATTATTACACAAAAAGTTATGTATGTTCAAAGTTGGAAGAAACCACAGTTTCTGCATTCAGAGTTTACGAGGCCAAGTTTGAGCCTAATTTGTACTAATCAAACAAAATATTTAGGGCATAACTTACGTAAACTTTGTAAAAAATCCATTTCATACAAACTTTTAGAATCATAAATATAGTCTACGCAAAAAGTTACACTACCACAAAGTTGACAAAAATATAAATTTGGAAAAATAATTTGGTTAACGTTTTTATGAATCCAAACCTTTAGATACTATTATTTATGGTTTCTACCTAGGGATATGTTATATCTAGTTATTACCTACGTCATATAAAAATATATAGTAGAAAATAAAGATACTTAACTATGTACGAAACATGGACCGCTTGTGTATCGCAAAATTCAGTCCATGCACCTCCTCGAAAAACGTCTGTACGGAAGAAATGGACAGAACATATAGCTATTATACGCCAAAATGACGGAAACAAACACAGGTTCACAACAAAAAAGTTTCGTAGAGTTTTACTAAGTTGTTTGGTGTGCACAACCAATTGTTTTGTAGAATTCTTGGGCAACACTCTGTTCTGGACACATCGTCGTACGACAAAGGTTTGAGGGGTCAAATTTCCATGAAACATTTTGTAAAATATAGAAATGAAAGTTAAGAGATAGAGAAAGATTTTTCGTACGGACTCGAGGCTCGTACTTATGTTTCGTGGTCAAAACGTTGTTGAAGTCAGCACTACCCTAGTCCTATTCTAAAATTATCTTCAGTCCAACGAGTTTATGAAGGAGTTTTGGATAGAAATAAATGGATGAGGGAGATACGACCCATAGGGCTGTAAGGGGTTGAGGAAAGAAGGTTGTGGCAAAGTTTTAGGAAAAATGGGTTAGTGGGGGGAGGTTTTGGCAACTAAATGTGGTGGTCACCCTTAATTCGAAAA
>JANAVB010009200.1:28970154-29005154 GCA_029216955.1 Iris pallida
CTTAGAGTTTCGCGAGTCTCTTTAGAGAGGCGTAAGAGCTCAAAGATTGATAATTGGCTTGGGGTATTGGCTAGTTGAGCCATATATCAAAATAAAGGCTTTTCAAGTCCTGTAGGAGATGACTTCTTCAATGGTTTGTCAAAGCGGACTTGTTGTTTGCCTTTGTCAACTGCTGTTGGTTTTAGAATGAACTGTTTCAAACAGGAACATTTAAAGGCTCTTCAGTAGAGACTGGTGTTGAAGTTTTACCGGAGGAACATCAAGTTTTCTTCAGGAATCTCAGCATAATCTTTCAGATATATTTTTCCTGACCGAGTTCCAGCATGAACTTCAACTTCAAATTCTGGTTCAGGGTCTATGAAACCATGTTGCAATTCTTTATCTTGCTCTTGGTTCTTTTATGTTTTGATGAAGCTTCATTCCAGAAACCAAGGCCAACACGAGATTGATTAGTCTCATAGTGATAGCCAAGGTGCTCCGAGTCCTTGCCTGAGTTCAAACCAGCAGTGGCTAGATCATACCCTCTTCGCCATCAATTCACGAGTTGTGAACTGTATAGATGAAAAGCAGGCTTGTACCTATCTTCAAATTGAGGTATAGATTTTATCTCCGTAGGAGGTGAATTTCCTGCTGAGATGAAAGTTAGAGATAAAATCGAGTGTGAAACTAGAAGTCACATTGCATGACTTAGTCTTCCCGCTTCTTTTTAGATGATAGAGTCTTCCGAGGAGAAGAGGAAGACGTTTCAAACTCCGTCATTAAATCTGGATGAATCCACATGATCTCTCCCTTCTTGGTTGTGACAGGAACAAGTCCGTCATTCTGTGCTGGTGGGATGTTTACAACTTCGAGAGTTGCTTTGGGGATAGAAACAATCCCACTTTCTACCATTAAGGGAGGGAAGTCACCGAACTGTATTGAAATTACATTTGCTGTGACTGTTTTTGTCTTTGGGTGTTAATGTCACAGCTCCTGATTTAATCATCTCTTGAATCTTCCCTTTTAATACATAGCAAGACCGGATTGTATGACCCAGCATTCTATGATATGGACAGTATTTTGGATGATCTGTCTTATTGGCTTCATCAGGCTTTTTAATTCTGGCAATTGAATCTTATTACCTTTGAGCAAGCATTCAAAGATACCGTGAACATCATCATCGTCGAAAGAATATTCTTCCTTTGGCCGAGGAGGTCTCTGTTGTTGATTTGTTAGAGCTGGAGTAGCTTGGTAGTCTTTACCTCTTGACTACTGCTTTGGAGATTGACTTCAAGAGCTTCTTTTCCTTTGCGATTATTGGGTCGAGTACTATTGCTAGCACTGATTTGATTCCTTGGGAGCCATTTGTACCCCCAGACCCTTGAAGGTCTCAGCACTGACCTCGGCAGCCTTGGCACTGACAATAAAAGAAGGCCAATCTTGGAACTGAGTGGACCCTGTCCATATGCTGATAATTGGTAAGAGATTTGACTTACAAGTGTCGATGGTAACAGCATCGGGAGTTCCGAGAGGCATTTTGAGGGCTTCTCTTCTGAATCTTTCAATGAAGTCCTCGGTGGTTTCATTATTTTTTCTGTTTAATTCTTATGAGGGCTGACATGGTCATGTCGTTAAGCCCTTCATAGAATCGTTCAAGAAACATTTGCTTGAAACCGGCAAATGAGGTAATGCACCCATCAGGGAGACTTCTATACCATTCATAAGCCGTTCCTTTGAGACATCCAATGAACACCCGAGTAAGGAGGGCGTCACTTGGTTGCAGTTGATCAGTCATTACTTTAAAATGATTAATGAACTGACTTGGGGAGGTTGTCCCATCAAAGAAAGAGATGTCGGAGGTTTGTTTTTGGTGGATACGATACCTGCTTCCATTCTATCGGGTAAGGTTGCTTGATATCTAACCTTTGCAAACCATCCTTCTGTTTGAATGCCTCGAATTGAGTTCGGAGATTCTTTAACTCTTCAGAAACAATTCCAGAAGATTGGGGAGTTGTAACTTGTTGAGTAATTGGGAGGAGGGACTGCAGCATATGTACCACCCCCAGCTCCAGACTGACTTGGAGTGGGTTGTACAGGAACATTAGATTGTACCCCCAGAATAGTAGAGGGTTCCGGGTTTGGAACAACAGGAGTATTTAATAACTGGAGGAGCTGTCTGTTGGACTTGCTGAGTTTGATGCTGAGCTTGCATAAGAGTTGCATAGCATTCAATGTATCTGCCATAGCTCGCAACTGTTGTTCTAAGGAAGAAATCCTTTGTTCATGAGCTTCGGTGCTAGTCGAAGGTTCATGATTGCCTCTACCATGTAAGTGATAATCATTCGAGGAATAGATGATGAAACAGTCTGTTCTGAATCATCACTGTGTGAATCAGTATCTTTCCCGGGGCTATTTACGGGAGTCAATACTGGAAAGTTAGATTCTCCAAGGAAGTCTTCTGTGATCTCCGATTACCACTTGGATGAGAAGAAGAAGGGCTCCGGCCAAGGCTCCGGTCCTGGATCGGGTGCCGAGATAAACACCATCTTCAGAGTATGATATAGCATCAGACCGTATGCTACCCCCAATATTTCTGGAGGGTCATATTGACAGAAGCATAAAGAGGTTCATCTTCATCCAACATTGGTTCATATTGAATTCGTTCGAAAACAGATTGTCTTTTGGTGAACAACAACATTGAATTACAACTCGAGGTTGGAAGTTGCAACCATGCTTTTCATGACAAATATAGCAATATCATAACCTGACGGAGTGTCAATTCTCCGTTTATTTTGCAAATACTCCCAGAGATCTGTAGGAACAGATTGGGAAGTACTTGAAGATAGTTTCTGTGTAGAAACTTGTCTTTTGTTCTTCTGTCTTCTTGGTTCCTGAGTGTATAAAGACTGATTAATTTGAGCCACATAGTTCTTGGCATATTCTGCATCAGGGTCTAATTACTTGTCTCAGTGGAACCGAGACGATTCTGATTAAGCTTGTTACGAAGATCCGTAGGAGATCTGACTTTGATATTAGTCTTGGATACTTGTAATTTGCCTTTCTCAGATCGAGAAATTTGGAGAGAAGGAAGATGGGTATTATTCCGACTGGGAGTCGGTAATAATCCATCTTTAGAGGAATTAGCCAAAAGACGTTTTCCTTTGTTTGATCTAGTAAGAGTACTAGTCAAATTAACTCCAGTGGTAAAGACCTTAGGAGTAGAGGAGTTGACTAAAGAGTCTTTCTCCTTGGTTGGCACAAGATGTGCAAGTTGAGGGGGAATCATTTGTATATTCTGTGGAAGAGAACCCCCAGCCTGATTTGAGAAACAGTCAAAGGACTGTATGCTGACTTCAGTTTGGACTTCTGGTCATACGCTGCCTTTTTATTAGCATACGTTGGCTTTGGCTTAGCGTACGCTGCTTGATGTTGGCTTTTGTACGCTGCCTTTACCGTACGCTGCCCTTTGAATACCATACGCTCATAGTCATCAATGGCTAAAGAGCCGACTGCTGTCGTAAGAGTAGAGGGAGAAGGGACTTTGACATGTCCAGAGATGGTTTTCCTTGTACACGCTGACTTGGTTAAAGAACCAACTTTGTCAGTGTGACTAGGAGAAGCCACTGTTGCCGTGTTCAGAGAAGCCGTAGTGTGCTTCATGGAAGTTGAAGACGTGTTCTTGTCAGCATGAGAAGTGACAGAAGCGTCTCGGACTGCTGCAGAAGACTTAGGGACATAGACGGAGCGTTCCTTCTTCTTGGCAGCAGGAAGAGCGGAGGAAGCAGTGCGGCCCTCCTTCGCCTTGAGCATTTCTTCATAAGCCTATTGGTCGAATTGTACAACCATCGTCTTCTTCGTCAAGCCGATCGACGAAGTATCGCATTGAGTTGTTGCTATCTCGTTGGAGGAGACAGCTTTCCCCAGCAGAGTCGCCAATTTGTTTTCCATAAATAAATTTACTTTATTTATTTTGTATCTGAGAAAATTACAACTGTAGGAATCTAATCTAGAAGACGATTACTTTATCCCTTGGACGATGCGATGAAGAAAACTCGAACTTTGAAGAACTTGGACAGCAACAGGGCAATCTCTCTGTTCTCTCTGAAATTGACTGTGTTTTGATGAAGATGAAGAACTCTCTTTTATAGAGTTCAGGATAACTGTCCTTAAGCATACGCTCAGGTAGTTACTTGACGTGTGCATAACTGCAGGGACGCGTGGCAAATTCTGATGGAGATACATTAGCGTGCGGTTGAAAGTAGTGGAGAATATTCAGGAGAGATTGATGGCATGATGCCATGTTGCATAACTTCTGAAGAAGTGGATAACTGAGTACAGAACACGTGAGAACGTGTTTAACTGCTCGTTGAAAAACCATTCTGGACATAACTGCTGTGATACGCTGCCTTAGAAGAAGAGTCATACGCTAGCTTTGAAGGCACATGTCTTGCATACGCTTACTTGGACAGCATAGAACCATATAAAGCTGATACGCTCATATTATTGACAGGGAGTCGTATGGAAACTATACGCTCACTTGTCAAGGAGTCGTATGGAATCCATACGCTCACTTAGTTGAAAGAAGTCGTATGAGATCCATACGCTCACTTAGTTGGAAGAAGTCGTATGGGATCCATACGCTCACTTAGTTTGAAGAAGTCGTATGAGATCCATACGCTCACTTAGTTGGAAGAAGTCGTATGAGATCCATACGCTCACTTAGTATAAGAAATAAGTAGACACGTGGCATGTTTGAATAAGTAGACACGTGGCCATCATCAATCTTCTTTGATACGCCATATCTTCTAATAACTGACAAAATCTTCTCGAGCGTCGTGACTACGGATATGATGGCTGACAGACTGTCAAAACTGGCAGTAATGATGGCTTTTACATTTATGAGAAATGCTGAGCTGTCCTCGTAAAAGACAAAACCGACTCTTCGAAAACATATACGACGGCTAGTCTCCATTGGCCAGCTGTCTTTGCACGAAAGACGAAGTGTCAGATTCATCCTTTATTAAATATATGCTGTGCTGTCATCTCAGAAAATAATAAAATATTCACTGAGCGTACGGCCTTTGGATGAGCGTATGGCCTTGACTGAGCGTGTGGCCTTGAGCGTATGACTTGGACTGAGCGTATGGCTTTGAGCGTATGACTTGGACTGAGCGTATGGCTTTGAACGTATGACTTGGACTGAGTCTTATGTCAGCGTGTCATAATTTTCACACCCTACATGATCGAGCACATAGCTAGGGTCAGCCACGTACCGTCTCAACTGTGATACATGAAATACGTTGTGGACCCCCACTAGCACAGGCGGCAAGTCTAGCCTGTATACAACGTCACCGACTCTCCCGCTGATAACAAAGGGCCGTGAAGCACGGGCTAAGCTTCCCGCCTCCACCAAAACGTATCGTACCACGAGTCGGAGATATCCTCAAGAAAACCTGGTCTCCGACCTAATCACAAGCAAGGTCTCAATTAAAATAATAAACAAACATGACCAAAAATCACAAACAAGGAACCTAAATCTAATCCTACTCTAATTTGTACCTCAAACTCCAACAGTCTCCAGTGGCTATCGGCCCAGTGCCGATGTCTATCCTGCGCCACGCGAAGTCTGTCCCTGATGAGCTTCACCATCTCGGCTGCGTCAACAACCATCTTTGGCCCCAGTAAAGCTCGCTCACCAACATCATCCCAAGATAAGGATGTACGGCACCTACGCCCGTACAGAGCCTCGAAAGGTGATATCTCAATGCTGGCCTGGAAACTATTGTTGTAGGCAAACTCTACCAAATGAAGATAATCCTCCCAGGAACCTCCAAAGTCCAGGACGCACGTCCGCAACATTTCCTCAAGTGTCTGAATAGTCCGCTCTGACTGTCCGTCCGTCTGGGGGGTATGCAGTACTAAACTTGAGCTGAGTGCCCAAGCTGGTCTGCAGACTCCTCCAGAAGTGGAAAGTAAAATGGCTATTCCGATCTGAGACGATGCTGACCGAAACTCCGTGAATCCTGACTATCTGTCGCATATACAACTCCGCCAGCCTCTCTGTAGACGTACCCACCTTGAATGGCAAAAAGTGGGCCGATTTGGTCAACCTGTCAACGATGACCCAAATCACGTCTTTTCCTCCTGGAGTACGCGACAATCCTGAAATGAAGTCCATCGTAATATGCTTCCATTTCCACTCGGGAATGGGCAGCGGCTGCAACAATCTACCGGGCCTCTGTCTCTCTGCCTTGACCTGCTGACAGACCAAACACCTAGCCACGAAGCGAGCCACCTCCTGCTTTATTCTTGACCACCATACATGCTCCCGCAGATCTCGGTACATCTTGTGGCACCCGGGTGTATAGTACTGAGATCTGTGGGCCTCCTGTATAACCTGCTCCCTGAGATCTCCGCTGGGCACACACAATCTGGAACCGTGCCTCAAGGCACCATCCTCTGCAAGAGAAAACTCGCCCTCCCGCAATCCTGCTCGAACCTGCTCCTGGAGACACCGCAGAGCAATGTCCTCAAACTGTGCCGACTTGATCCTCTCCACCAAGTCTAACTGAATCTGCATCCCCCATAGCTGCATCTGCACTCCGGGCACAATTACCTCAATCCCAAGGCTCTCCAAGTCGGCAAGCAAATGCCGATCCATGGTCAAACACATGGCAGTCGGATACCTACTCAAGGCATCGGCAACCACGTTGGCCTTCCCTGGGTGATACTGAAGTAGGATGTCAAAATCCTTCATCAACTCCAGCCATCTGCGCTGTCTCATGTTCAACTCCTCCTGAGTGAACACATACTTTAAGCTCTTGTGATATGTGAAGATCTCCACCCTCTCACCATACAGATAATGCTTCCACAGCTTCAGAGCAAATATCACTGCTGCCAGCTCCAGGTCGTGGGTAGGGTAGTTCTTCTCATGGAGACGCAATTGCCTGGAAGCATAGGCAATCACCTTCCCATGCTGCTGCAATACACAACCCAGCCCCTTCCCTGAAGCATCACTATAAATAATAAAACCACCTGATCCTGAAGGCAATGTCAGAATCGGAGCTATCGTCAGCCGCTTCTTCAACTCATCAAAAGCTGCCTGACACTCCTCTGACCAAACATACTCAGCATCCTTCCGGGTCAACCGAGTCAACGGCTCTGCAACCCGGGAGAAATCCTGCACGAATCTCCGATAGTATCCTGCCAGCCCCAGGAAACTCTTGATCTCTGCAACTAAAGTCGGCGCTGCCCATGCCTCAACTGCTACAATCTTCTTGGGGTCAACTGAGATACCATCTCCAGTCACCACATGCCCCAAGAAGTCCACCCGATCCAAGAAGAACTCATATTTGGAGAGCTTCCCGTAAAGCTGCTCCTTCCTGAGAATCTCCAGCACTATCCTCAAATGCTCCTCGTGCTCCTCCTCAGTCTTGGAATATATCAAGATATCGTCAATAACACCACCACAAACTGATCCAGATACTGGTGGAACACCTTGTTTATAAGGTTCATAAACACTGCTGGTGCATTGGTTAGCCCAAACGGCATAACCAAAAACTCGAACTGCCCGTACCGCATCCTGAAAGCGGTGTTGGGAATATCCTGCCCCTTCACCTTCATCTGGTGATATCCCGACCTCAGATCAATCTTGGAAAATACCTGAGCTCCGCTCAACTGGTCAAATAGAACGTCGATCTGCGGCAGTGGGTATTTGTTCTTGATCGTGAGGTTGTTGAGTGCCCTATAGTCAATCACATGCGTACTGACCCATCCTTCTTCGGCACGAACAACAATGGTGTACCCCATGGCGACGAACTCGAGCGGATGAAACCCTTGTCCTGTAGCTCATCCACCTGCTTCTTCAGCTCCACCAGCTCGCTGTTGTTCACCCGATAGACATGCTGAGAGATGGGCTCCGCTCCTAGAACCAAGTCTATCGAGAACTCTATGTCTTTGTCTGGTGGCAATCCCGGTAACTCCTCTGGGAACACATCATAAAATCTGCTATCGAGGGTGTAGAATCGTCTGCTCCTCGACCGAGACTCCACAGAAGACTCCGCTGCTCTGCTCTGCCTGACGTCTGGAGTACTCGAACTCTGGCTCCCCCGGCACTCTGAAGAGAACTCTACCCCCTCTACAATCAATGCTGGCGTGGTGCCTGCTCAACCAATCCATGCCTAGTACTATATCGTAGTTCGGCAATGGCATTACGAGCAGGCTCACCTACAACTCACGGCCTCCCAAAACTACTCTTCGACCCTTACAAAGATCACTCACGAGGATAATGCCACCCCTGGTCGTGATCTTGTAAGTCCTAGGCAACGATTCAGCTACGATACCGTGTCTAATCGCAAAAGATACTGATATGAAGCTATGCGAAGCACCGGAATCGAATAATGCAAATGCTGGACTGGAGTCGAGAAGAATCGAAATTGTAATCAGCTCTCCGATGGCCTCCGCATCCTCTGCTGCCATGGCGAATCCTCGTCCCTGCTGGCCTCCCCTGGCCTGCTGCTGGTGCTGGACGAACCTCTGCTGCTGTGTCTGTAGGGCTGGTCCCCTCTGCTAGCCTGCTGGAGCCCTGGCTCCACCTCACAGAGCTGCTCGTCCCATGCGGCACTCCCTCATCTGGTGGTCTGCTGAACCACATACTAGGCACTGGCCCAGCCTCTTCTGGCACTCATTGGCGACATGCCCGGGCTTCTTGCAGTAGGCACAAGTAACACCCTGCCTCTGACCCTGCTGGTGCTGCCTCGGCTGCTGCTGCTGATAGACTGGCCTCTGCTGTAACGGCTGTGGCTGAAATTGCCTCAGCTGCTGATGCTGAAAGTGGGGCCTCTTGGCCTGGCCTCCGCTGCTGCTGCTGCCTCCAACCGGGTCTCTTCCCTCTTGAGCCTAAGCTCAAGATCATCCTTTGCCAACAAGGCTCCTGTCAAGATCTCCTCGAATGTGGCATCCCGGTTGCCCTTGGTCAAGGACTTGACCTCCTTGACTAGGCCCTTCCGGAACCTCTGGGCCTTTGCCGTCTCGCTCAAGCCCTCTACAAACCTGCCAAGGCGGCCGAACTCCCCGGTGTACTCCTCCACTGATAGACTCCCCTGGACTAGGCTCTCGAACTGCGTCTCTAAGGCTCTGAGTGCTGAATCTGGGAATAACTTCTTCTTGAAGAAGCCCTTGAACTGCTCCCAAGTCTGCCCAGCTACCCCCACCCTGGGGTCGAACTGATAACAGGTGCGAGCCAGATCTCGCATCCGACAAGTTGCGGCCTCGATCTGAAGATCTGCTGGAATCCTGGCCAAGCGGAAGATCTTCTCTATATGCTCGATCCACTCATCGGCATATAGGATCCCCTCTGTTCCCAGAAAGTCTCTGGGGCTTATCTTCTGAAACTGCTCGATCCCCGGTGTCCTCGGCTGATGGACCACTGGTCGAGCTGCGGCTGTCGTGACGGCCAACTCCATGCCTCTGTCCTGTCGAGCCTGCTGTCGGTCCATGAACTGCTGGAAATACGCGAACATCTGAGCTGCGTCCACGTATCCTAGAGGCGGCTGCTGGAAGGGATTCTCTGGAATGACAGGGTCCTGCCTCCGAGTCGGCGGATGCATACCCCCTGCTGCGGCTGCCGAGGTCTCAATACGAGCTGAGGTGGCAGGAGCTGCAGTCCCCTGGCCTCGCTGTACTGGCTGAGAGGTAGCAGTCCCCTCCACAGCATCCCTATGGATGGTACGCTGCGATCTAGTCTCTACCATCCTGAAGATAGATAAACAAAGTATCAATTTCTGAGAAAGAAGCAAAATAAAAGGCGGACAGTTAAAAATTCAAAGGATCAGCTGACAATAAGGATTTAAATGGCAATTAAAGGAATTTTTCCTGAAGTGATTGAGTACCCTAAAATTAATGTTCTATATCTTACTGTAGGCTGTAGTGATACTCTAGTTCGAATACCACTACACTTCTAGTCTAGACCTGCATGGGCCACCACTAAAAACGTGCCACTACCCGTACCCTAGAGTAAGGGCACGAGACGTGGGTACATCCAGCCTACGCCGCAGTGTCGGCGGTAGAACGCTGTCCTTGGTCAACACACATCTAACAATATATCTCTAAACAGTTTATACTCCACAAATGGGGGTGACATAGCAGTAAAACTCAATCACAACTAAGGAAGAGGTAGCACGATATGAAATAGAACTCAAGGAAATGAATAGATGAAAAGTAGTCTAAGATAATCCCAGCAATATCCAGCAGTACAAGGTCTCAGATACTGAAAGAAAGAATATACAACTCTGAACTCCAAATATAGTCTAGCTAAACATGTCTCATGACTACATAAAATAAGATAAGCCTATCTAATCGAGACTAGGCAATCGGGGTGATATCCTCAGCTAGAGCTGGGTCCTCCTGAGGGTCCAACTCACAGGTGTCATCTAAGGCTGCCCCGTAGTAAGTGTCCAGGCAGGTCCTCCTCCTCATCCTCTGTAATATTTCAACAGGTCCAGTCAGGACAGGAGCGAGCACAGTACATCTCAACAATTCATAGCAGGTTAGAAAATATAAACATGCAGTAGAGTAAGATACGAGTACTAAAAGAAGTGCAGTATGTAAACAGAGAGAGAAAGCTGTTAAAATATCTACTATAAATAAATAGCTAACATGTGGCTAATGAGTCAGAGTACAATATGGACATGTAAATGGCATGGGATGATTCTGATGCTACACTATGGAATAATTCTGATGCTACACTACTGGTGTATTATTCACATGTCCACTTCTACTCCCCTGTACCCCCAATCAATATACAAGGATCCAACCAGGTTATGTTATGATTCCATGTACAGCCTCCGAAGGGTGGTAAGCCCCCGAAGGGTGATAAGCCCCCGAAGGATGGTACATAGTAGACCCATAAATGGGATAAGGATGCCAGGAAGACTCTGTGATCATAAGAGTATATGTCACAAGTAATCGAAGAACCAACGAAGCATAGTGATATGCCATGTAAGTGAAACGCACAGAACATAGAGAACCCGATGCTCCCTAAGGGTAACATCTCAAAAAGGGATCCATATAGTACCAATCTGTGTGACCAATGTGACAGTACAAGTAAAGTAATCTACTGCAGGAAATAATTCTAAGCAGGATATGAAATGATCAGAGAATGTACTCGTCTGGTATCTGAGTGTCCAATAGGAAAGTACTGTCCGAGGAGTGGTGTCTGGCTTCTAATCAGAACAACACAAGTCACAATAAGTCCAGAATAGTATAATGAAGTCCTACTATGCATTCTACATGATTCTAGGTCAAACTAGGCCAAAGTCAACTCTTGGTCAACTCTGGTCAACCCTAGAAGTCAAACTAGGTCAACCAAGTCTCGACCAGGTCAAACTAGTCTATACTAGTCCACATTAGTCTATACTAGGTCACTATGGTCTAAATAAGGCTATGTTAGCTAGCTAGACCCATATCAAGTACCCAACTATATCAAGCCAATATACACTATCACACTCAATATACCATAGGCTATATAGCCACAATTCATAATGCATTTAGAAAGAAGAGACAAAAGACTTGTGTGATGTGTCATACATGTGTGTACAGAAAAGAGAGAGGGGAGGACTGTGTGTGTAATGTAAGAGAAATTGACATGGTTTAGATAGGAGGCTATGTGTCATGTGTGTGTATGGTAGGATACATGAGTGTGAGCAGTGAGCAATAGTGATAGGATAAAAATAGTGGCAAAACAGTCCCTGTAACACCCAGTTTTCTAAAATGAAGGTAATTTTGAAATTTTATATTTTAAGTTATTTAATTATGGTATTTAATTAATAATATGATTTTTTGGTAATTTTTAATTATTTTTAAACTATTTAAATCATGACTTATGATTTTGGTGTTTGACTAGTGTAGCCTTAGAGACTGGTGACCTAGAGCCTAGCCATGTGATTAGGATGTTTGATTAGTACATTTTAGCCTATATGATATTTTGGTCATTTTAGGATTTATTTGAATTTTTGGGAATTTTTAGAATTTATTTTGGAATTGTTTGAATGAGGGTTGACTAGGTTGACTTTGACTAGCTTTGACTTTATGACCTAACCCTAGTTAAGTTGGACTTGACTAGATATGAGATCCTAGGTTAAGTTAAGTTAACCATACTCTAGTTAGGGAAACCAATTAGGAATTTTGAGTTTGAATGGAAGGATTTTGACCACAAGTCATGGCTTGTGATTTTTAAGTCCTTGATTTATGACTAAGCCCAAAGCCCATTAGTCAAGTGCCCAAACCCTAACCCTAACAATTTTGTCCAGCCAACTTAACCCTCCTAGGGATTCCCCCCATATAAATAACCTCTTAGAATTTAGGGCTAGCCTCTTTAGGAAGGAGCAAGTTTAGAAAGAGGTATTTTTCTATTTCAAAAAATCCCTAGAAAATCTATTTTTCCTCCTTTTTAATCCAAACAAATTACAATAGTTTTTAATCTGAGTATTCTTGCTGTTGTTACAATTTATTCTCAGATTCAAATCAATTTGGAGGAGTTTCACCATCAAGAGGAGCACATCTCTTTAGAGTTTTTTTGGAGGTTTTGATACTTTGAGGTAACTTCCTATTCTCACCATAGAATCCTGAGATTTTTGCATCATTAGGGAGCCCTAAACCTAACCTAACAGTAGGAATAGGAAACCCTAAGTTTTCGTGTCCTTTCGTGTCCAAACTGGACACGTATCAGTGCACTGCTCTTTGTGTTTGTAGAAATGCCACTGAGGAAGTTTTTGTGTTATTTTTGAAATCTTTTTGAATAAGAAATTAGTATTTGTTGTCACTTACACGATTCTTCACGACTGAGGGTGTCTCTGTGTCGCATCGTGTCATATTCGACACGTGCACATGCGAGTGCGCGCACGCGTACGGGACTGTGCGCGTGTCCTGCTGTGCGGGGGCTATTTCTCTTCGGACACAGCACAAGGACACGTGAAACTTGACACACACTAGGGGGCAATGACTGACACCATGTGTGTCAAGTCTCACGTGTCCCCGTGTCATGTCGAGTGAGCACGAGGCTCTGCACTGATCGGGACTGACAGGTACTGTCGGTTTTGGGTGTCACTGATATGCGTGTGTAAGTTGGACACGCGGACACTAGGACACAGTGCAGGTCGACCTAGTCCTAGCCCTAGTATGTGTACACGTGTGAACGAGCACGTGGCCTAGTTCGTGCTGTATCGTGTGCACGACACGCGTGCACACGTGCACGGTGTGTGCACTGAAACAGTGCCTGTGTGTACTGTTTCGTGTCTTGATTCAGTTTGGACACATCGTGTCCACTTGGGTGGACACCATTATGTTGTATGACACATATATAATATAATTTTCATTACCAACTTTTTATTTTGTGTTTTAGTGAGTTTTCAATAGGCATTTGTCAATTTACCCAAATAACTGATACATAAAATTTCTGTGGTTCAATTTTTGTGTTGTTTGGTGTCCTTTTGAATTCAAAATGGGATTGAGAGAGATTTTGAGAGTGGGGGGGAGTGTTTTGGGCTTGTCTTGTTAGAGGGATGTAGCTTAAGGTTTAGCTACATTTGGCCTTAGGCCCTGTGCAGATCAGTAGGAGTAGTACAGTGGCCATTGGCCACTGGGCAGTTGTATAGTAGTGAAGAGTTTTGGCCATTTTGGTGTATGATTGATTGGGCCTTTAGTATATTATGTATCAGTTGGCCTTTAAGTTGTGTGATTGGTGAGGGGTTATGACCATTTAGTATTGTATCAGAGAGTTGGGGTCGGGTTTTGATACCTTGGCCTTGGGTATCAGTTGTGAGTGAGGATTGAGAGTTAGTTGATTAGAGTATCAGGGATTTTGAGTTAAAATGTTGTATCATTTGGGATATGGGTATGATAGATGTTAGAGTTTGTGTGTTATTTGGTAATGTGGTTTTGAGGTTTGAGAGAGTGAGATTGTTGGGGTTAATGGTTAGGCTTGGCTTTGCCTTGCTTGCATTGCATTAGAGCAGCATTGCAGTAGTAGCTCGAGAACTACTGCCCGAGAGGAGGCTGCAGCAGTCCCCACAGGGACTGAAATGCACCAGCAGTAGCAGCTGTCTTAGGGACAGCAGTAACAGGTTTTTGGGATAGGTGTGAGCTGCACTCTATAGCCCCATATTCAGTCCATATAACCTAATGTTGGCTGTCCCTAAATTGTTATCCCTACAGCCCATGTACACCCCCAATCAACCACATTGTAGTCCAGATTTCACACCACAAACCTATCCCTCCTCAACCACATTTCTATCCAGGTTTTGCCCATATATGGGGCTGTCCTTTAAGCACAGTGCAGTCCTAATTTGACTCAAAGACAGTCCCTAACATCCCTATAAACCTGTCAATTTTAGTCCATATGTTTCACACCTATTTGGACTGTCCCATACCAGCTTTGATAGCCCTAAGCACAGCCCCATGTTTAGCCCTTAACAGCCTCAGAAACTAGTCCCTCAAACCAACTGCAGAACAGCCCACATTTAGTCCATTCATTCACCTATTTAACAGTCCTTGTAAACACCACACTAGCCCATTTTAGACTAGAAATCAGTCCCCACATGGCTCTCCTAAAACCTGTTATTAACAGCCCTATTTTACACCATGTTGGCTGTCCATGTGACAGTCCAACATCATCCACAAAATCAGCCATTAGCAGGCCCCTTAAACCCCCACATTCCTGTCCACAAATGACCCATGGACAGCCAAACATTTTAGTCCTATACTAAGCCCATGTACACCCTTTGAGAGCTCCACTAAATTAGTCTAAACCAGTCCCTATGATACACCTCATGTGCTGTCCCAAATCAGTTATCAACTGTCTTGAACCTGTCCATTTGATTTCCTTGGTTAACCCTCCATATCATTCCATTTTAGTGAGTTTGAGTGTGTGTGTGAGTATTTGTGAGCTTGTGTGTGTTTAGGAGCTATAGGTATGTGTGTGAGATATTTGTTTGAGCTTAAATATATACATGTATATATATATATATATATATATATATATATATATATATATATATATATATATATATAAATATATATATATATATATATATATATATATATATATATATATATATATATATTTCTATGAATTCAGGTGTGGGCCTAGATGTAAACTAGGTTGTGTGATGGTTGGTTTGACTTGTGTGGTATGAGTCGTAATGACTTAGTATACTAGCATAGCCAGTTTAGCCTAGTTTAGATTAGTTTGGACTAGTTAGGCCTAGTATAGGCTAATGTAGCCTTGTATAGACTAGTTTAGGCTTGATAGCCTAGTTTAGACTTGGTTAGACCTAGTAGACCTAGTTTGACTTCTAGGGTTGACCATAGTTGACCAAGAGTTGACTTTGGCCTAGATTGACCTAGATTTATGTAGAATGCATAGTAGAACTTCATTTTACCATTTTAGACTTGTTGTGACTTGTGCTGTTCTGATTAGGAGCCAGACACCACTCCTTGGACAGTATATTCTCTTCAGACACTCAGGCTATCAGGCGAGTACATTCTCTGACCGTTTCATACTTGTATGGATTTACATTCTTGCTCTAGATTACTGTACTTGATGCTGACATGACTGTTATCACGGATTGGTACTATATGGATCTTCTTTTGAGATGTTATCTCCTTGTATTCACTAAATACATATTGTGATGTGCGTTTCACTTCCATATTGTATTTATTAAATACCCATATCCTTGTATACTTATTGTGCATATTGTACTCTCATTATCACATAGCCCCAGGGATAGACCATTGTACACTATTCTATAACATTGTACATCTTGTATAACATTGTACACTATTGTATAAGATAACGTAACTGGAGTAGATCCTTGTGTATTGATTGGGGAGGGGGAGTAGAATTGGTTATGTACTCAAATCCTATTGTACAACATTGTATAACTATTATATATGTCTATTGTACACCCACGTACAATGGAGTTACCATTGCATTGTCCTAGCCCGTTTACATAACCAGATTGTACTCTAAATCACATGTTCCTTACAGTTCTTACTTATCATATTTAGATATTTACTGTTATCAAATCTCTACTATTTTTCATATACCTTCTTCTTTCAGCGCTTCATGTACTTTACTCTATTGCATGCTTTATATTTCCTAACTCGATATGAACTGATGATGAGATTTTGTGCTCGCTCCCGTCCTGACTGGACCTGTTGAAAATATTACAGAGGATGAGGATGAGGCCTGACGTAGACACTTACTATGAGACACTGTAGATGACATGTGTGACCCAGATTTCCAGCTTGATCCACTAGCTTAGAGACTGAGGCTCCCTAGTCTAGGTTTTACTATTTCTGTCTTCTGAGATCTGATTGTATATATCTTTTATTTTCAGTATTAGAGACTTGTATTGAGTTGGATGTTCTGTTTTGTATGGCATTAGACACTTAGACTCTCTCTCTGATTGTATCATGTGATCTTTTTATTCCAGTATCTATCTATCTTTATTTTCATCATTCTGCCTTAGATGTGATTGAGACTGTATATTGCTATGTCACCTCCATTCGGAGTGTATATACTGTACAGGTACCATATTGTTAGATTAACCTAGGACAACGTTCTACCGCCGATACTGCGGCGTAGGCTGGGCGTTGTTACGTTCTCGTACCCTCACAGGGTTGCGGGTCGTGAAGTCCCTAACATCTCAGATTTAATAGTCCAGATTATGATTAATCAGAGATCAATCTCAGATAACAAGTATTAAACCTAAACAGTTCAAAATAATACTCATGTATACATGTCTATTAAAACAGTCCCCTAATCTAATCTCAGTTTAAAGATTCAACATTAGTTAGCAATTTGAACTCAAGGCCAAAACAGAACACCAATTCAGTAATTGAACTATATAATTTCCAGGTTTGAACATAGGAACATTGAAATCAAAGTGTGACAATTAAAGAAGAACAATGTAAAAGAATGAATCAGTGCAAAACAGTGACATGGCATGTCAATTCAACTCTGTTTTAATGAACTGTGTATCAAATACACATCAAAACCAAAATCATAGATTTATATTGAACCCCAAGGATCAGTCCATAACTGGTTTAAACCAACTTCAAATCTCAGTTAGTTATCTAAGCATCCATTAAAACAGTCCAACATTCTATTATCCTAACATGGCAGGAAAACAGTAAAATCTGAGATAGTGAACAAGGAATAAAACAAATTCAGAAAAGGAAAAATGAAATCAGTTTATGTTGCTCCTACATCTTATCAGACTTTATTGGTTAGTCATCTCAGGTTATCATAAGCATAGGAGTAGGAAACTGATTCCTGTGACCATTGCTCACATTGTATAATACTTCTACACATTCAAAATCCTAATCAATCAGAAAACAGTCAACTGGGAACTCAGGATTTTGAAGTTATCATTAACAAATAACCTAGTTGATATTCTCACAGGAACCTAATACATAACCTTACATGATATCCTACATGCTAGATTCATTTATGAATTCTACAGGAACAGTGAAGCATAGCACTGATACTCCTACAGTATCAGGAATATGAACCCAGTCCAACCATTAGCCAAAATCCTATCTCACAATCAAAGCCTATAATCATTTGTAAAAGCTTAGTAAATATGAAATAACATGTGGGATCATCATAGTTAAGAACACATAATCAACAAAGGAATACAGGTATTGGGAAAACTAGAAAAAACAGTATCAGTGAGAATTTGCTTCAGTAAAGAATGAGTGATTTCTCATTCATTCGAAATCCAAATCTCCACCTAAAACGACTTAAATATGAAGCTAGTATTTAGCAGAGATAATCAACACAAATTGGATCTATCTAATCAAGTTAAACAGGATTTAAAGCATTTAAAACAGTTACACAGGAACACACATATATTGAACACTGGAACAAACAGTGCATGACATGTGCACAATCGATTTCTCTCTCGACACGAAACGAAACCCATAAAACTTGGGGAATGTCATAACAGACATTGCCCCTAGGTTTACTTTGAATCTCGTGTCTGAAACCCCGTGTCGTGTCCGCTACAGACCCCGTGTAGTAGGGATTACTGTGCGCACGCGCGAGCGTGTGCACGCACGTGTCCACTCCACGAATCGACTCAAAATGACACGAACACTTCCACAGAAGATCAAAAATGCATAAGCAACAGTAAAACTAATATTCCTATTTAAAAACATTGTACAAACGAGATCGAATGCCCTTTGATGCATTTCGACAAACACTGAAACATGGGTTCTGATACGTGTCCAGAACGACACGAAACTCATGAAACCCGACAAAAACCTATGCTGATGCTTAGGGACTCCTAGGGCTCCCTAATGAGGACCAATCGAAATTTCATGGAAATTTGAGAGAGTTACCGAAGCTTGAACCTTCAAGGAAAATCCCCTATTCAATGCTCTCCTCTTGATGTCCCAATCCACCAAAAATCACCCCAAACTAAAATGGAACATTAATGACAGCAAGAATAGATAGATTAGGACCTATAGAAAATATTTGAATGGAAAAGGAAGAGGAATGGAATTTTAGGGATTTATTGAATAGGAACAAACCTTGATTTTTCTAACTTGAGCTTTCCTAAGAAGGAGGCAACCCTAGATTTTAGGAGATTATTTATATGGTGGTGATCCCTATGTAATAGGTGGCCGACCACATCTCTTAGGGTTAGGGTTTGGTCAATTCTTTGGGCCTTGGGCCAAGTTACATAGGCTATGGTTGATTTGATTAATTAAATGCTCTAAATCATAAGCCATGACTTATGACTTTCTAATCCTTATTGCTAATTAGGTTCTAAGGACCAAACCAAGGTTAGGCTAGGTTAGACTAGAGTCATATATCCTAACCAAACTCATACTAACTAGGGTTAGCTCCTAGGTTGGTCTACAAGGGTCCAAACTAGCCAAGATCAATCTAGTCCAAACAATTCCAAAATAATTCCTAAAAATTCCCATAAATACAAATTAATTCTAATAAATTTAAATTAACCCAAAAATGACAAAAATACCCTCATACTAAGAATATGGTAGTGACATTTTCAGTTGTCTGGAGTTGTATTTACTTTATGGATTACTGTATTTGAGCTTTGAGACGTATTTCTGGGTTTGTGTATCTTAGATACTTAGACTTCTATCTACTGTATCTCTTTGGATTTCATATTTTATCTATTTCATTATGCTCTACCTTAGATGTGATTCAGTTTACATTCTGCTATGTCACCCCCATTCGGGGAGTATAAATTGCTTAGCATATATTGTTAGATATTGTGACCTAGGACAGCGTTCTACCGCCGACATACGGCGTAGGCTGGACGTACCCACTTCAAGTGCCCTTACTCTAGGGTGTGGGTCGTGACATGTATGCTTTTCGTCATCAGGGAACATCTTGATTTGGTTATACCCCGAGAAACCATCCATGAATACATACGCTCGAAGCCGCAGGTGTTGTCAATCATGATATCTGCGATAGGGAGAGGGAACTCATCCTTAGGACACGTTATTCAGGTTCGGAAGTCGATGCAGATTCGAATCTTCTCGTTCTTTTTGAGGACAGGTACTATATTAGCTACCAGTCTGGATGTTGTTCCTCGCTGATGAACGCTAGCTATCAGTTTGTTGACCTCAGCTTCAATGGCGTTCATGATGTCGGGGCAGAACCGTCGATGCTGTTGCTTGACCGGTTTTGTGTCCAAATGAATGTTGAGTTTGTGAAGTGCAACCTCAGGGTTCAGTCCTGGTATGTCTTCGAAGCTCCAAGCGAACACGTCGATGTATTCTCTGACGAGTTGCAGTAGCGATTCCCGCTCTTCGTCTGTCAGATTCTTGCTGACGAATATGGGCTTTGGAGAGGACTCATCACCGAGATCAACTTGCACAACCTCATCTTCGGTGGGAGGCTCTCTTTGTTCGAACCGCTTCTCCTATTGTGTCTAGCTGTTATGCCCACGGCTCTAACTCAAGAAGTTCAGGAATGTCTTCATCTTCTTCGTAGGCATCTGCGAATGCCATATTGACAACAAGACTTCCTGAATACGTCTCCGACTGACATCCGAATCAGAAGTTGGTGATCCGTTGAGTGTGAATGCCAGTTGCATTCCTCATCTGAGCTTTATGGGTCGTTGTAGGTGTAACATAACCTAGCCCACATCTGGTCTTGTTGTAGTAATCCCGTGGTTTTCCAGCCGGGACCGACAACTATAAGGGTAATCGCCGTCCAGTACCGTAGTTCAAGCCAGGCATTTTTCAGATGATACCCCTATTTTTGTATGAGGTACTTGGATCGGGAACTATACAGATAAAGGGGCAGTCTCCGGTGTCGGTTTCGAGATCAACTTTTCTATCGTGAAGGTTTATGGATCATTCTTTCGGCCAAAGATAATTGGATGATCCTCTCCCTTAACTATGCGGTAAGCATCTTCCACTGGAGTAAGTTGGTTTACGGTGTAGACATTTGTCACCTATGTGTGTGGTGGGTGCCTATACCGTATTCCATAGCATACACTGTACAAAGCTTATTAAGCTCGAAGTAGTTCAAAGATAGCCCTTTATTGATGAAGTAAGTATCATTTCCAGTGGGATTACATCATCTGCGGATGGAACATCAGTGTGGGGAGCCACATACTTGGCCAGCTCTGACTCTTCTTCGGCTATCCCGTGTGTAAATGAAGACTGGGAGGATGACTTGGATAGCTTAATCATCAGGGGCTCCACTGGTAGAGCAGAACGTGGAGTCGTTGGTGTACTAGCGATACCCAATTTGGTGCTTGGTGCTAGACGGGGAGTTGTTGGCTGGCTAGCAGTCCCTGGCTTAGCGCTCGGCTGCCGATTTATTCTGGGAAGACGAATCGTCATTGGCTTGACGAGGGATTGAGCTCCTCTGTTTGTTGTTGGCTAGCTCTAGGTAGCCTGATTGTCAGTGGCTCTGTCATGGGCCTTGGCACTTGGCCAGATCTTAGCAGTCGGATTATCATCTCCCTTCCTGTGTAGAGAGGCTGATTGCATCCTTACGCAGAGTGGCTGTAAGGGGTTCAGTTCTGCATGTTTGTGGGCTTGGAGGTTGATCGTCAGAGGTTCTTCCGATCCAGTTGCCGCCTCAGTTGGAGCTTGAGTATCTTCTTCGACAAGGTGCCTTTTCGACTTCTCGTAAAGCATGAGTCTGAGTAGTAGGATTCGACCCCTTTAAAGGATCGATGTCGGCTAATTTTGTCCTTACGAAGCATGCTTATCGACGTACTTGAAGCATTGGTGCAGTGTGGAAGACACGATCATGTAATCATGTATCCAAGGACACCCCAGAGAATATTGTAGGAAGTGTCCGCATCTATGATATAACAGGTCACTTCTGACTGAAGGTCGCCGATTTGGCACTTCAGGCGAATCTTCCGATCGGATAGCTTCTGCCTGAATTGAAACCATTGATGGCAGTATTTGTCGGCGTCAGGCGATGCATTAGGATGCACAGATGGTGTAGCAGGCTCGGGATGATGCTTATGAAGAACCTGGGTCAATATGCATCCGGTCACCTTGATATCGCCAATGTACCAAGTATAATACAGAGGGCGATCATGCAGGTTGGTCTTGATAAGCATATCCTGCAGGGTGAAGACAATATTGGGTATTGCGCCTGTACAAGCACTGTCCTGGAGATCTGCAGGCGAGCCCTCCCCAATAAGATTGGACTGAGCCAGATATGCGTCGGCATTCTGGAGTGCCTCACTCAGTGCGACGCGAACATCTTTGGAGTCTCAGAGCTCGTATAGTGATAATTTGGCTGGTGTGTTGGCCAATTTTGCCAAGATGTTAAAGTTTTAGGGCCTCTCCAGCCCATGAGGCATCTCTCTTCGGAGCGGTTTGTCAAAACGAGTCTCCTTCGGCATAGGTTTGTCGTCGTTGGAGGCTGAGAAGGTCCTGGAGCATCAGCAGTAGCCGGCTGATGATCTTCAGCCGAATTACCCGGTGTAGGATGGGATTGTGCACATGACCAAGTGATGACAGCCGTAGCTTCTTCGACCTCTGCCGAGATTGTGCGACATGATTTGACTTTTCCACTCTTCTTCTTGCTGGTAGAGGTGGTGGACTGAGTCATTTTAGGTACCAAGTCCGGATGGACCCATATGACCTTCCCTCGTGATGTGGTAAGGGGCACTAGACCAGCAGCCTGGTCTCGAGGAGGTGAAAGGTTAGCGACCTCCATCATTGCTCTAGGGACGGTACTACTCCATCTTGAGTCTTTGTCGGAGAGAAGCTACCGAATTGTACTGACACTATTGGCTGCCACGGTCACCTCTTCGAAATCAATGGCCAGGGCCTTAGAATCGATGAGATGTTGGATGTATCGCTTCAGTTGGAAAAATCTTGCATGGCATAGTGGACATAGCAATGGTAGTGGGAGTACTTGGGGCTCTCCATCTCTACAGGATGAGGTTCACGCCTTGGAGGAGAGAGCTGAATTCGACCTCATTGTATGAGCATGTCCAAGATGGGCTTGACATAGCCGTCCTCAAAGGAGTAGGTATCTGAGGCCACTGCTTTTCTGCCGGTTTTGGTTCAAGCGTCTGGGCTGTGTCGGCCACCATAGTCTGTTTTCCTTGCTGTCTCAATTGTTGGAGGGGTTACCACCATTGAGGCTGTTGGCATTAAGTCGTATGCCCTTGTCCTCTCTATCCGAAATGTGCAGTCCCAATTGGCGAGCTTTCTTTAACTTGTCTTCTGCGCCCATGGCACTGATGATGAACGTCTTCCAGTCCTTGAATTGACTCTCGTCCATCCAGAGGCTGATTGTGGGGAGCATCTTTTGGCAAATTTCAATCAGGGAGGAATTAGGGTTACCAGAAGGCAACTTCATCGCGGTTTGGCAAAATCTCTCAATATAGTTCCTTGTCAGCTCCTTTTCTTCTTGAATAACGTCTATGAGGGTGGACATCGTCACGTCTTATCCTACTTCGTAGAACCTCTCCAGGAACATACGTTTGAAGCCGGCGAAGGAATGATGTAGTTGTCCGGCAAGTTACGGTACCAGTCGAAGGTGACCCCTTCCAATGCTCCAATGAACAACTGCATAAGGATGGCGTCGTCATGAGGCAGATGGTCGATTGTGACTTCGAAGTAGGTGATGTACCTGCTTGCAGATGTCTTCCCTTCATATGGATTGATGTTGAATGGTTTATATCTTGGTGGGAAGGGAACATCTCTCTATGCAGCCGAATACGGTTGTCGTATCCTGAGGTTCTGGCAGGTTTTTTGGTCGTGGAACATGGCTCGGAGCTCCTAAACCTCTCGTCTTGCCTCTGGCCTCATCTGCAGCGGTGGAAGCCGATATTGTCGGAGGATTGTCACCCAGGTTTGGTGCAGCCGGAGTTTGAGTCCGTATTGACCGCGGGACACAAGCTTGTTTGGCCAGCATCCTTCCTTGCAGAGTTGGAAGGGCCGCTTTGATCTCATCCACAGACATGACCAAGGTATGCAGTATGGCCTCCAGAGTGTCGATGCGTTGGCGATCACTGGGACCGTCTTGGTTGTTGTCCGTCATGAACACTGTCCTCACATGAGGAGAGATGGAAGGAACGGTTGAGGACGTGCCCTCTAAGTCATACACTTGTACAGAGAAGTCATCAGGGTATGCGGGAATGTTCTCATCTGGTTCGGACTCAGAAGGAGTGGTACCTCTAGCTTCAGAGCTTGCCTCGTCTTGAGAGTAGTGGACGTTTTTTGGGATCAGAACCTGCTGTATCTGTTGGGTGAACCGTTTCCTCTAGATTATCTTCTTGAAACACCGGATTATCGTGGATGTTCGAAGGAGTGCTACCCCCGGCTCCAGCGCCTCCCAGAGATGTGGATGGCGAATCTCCAAGTGTGGAAGATTTCGTCTTTGAGCGGGTACCTTGGAAACTCCTCCTGTAACGGTGGTAGACAACCGCTTAGAGAAGAGTTTTTTGGTTATGCTAGTTGAGATTTTTGGACTGGAGGTGTTTGTTTTCTTCTCTCTCTCGCTGCCAGGGATCTTCTGAGCATAATTACAGGAGGCGACGAGAAGCGCTTCGTCCTCTGAGCTTGGTTGTTGCAGTCGTTGGAAGACGGATCGTCGATCCTCTTATGTGGTCGCCTTGCTGCAGCAGTAGTTGACAATGACTTGAGTACAGTGATGTCCACGAAAGGATTCTCTGCACACCAAGTTTTTGTCTCTTTCCTTGCGTTTGTGAAGAATCACGTTGCGGAAGTCACTCATTTTGTGGGCCCGGGAGTCCTGAGCACATGAGTGTGTTGGCATCCTGCCTGCTCCCTGATGTGGGGGTAGTACGAGTACTTACCCCTGATCATTGTTGGGAGATTCTTGATAACTATTCGTTTGTTGGCCGCCAGGGACTGGACACGGATAGTTTTATACAACTTTCCATTAGGGGCCCATGTAATAGTCAGCGGGACGCCCAGATAGTCAGAAGTTTGGACAACTGACTGAGCTCGACGAGCCGGCTGTCCTAGACTTCTTCCTTCTAGCACCCGAGAGTGTATAGTAGGAAGAGTCCAAGTGGTGCATCACAAAGTTTGGCACAATCTCTTGAGAGCCTCTAAGGTCAGGACTGCATGAGAGGCGGTCAAAGACTGACCATGAGCCGCGTGGAGCAGATGGTATGCGGCTGGTATTGGTGGTCGTGCAGGATGTCTGTATGTGGCTGGCATGTATGGTCGTATGAACCTTCTGTATGCGGCTAGAAGTAGTGGCCGCATAAGCAGTCTGCATGCGGCTGGCAGTCGTGGCCGCAAGAGCCTCCTTCACGCGGATGGAAGTTTTGGCCGTATGAGCCTTCTGTATGCCGCTGGCTTCTGTGGCCGCATGAGTCTTCATGTGGCTGGCCTTTATGCAGCTTCTTCTTGGGCCGAACAGAGTTCCTCTTTGCCCCTACAAGTCCAGCATCGTAGTGTTTTCCTCTGCCGGACGTGGGGACAGCAGAGTCCTCTATGGTCTGAAGTGGGGCCGCACGAGAGTCTTTCCGTCATTTTGGGTAACAGGGGGCATTTCCTTCAGAGCTTGGGGAGGAGCAAATGGTTTGGGCCTCCACTCCTTGCGAGCCTTCTTCGTACGGGCTCGCTTCTGGACCGGGCCAGCGCTCCCGTCGGAGAGCATTTCTTCAAACGTCTGCTGGTCGAAGCGGACGACCAGCATCTGTTGAGTAGAGCCAAGTTTTGCTGCGTCCGATTGCGTCACCAACTCCTCAGCCATGAAGAAGTTAGTCCCCAGCAGAGTCACCATCGTGTTTGCCATTGATTATAAAATAACAGAACAGTTTTATTGGAGGACTGGACTTTTACTTCACAACACAAACTCGCTCGTACAAAGAAAGCCTAGGGATGACAACCTAGGTACAGCAATCTAAGTACAATTGTTTAGTTTTTTCTTGGGGGTGACGGTAGAGGCTCGAGAGAGTGCCATCAACTCTGCCTTACTCCTTGGACGATCGGACGTAGCCTTGGCTCCGATGAAGAAATACTCTCAGGATGTGTGGGGAGATTCTTCTGGGTGCCGCCGCTCTCTCTGTGCGTGTCTTTCTGTCTCTTTTGCAAGGGAATGACACCTTACTATTTAAGGAGTGGGGTGTGATAAGTAGGGTTTGCAATGATTGCTCCTTGAAAAGTGGTAGGTTAGGGATTGGTTACGATTTGCCTTGATCTTGTTTGTTGAAAATTAATCCGGGGTTAATATTGATTGTAACAAATCTGGACAGTTAATGTTGATTGTACCAAATCTGCATGGGCAGTTAATGTTGATTGCAACAAATCTGCATGGGCAGTTAATGTTGATTGTAACAGATCTGCATCGTGATGATTTGTGGATATCAGCAAATTCGAGTGAATAAATCTTATTAAATCTTCTACCACGTGTTCCAACTACATGTTATGTTAATTGCCATAAATTTGGATTGTTGGGATTTGATCAACTCCTGCCACATGTCCTAACTGCTGCGAGCCGCGTGGAGGACTGTCATCATTGAGCCGCATGAGTGTGGCCTTTAACCGTGCCGTATAAAGGTGGCAACCGCATGAGGGGGCAGCCGCATGGAGATGGCAGCCGTATGAGGGTGGCAGCCGTATGAAGGTGGCAGTTACATGAGAGTAGCAGCCGCATGGAGATGGCAGCGCATGATGGCAGCCGCATGGAGATGGCAGCCGCATGAGAGTGGCAGCCGCATAGAGATGGCAGCCGCATTAAGTAAGTAGCGGCATAGTGAGCTTCAAAATTGGTGGATCGTGCCATCTATAAAGATTTCCTTTATTTTCTTAGGAGCACGCCATTATGTCAGAGTCATCATTGCAGCTTTATGTCAGAGCTGTCAATTCACCTTTAGGTCAGAGTTGCCATGTTGCGTCAGGGCATTAAATGAGGCCGCTGCTTGATGGCCAGCTGTAGAGGTGAACCGCATAGGGCCATGTGGCTTTTACCCGAGCCGCATGGAGCTATTGGGGATTTCTGAGCCGCATGAAGCTCTGAAGGACCTTTGAGCCACATGAAGCTCTAAAGGACTCTTGAGCCGCATGAAGCTCTACGACATTCTTTGAACCGCATGAGACACCCTCTGTTTTGAGCCGCATGGACTTTCTGTTCTTTTTCATGCTTTTACAGAGCTCATGCGTCATCAGCTTGCCCATCAGAGTTTCTAGTGACATAGCCGTAAGATCATTTCCTCCGATAATCGCCGTGACCTTGGGGTTCCAGATCTTCGGCAATCCTCTTAGCACTTTACGTATCTTCTTATGGTTGGAATATACTTTGCCAATGGAAGATAGAGGATTGATGATGTCGAGGAATCTTGTGAACATCTGAGTACTGGTCTCTTTTTGCTTCATTTTGAATGCCTCGTATTCTTGTGTCAAATGGATGATCTTTGATTCTTTAACCTATATGGTTCCTTCATGATCACCTCCAGAAGCCTCCATACTTCATGTGAGGTGGAGCTTATAGAGACCCTGTTGAATTCAGTCATGTCTATTGTATATAAGAGAGCATTAATAGCCCTAGCATCTAGACTTGCCTGTTTCTTTTCCTTGTCGAAATTTTTGTCGTTAGGTTTTTCAACAAGAGTCGCCTCGACAGCTATTCTGGTAGGCATTTTGTAACCATCCATGACGATGGTCCACAGATCAAAGTCTAGAGACTTAAGATAAAAACTCATCCTAGTTTTCCAATAGGTGTAGTTAGTTCCGTCAAATAGAGGTGGCCTATTTGTGGACTGCCCCTCACCATAGTTAGAAAAGGTAGGTTGCCTGGTTGCAATGGATCAGCTCTAGGATGTTAATCCAATATAAAAGAACAGAGCTCTGATACCAATTAAAGTACGTAGGAAACTCTAGAGGGGAGGTGAATAGAGTATGTGTCAAAATACCCAATTAAAAAAATTTAACTCTATTCAAGTCCAACCAACAGAAATAATAATCAGAGTATAAGTGCGGAATATAAATAGAGATCATAAAAATATACACAGACACAACAGTTTTTAACCTGGTTTCTCTCATGGAGGACTAGTCCAGGTCTGAGAACTCTAGCTCAGGATTGAAATCTACTATTTGTGAAATAGCGTACAACCATGTGCCTTTACTCAGAAGAGCATGCCAAATTCTGACAGATTTGTGGATGGTGAAACTTGGAATTGTCCAAGTGACTTCTTTTGAAACTCTTGCACACAAACATCTAGTTGCCTCGCACTGAGCACCTTGGAGGCTTAGAAGTTTTGTGGCTAGTTAGATGAGAAGAATAAGCTCTAGAATGTACAGGCTATAGGAGAAGAAAATATGAAAAGATTGGATAGATTGAAAATAAGAGAAATCAAGGCCTATATATACTAGTCCAGAGAGGCAAAGTTTGACCAGAACTCTATCCCAAAATTTCAAATATTTAGCCGTTGGACAACTAGCAACTAGCAAGCCCTAAAAATTAGGTCCTAAAACTAAGGGGAAAGAGTTGGCCCGAACTCTGTGTGGGGTAGAGTTCGGCCCGAACTCTGTGTGGGACAGAGTTCAGCCCGAATTTGTGTGGGGCCGAGTTCGGCCCAAACTCTGTGTGGGACAGAGTTCAGCCCGAACTCTGTCTCCTAGGGGACAAAAATTTTAAATGGGCTATGTGGGATAGGCAAGTTTTGGAGTTTGTTTTGTGGAGCTTTGGGTATTAAGTCTAGGGTTAAGAGATCAGTACGACTTAACTTACAATAGCCTAGACTCAATAAAAAATAAAAATACAGACTCAGAGTACAAGTAACAACACTCTCGAAGCAACCATCGATGATGTCTGTCTTGAACTAATATGTGATGATGTTCTATTTTGGAGCTTGATAGAGCTTGATGTGTCAAGTTGGATTATAACAAATATCGTCTTGTTAATTATCAAGATTAGATTGACTGCGATCCAGTTTGGGTCAACAAAGACATACAAGAACAGATATAAAGAAAGAATACCTCATGGTTTAAATACCGCTCGCGCATATCTTCCTCTCTCTCCAAGTGGATTCACACAGAGAGTGATGATTCCAAGTGATACGAACCAGAGAAAATGTTTTATTTCGCAACACCTTTTCCCTACGATCCAAAATCCCTACGGGCTGCTCCTGATACTGGAGACAAGGTCCAAACTCAATCTCAGAGTGATCCAACATACGGCTAGGGTTTGCCACGTATCATCTCAACTGCAACACATGAAACACGTTGTGTACCCCATCCAGAGTAGACGGTAAGTCTAGCCGATAAGCTACAGATCCGACCTTCTCGAAAATGCCAAAGGTCCAATGAACCTTGGACTAAGCTTTCTACCTCTTCCGAATCAGATAGTACCACATGTTAGAGAAATTCTCAGGAACACCATATCGCCAACTTAGATGCAAAACAAGACTTAGCACAAATTCCTAAAGCAAACAATCACAAGCAAGAACAACCAAGAACTAAACTATATCTCAAACTCTAACGGTCTTCGGTGGCTATCGTCCTAATGTCACTGTCTATCCTGCGCCACCCGAAGTCTATCCCTGATCACTTAACCTTCTCTGCTACGTCCACTACAATCTCTGGGCCAAGCAATACTCTTTCTCCGACAATATTCCATGACAAGGGAGTACGACACCTCCGTTCGTATAGAGCCTCAAATGGTAACATCTTTATACTAGCCTTATACCTGTTGTTGTAAGCAAACTCGTAGAGATGGTCCTACCAAGAACCTCTAAGATCTAACACATAAGTGTGAAGCATATCCTCGATTGTTTGAATGGTCCTCTCTGACTGCCCATCCGTCTTAGGGTAATATGCAGTACTAAACTTGAGTTGAATGCCCAAGCTAGCCTACAAACTCCTTGAGAAGTGAGAAGTAAGAAGTGAGAAGTGAGCAACTATCCTGATCTGAGACTATGGTCACAAGAACTTCGTATAATTTGACTATATTCCTTACGTATATCTCTGCTAGCGTCTCCGTAGACAAATCCATCTTAAAAGGTAAAAAGTGGGCCGATTTGGTCAATCTATCAATGATAACCCAAATCGTATCTTTCCCTCCTTGAGATCGTGGAAGTCCTAATACAAAATCTATAGTAATGTATTCCCACTTCCACTTGGAATGGGTAGTGGCTGAAGCAAGCCACTTAGCCTCTTTCTCACGGCTTTTACCTGCTGGCACACTAAGCATCGGGATATAAGTTGTTCCACCTTTTGCTTCATACCATACTACAATATGTGTTCTCTCAGTCCATGTACATCTTATTGGCTCTAGGATGCATAGAGTATTGGAAATGATCACTTGCAAAAGAACCTGCTCCTAAAGCTCTCCACTCGGCACACACAATCTAGTACCATACCTCAGCGACCCATTCTCGGCGATAGAGAAATCATCTAGCAATCCTGCTCGTACCTGCTCCCTGATGCTCCTCAGGCCACATTACTAAATTGTGCTGATCTGACTATGTCCATCAACTCAGACTGAATCTGTAAACCCCATATCTATAACTCCATCCCAGGAACGATTACTTCGATACCCAAATTATCTATATCTGCCAATAGATGACCATCTATCATCAAATACATAGCTACCAGATACCTACTCAAGGTATGGCAACTACGTTGGCCTTTCCTGGTTGATACTGTAATGAGATATCAAAGTTCTTCATCAGCTCAAGCTACCGCCTTTGCGTCATGTTCAACACTTTCTGAGTAAATACGTACTTCAGATTTTGTGATCTATGAATACCTCTATACGCTCTCCGTACAGGTAGTGCTTCCACAGCTTAAGAGCAAAAATAACAACTGCCAACTCCAGATCATGGGTCGGCTAGTTCTTCTTATGATGATGAAATTGCTTGGATGTATAGGCAATCACCTTCCCCTGCAGCTGAAACACAACCGAGGCCTTTTCTAGATGTGTCACTGTATATAGTGAAACCACCTGTCCCCGATGGCAACACCAAGATAGGAGCTGTGGTCAACCTCTTCGTCAGCTCATAAAAGGTAGCCTGACATTCCTCGGTCCAGACAAACACTATGTCCTTCCTGGTGAGTCTACTCATTGGCTCTGCAATCCAGGAAAAGTCCTGAACAAACTTCTGGTAGTAGCCTGCCAGATCCACAAAGTTCCGAATCTCTGCAACTTTGTTTGGTGTGGACCAAGACTCAACTGCTGAAATCTTTTTCGAGTCTATTGAGATCCCCTTCGCGGTCATAACATGACCCAAGAACTCTACTTGCCCAGAAAGAATTCATACCTCGACAGCTTCCTATAGAGCTGCTCCTTCCAGAGTGTCTCTAGCAAAATCCTCAAATTCTCCTCGTGCTCCTCTGGCATCTTTGAATAGACCAAATTATCATCAATGAAGACCCCCACAAACTTGTCTAGGTATAATAGAATATCTTGTTTATCAAGTTCATGAATATCGTACGTTAGTCAACCCAAACGGCATAATGGTAAACTCATAGTGGCCATATCGAGTCCGAAAAGCAGTCTTCTGAATGTCTTCCTTCCTCACCTTCAGCTGATGGTACCCTGACCTCAAATCTATCTTCGAAAACATCTTTGCACTGCTCAATAAGACAAGTCATCAATCCTCGACAACATATAATTGTTCTTGATAGGGAGGTTGTTGACCACCCTGTAGTTGATACACATGCATACCGATCCATCCTTCTTCGGTCCAAACAGAATAGGAGTACCCCAAGCTGAAGAACTGGATCTGATGAATCTTTTGTCCTGCAGCTCGTCGACTTGTTTCTTCAGCTCTGCCAACTCGCTGTTATTAATCCTATAGATGTGCTCCGAGATAGGCTCAGCACCTGGCACCAAGTCTAGAGAACTCAACATCCCTATCTGACGGCATTTCCAACAACTCATCAGAGAAAACATCCTTGAACTCTGCTATCAATGGATGCAACAACTCCTTTCTTTCCACCATAGCTCCAAAGAAGCCATCCTTCTGTTCAGCTGCCCCTCTGATGAACTCGAACTACGGCTCTCCGGTAGACTAAATAAACTCTGCCATTTCTATAATCTATGCTAGCATGGTGCCTGCTCAACCAATCCATCCCGAGTACAATATCGTAGCTCAAAAGTGGCATTACGAGCAAGCAAGCGCTCAGAACCCGACCTCCTAAAGAAACTCTCTGTCCCTTACAAACATTACTGACCAGGATAATGCCTCCCCAGGTCATGATCTTGCAAGTCCTACCTAATGATTCAGCAACAATATTATGTTTAAGAGCGAAAGAGACAGATACAAAGCTATGTGTAGCACTAGAGTCGAATAATGCTAATACAGGAAAGGAATCGAGAAGAACAGAACCTACTACAACATCTGCAATGGACTCATCCCCTCGACCGCCAAAGCGAACGCTCTACCCTAAGGTGTACCCTTTTGCTGCTGGTGTTGGGTAAAACATTACTGCTGTCGAAAGCGGCGGTCCACTTGGTTAAACGACAAGTTTTGCTGGATCTCTAGCAAGAGGTGCCCTAGCTAGACCTCCTTGAGCTGGACGGGATAGGCAGTCCTTCAGCTGGTAGTCAAGTGATCCACAGAAAAGACAGACGCTCAACCTCTTCCTACAAACATCTTGAGTGTGTCCTGGCTTTCCACAGAAAATATACTAAGGGACCTGCCTCTGCACCTGCTGGGATGTGCACAGGCTAGTGCATGATGCTGCTGCTAAAATGGCCTCTACTGAATATGAGAATGTTTGGTCGGTCTTGTACTGGAACTAACACCTGTCGTATCGTTGTTCCTCTTGGGCCTGAGACCCAAGTCCTCCTATGCTATCTAGTCATCAATCAGGATGTCCTTGAATGTCGTCGTATGATGCCCATATGTGAGATCTGACCTCGTCATTCAGGCCCCTGTAAACTTTCAGGCCCAATCTACTGGCTTCTGAACCTTTCTCTTGGTGAACCGGCTCAGACAGATGAACTTAGCTACATAATCATCCACTGACATGTTCTCCTGTACCAGTCCCTGGAAATGGTTCTCCAATGCACTTGGAGCCATGTCTGGAAAGAACTTCTCTATGAACAACTTTTTGAAAGCATTCCATGTCAGACCTGTCACTGCTAATCGAGGATCAGTACTATACCACGTGAGAGCGATATAAAACAGCTGGCTAGTTGCTGCCTCTACCTACAGGCCCTCGAAATTTGAGCTAACCGTAAGCTCCTCTCTATATCCTCGAGCCAATCATCGGCATAAAGGATCCCTACCAACCCCGTAAACTCTCGAGAAAATATCTTCTTTAAGTCTAAGATCATACCAGGCCTCGTCTACTACTGCTGGGCTAGAGCGCCCTGAGGCTGGACGGTAGCTACCTTCTCTATAGTAACGAAAGCTAACTGATGAGAACTATTGATGCTCTGGCACAAGATATCTTCCGCCTCTGCTGGGCCTCAGCCTAAGCTCACTGTGCCTCCATTATCTGATGGAATAACGCAAACTTCTGTGCTGTATTAGTTGATGGTGTAGGTGAAGGAGGAATCATTTTTGGCTACACTAGAACGGTCCTCTGAACCATCAATGGAGCGCCCCCGAACGCTGCTAACACTCCCACATGGGTGGAAGAAGCAATAGGAGCAACCCCTACAGCTATAGCTTCACAACTGGAGCAATAGGTCGTGAAGTAGCAGACCTCTATGAAGCGTCTGTGTGTCCCGCTAGTCCAGAGCACTGTGACTCATCTTTGGTGGCATCCTGAAGACAGATCAAATTAGAAAGCAATATGGCACAAGATAAGATATTATCAAGGAAGGACAATTAAATTTTAAAAAAATTGCAAAAGAATTGTCATGGTAATCAAAAGATTGGAAGTTTTTCCTAATTATGATTGAGTATCACCTAATATAACCTAGAACCTATACCTAATAGCAGGATCATAACAGTACTCTAGTCGAGCACCACTACGAAATCGTACTAATTACGATCGGACCTGTATGGGCAACCACAAAATTTGTCACGACCTGTACCCGTTTAGGGGAATGAGGACGAGGGTACGTTCAGCCTACGCCGTAGTATTAGCTGTAGAACTGTATAGGTCGTCTATAATATCTAACATCGAATAATTATGAAATATATAACTAATCACAATTCTAAAAGAAGGTAAGCACGATAATTTGATAGAAGATAAAGTCTGGATAGTAGCATGAGTTCGCAACAAAAATAAATCTAGAAGTCCAAGAATAATATATATTCTGAAATAATATAACGGACCAAATGTGAAAATCTGGAGACAAATACAGCAAAACCTAGCGAAATAACTAAGCTACTACTGGAGGTGCATCCTCTATAGGCACCAGATCTACGGATAACTCCTGAGCAATATCTTAGTCTATCTACGACCCATAGTAAGTTGGACAAAAGGCCTCTAAGTTCTCTGAAAAATAATATCTTATCAGTATTGGAGCAAAGTACAAATAATAACAATAGTTTCATTAAATTGACAAGTGCTGTAATAAATACTATGTAATAAAGTACATGATGGATAACAAAACTGAGTATTAAGAATTACAAAATAAATAGGTTATCATGGTAAGGTGAGATCATGTTAGTTAATCAGGGATATGATGTATCAAGAAAATCTGAGTATAACATGTAATCTAAACGTGTGCCTTAAGATACTAGAGTGTTATGCGATAGGCTTGGGTCATGATCAGGATATTCCATATGTCCGGCTATGCACAAGTACAAGTATAATAGATCAAGCCGGCCATAATAGAAAGCTATGCACAAGTAGTACAAGATCAGGCTACACCCTACGTGTGGTGAGGGTGAGCTATGCATAAGTAGCTTGGTTATAATCACATAAACTCTAATAACTCCCCAATCCCCAGAATAGTATAATGGATCCAACTATGTCATATTAGGATACGAGATTCAAGAAGCAGGGGGTCAGTCCACTCCCAAATAGATGTCTATACAAGTACAAGAATAATACACAAAAACATACCAGTATACCATGATAAACCGGGAATAACATCTCCTGATGGGATCCAATGTATACTAGTCCGTGTATCTTCGTGTCAGAAATCAAGTAAAATATGATACATGAATTTATAAAAAGCATCAAAGTAATAACAACTATCAGAGAATGTACTTACATGCGATCATGAGCAGAAAGTAATAATCAAATCTGTATCGGTGTCCAAGACCTATATTGTGAATGCATATCATCAAACTATACAAGCTAGCTTATAAAATTATTCTATCTAACTCATATAGCACTAATGCCAAGCTAATATGGGTAGAGAGTATACCTTCCTATAATTTCTAACTCATACATTAACCAACGAAAAGTTTTTAAAAGTTTACCTTTTCCTGAATTTAGGCTAGTGAATGCGTGGTCATAATTAAAGATGAACGGTTTAAAACTCAAGTCTACAGAAGAATAAAGTTGCCTAACAGTAGAATAAAATTACAAACCAATCAACGGTTGGATTTCCATAATCAAAGCACAAAGTTGCAAGAAAAACTGATTTCAGACTGGACATAATT